>OAMR01000510.1:126835-243927 GCA_900205405.1 Echinochloa crus-galli | reverse complement strand
GCCCAAACCGGTCAGACCGGTTTGGGGATCCGGTCA
Source organism: Echinochloa crus-galli (assembly GCA_900205405.1). Taxonomy (NCBI): domain Eukaryota; kingdom Viridiplantae; phylum Streptophyta; class Magnoliopsida; order Poales; family Poaceae; genus Echinochloa; species Echinochloa crus-galli. The sequence goes on along the minus strand of OAMR01000510.1, from coordinate 243,891 downwards.
GACCGGTTCCTGTCGGGGCTTCGGGATGAACCTAAGATCACCACCTCGGGAGGGACCCCGTCGGAGATGGCGCGTCTAGGGTTGCTCTGAGATCGGTCAGGCCACTCAGAACCTCCTTGAACGCTGTCGAGACAAACAAGGAAAGCAAAGGGGGTTGGAAAAGCTAGGGTTTGAAGATAAAAGTAGAAAAAATATAGTTGATCGATTGGATGATAGCTCTCAATCGGCCACGACCCTTTATATTTATAGGGTGGGGAGATCTTGCCCCGCAAGGAATCCTTTTACAATTTGGAAAACGACCAGGACTCCTAATTTTACTCCAACTCGGAGTAAACCGGTCAGACCGGATAAGGAAACCGGTCCGACCGGTTTCGGCCGTTGCCAGATCTGCTACAGGAAAACCGGTCTGACCGCCTTCTAGATCCGGTCTGACCGGTTGCCCTCGACCTGATAGGCAACTGCCAATTTTGGGTGCGAACAGTGTCGTACGTCTCGTCCACGACGCCGTCGCAAGAACTGGTCGGGCGCAGGCGGCGGGGAAGACGTTTTGACGGAGCAGGAAACCCTAGGCAGAAAGAAGCCGAGCGAACGTCGAGAGAACGAGCCGAGGGAGCGAGCCGTGCGCTGCGTGCGTCGAGCGAAGGAGCCGATGGAGCGTCCGTGCATCCGATCCTAGTCGTGCGGCAGATCGGGCGGGGGCAAACACAGGCGCCCGTGCGCCAGGGGCGCACTGCATTTTTTTCCCAGTTAACGGGGGCTCCTATGTGGCTTCTATTTACCGGTTAAGCATGGTGGCTTAGAAGCCCATTAAAGCCCACCAAGGAGGCGGGTAAGGAGGAAAAGCAGACGCATCAAGTGAAAGAAACGCGGAGCGAACAGACTTTCTTTATTCCGTTGGATTTTTTCATTCTGTTGAAAACAAAATCGCACACGTAGCTATATTCGAATATTTTTTGGTACGAAATTTCATTAGCCTCCAACAGTTATGTGATAGCAGATTCAACATTTTTATCAACCTAACTCAACATTTTAAGAATATTGATTCAATATTTTCTAAAAATGTTGAAATAGTATATTACAAATGTTGAACTAGTTTATGGTGAATGTTGATTTTTAAAAAAACTACCAAAAATATGAAATATATTCAAATTGGATCTTGTTTTGTTGCATAAATTCTAACTAATACCACGGTTCAAACGGATTTAAAAAACAATTTATAGTTTAAGAGAAAATTGAATTTAAAGATTGAAATCTAAATGGAATCATATCCGACAGCTGATGCATGCTACCAACCACATGCCTCCAGCTGTCCATGTGCCCCTCTCACGCTGCTGTTAGTTATTCGCCCGCATCAATCCAGTCCGTCCATCCGATCTTTACAAATCTCAAACAGTGAAAGCTATATAATTTAAAAAACTTTCGGAAGCTGTATAGGTTTCCGGCAGTTAACGGCTTAACGCTTTGCCTGAGGATACCATCGCCGGCCCAAGGTTTTTGTCATGTCCTATTGGGCTTAATAGACTGAGCGCTGGGCTAATTTGGGCTCCAGAACGTGAAAACATGCTTTGCTTGCTGTTCAACTTGGGCCCTAAACAACATTTCAAGCGATTTGTGCGTAATCTTCATGACCTAGATTTTACCTAAAGGTCCCTCTGTAATTAAGTCGCCATCGTTGATCAGCATGATCATTGTTGTTCCTTGTTAAGAAAATCCTCTCTGTACCCATGACGGGGCACACGATCTGTGCTTGCTTCCGGATTCTAGCGTCTCTTTAAGCTAAAACAAAAGACCTAGGGATTCTTGGATGGAGGCTACTCTACCAAATTAGTTTTTTATATGTTCATATCGAACCCTATTTTTGTGCTGCTTTCCACTTCTTTCATTCCGACGTGAGTTGATCGGAATACTTGTCTGCCTAGGTCGCCAATAGTTTTCTAGTACCTCCCAAGATTCGTTCATCCAGAAGGCTCTGGGAGATTATATTGTACTAGACTATTTCGCCATGATTAGCTACGATAATTGGCATGCCCGCTGTTTAATCTCGCTCAAAGGCAGACAAGAATTTTGTCTCTTCGGCAACCAGAATATCAACCCTCTGGGAGGTCTGCTCCTTAACTCCAGATTCCTTGAAAACGTCCTGTCCGACGATTATTTTCTCGCGACGGAAATAACGTACTCCCTCCGTCCCGTGAAGAGTGCAATCCTGAGATTAAAAAAAATTCCACAAAAGAATGCAATTCTAGCTGTAACTACCTGTTTTATTCTAAAAATAGATAACTATCTACATGCAGTAATCACCTCTATACTAAAATTAGTGAGATTGAGACGGTTATCGAGGGTAGCATGGTCATTTACCAACACCATTAATCTGTTTGAAAAAAGCTGAAATTGCACTCTTCATGGGACGGAGGGAGTATCTTCGTTGCCATCGAGGCTCGTCCTAGTAGGCAAGAACTTGCTGTTTCCTTTAATTTAGATTCTTTCCCATGGGGCCTGGCATTCTGTTCGGTCCATGTTTCTCAGACCTTGCTTTCTTCTACAACGGAAACTGGAAAGGCGCAGCATCTGCCCCTAATTTACTGTTTCGCATGCATCACAGCGATACAGTTTAACGTTATATCGTTGTATCGCATCTATCGCCTGGTGCTGGATTTGGAATTTGCCCAGATATGGTAGCCCTTCGTTCCTTTAATTTCGCCCTTTCCTGCATGGGGCTCGCTTGCTTTCGCTTGCAGTATCGACAAACCCGGCCATTCGTACAGATCACGTACGCTCTTTTCAGTGATGAGTAAGATTAGATGCTTCTAGCTTAAATACTCTCTGCTCGAACGCTCACCGGATTACAATTATATGCCGCATCGGCGCATATATAGACAGCTTCCCTTTCCGGTCCCGGATCGGAGGCCGGCCGGCTTTATGCGCGCCTCGCCATTTAACAATCCCCGGCGCCGGGACACCTGTCGCCGGCCTGCCGCGCGCGCGGCGAGCCTGTCCCCCCGCGGCCGCAGCCCTTGCCCGAAACGGCAGCCACGAACGCCGCGCTAGTTTACTCCGATGCGAAAGCGAGACGCGGCCGCGCTTTGCTGGCGGCCGAGAGCGAGAGCTGAGAGACCCCGAGTTTTCAAGTGCCCTAGGAGTGTACGCGACGGCAGCGTCGTCCCGGATGGGATACTCCGGCCCCGTCGTACGCCCGTGTGGCGGAGGGACCACCACCACCGGGCACCGGCCGGCCATGGGCCAGGGGGGCGCAGGCCGGCATCGCCGCGCCGGTCGCCGTGACAGTGTGCTTTCGCCTGCCGCGCGCCTCTTGCCCGCCCATCTGGTGAGGTCGAGCTGGGCATCAAGGCTAGGCTAGGTTAGGGTTAAACTAGCGGGCTATGGCAGCAACGCGGATGTGCGTGGACCGGACCGGGTGGGCTTATTGTTTGATGCGGCGGCGGAGATCTATGCCGTGGAAGGGATCGATCCGGTCGAAGACTTCCCCGGCTCGCGGCCTCCTCTCCAGCCGCCTGCGACCCTGCGCCCGTGCCGTGTGGCAAAGCTACCAGGCCCTTCTTGCACGGTCACCACCGTACCTCTGTTAAATTAGTGAGATCTACAAAGCAAAATACAAGCCTAGCTAACGCTTTCGAGTCTGGATTGCTACTTCTCCCGCACGATGATGATCTTGTGCAATGGTCCACCACTGCTGCAACGACCGGCGAACATAGATTTGATCGAACTTACACTGTGTGGCAATTTGTCAATCAGGTTTCGGAAAACACATGCGCAGTAGTCACGTCTGTCAACTCGACCACTGTTCCGCCCACCGTGTCGTATCCGTGCATGTGTCTGCGAAATCTGTCTGCCCCTGACCGATGATGCTCGCGCGCATCAACTTAACACACGCGTGTTAATTAATTAGTTGGTCGAAGTTGAAAAAGGAACCTAAACCAAACTTGGAAGTAAAACAAACTTGGCCCCGTACTTATGGAGGGGCGATGAGCCGGCGAGTGCGTGTCCGCCGTCTCACCTTGGCCCCTCTGGCCGGGCCAACGGTAGACAAGGATGGTGAGGGTGATCTGCCGACGGAGGAGGAGTGTGCCATCGCCAGGGGTCGGCTACGCAGGGAGGTCGACGTGGTGGCGGCGGCGGCGGCGAAGACAACGACAGTTCATGGGGTCGAGGTCCCTCAAGGGCCAGGTCTTTGGTTGTCTGACAAAGAGGCTACGGACTCAGGCGGAGAGGAATCGATTGGAAGCCCGTCGTCGGTGTCGTCCATCGATTCGCCGGAGATGTGGAAGAGGGCGCTCGGGGCGGGTTTCTCGGCGTCCCAAATACGTCGTGCGGAGCTGGAGCTAGAGAAGAGTCCAGGCAGCAGGAAGCCCGGGGATGGAGAGTTGGCGGTGTAGATTATTGATACGTTGATGCAGCAACGCCGGTGCAAGCCATGGCGAGGCCCCCTTCCGGCGCCGCGGGAGTCACCGTCGAGGACGCTGGGTGATGCGATTGCCAAGGCCAAGGTAATTCCTCGAACACCTATATCTCCATTCAATTCGGCTAATGGTCCGTTCAAATCAACGCCGCCACCCAATGCCCACTCATCGGCGAAGGCTTCGCCGGAGTTGGAGACGACGCCCCGATCCAGTCGCGGCGATTGCTCCGGGCGGGATAAGCAGCAGTTTTCGAATTCGAAGGATTCAAATCACGCTGGGCCGGCGGTGCAGATGGGCTTGGTGGGCCGTCCTTGTCCGACCCGATTATGGCTGAGGCCCGGTGTGCCGTTTCGGCCTACGCCTGGCCTTGTAGCCTTGTTCGCTCGGACTGGAACAGCACGAAGAAACCCTAACCGAGCCTTGCACGTCGCCGCGGCATCGTCGTGGGGGAAATAGTTCGCTGAAGTTGCTCGTCAGGCCATGGAGAACGGAGACAGGGGTGGGGCGCCGAACCATGGCGGCTACAACGCCAACAGCCAGGGCGCTTTGTTTGGACGCAGTGGCGCTCCGGGCGGCTTCCATCCCGGGTGCGGTGGTTTCAATGGCGGCAGGGGTTTTCCTGATGGTCGAGGAGGGGCTGGTGGCGGCCGGTACAACTACGGCCGCTATGGCGGTGGCTATGGAGGGCATGGTGGTGGAAGATTTGGTGGCTGGGGCGGGCGCAGGCCGTACGGTGATGGCCGGGGGCATCACAACATGGCGCCCAACTCTGCCCTAGGCTCGGCTGGTGGCACCCAGAAGAGTGCACATGGCGCCTCGGCAGCAGGTGGGACAGCGCCGGTCAGTGTGTCGGTTCCCGGTGGCGGGGCGCTCGCAGCAGGGACAAGCAGCTCGGTGACAGCGCCAATGCCTGACCACATGACGGCGAAGCTGTTGCAGCAGTTGGGCACAACGTCGTCAAGCGAGCAGGCTGCACAGGCGGCGGCATTGCTCCAGCAAGCATTTGTGCTCATGCAGGGAGAGCAGGAAAAAGCAGTGGCAGTAGGAGGGAAGAAGGAACAACAGCAGGCATGGGTGGAGACAGAAAATAAGTGGGAGAAAGTTACTGGCAGCAAAGGGGTTCAAGCTAATGTTGAGGTGCCGGAAACATCTAATGCAGGGACAACAAAGAAACAACCGTACTGCTATAGATGCTACACTAAGGGACATACAATGGCTGATTGTTCCTCTGAATTATATTGTGACATATGTGATAAACAGGATCACCTGAAATTCCGGTGTCCGAGGTTTAGAGCAGACAAGTCCTTTGCGGTTGCATGTGGGTATGCTGTGGATGGTCTTGGCTTCTACTATATCCCAGCTCCTACCCATCACAAGCACAAAGGGGAGTCGAAGACAGGGTTGATAAAGGTTAATGGTGGTTCTCTCACTGCTTCGATGGTGACATCTGAGTTGGAGCGACTGATTCCGGGTGCATGGAAATGGGTGGTGCAGCAGATTGGTCCGGATAATTTTAGGGTTGTGTTCCCGACGAGGGCTGAGTTACAGAGGATGAAGGAGTGGGGGTGCTGCATACTAAATTTCCTAAGATTACAATGCAGATTGAGGTGGCTGGAGGCAGTGCAGCGAAAACCATTCTACCAAAAATCTGGGTCCAATTTACTGGATTACCGGATGAGCTGCGTGACTATGAGGTGATTTGGGCTGTGGGTTCGATCTTAGGTGTGCCCAGGGATGTGGATATGGGCTTTACAAGGAGATTCGACAGAAGCCGGATACAGGTGGCAGTGCTTGATCCAAACCTTATACCTCAGTTTACGAATGTGGCAATTGGTGATGGTTTGTATGAGCTGCAGTTTCTGGTTGAGGCAAATGTGGATGAAAATAACCCGGTACCAATGGATATGGACACGGGATTTGGGGATGATGGACACCCAGGAGATGATGACATGGCTGATGAGAATGGGAGAGACCCGAGCTACGATGACAAGGGGGGAAAGACAAATGAGTATAAAAAATCAGCAGGCAATCAGGAGGAGGTGTTGGGGGCAAGTAAAGGCAAACAGGCGATGACGAACACTGTACCTCCTGGTGATATGACAGTGATGGTGGATGCGGTTGAGCATGGAGGGTCCTCTGTTCAGTAGGATGGTGTGGTGGCAGATAGCTTGAGGGATATGGGGGAGGCACTGGCGGCCATCCCAGAGGCGCAGGGGACTGATCTCAGGCGCAGCAAGAGGAGAGCTAACTCCAGCAGCGGTGACTCCATGGACTTGGCTATGAAGCGCAAGGCCGAGGCATCGGACGCAGGGCTACCTACTAAAGGTGATTCTAATTGTCATTCTTTCTTGCAATTTTCAGATGATTATATAGCTTCTTCTCTTAGTAGCTTAGGGGTCACTTTGGGTAATGACATTGCAAGGGTTCAAGAGTCAGTCATGAAAATTAAAAATGTGGAACATACTAGATTGGCAGAACAGCCGGTTACGGATAGATTAAATGAGTTGTTAGATAAAGAAGACAAAAATTTAGCAGAGGAACAAGAAATTGATGCTTTTATTCTGGGGCATTTATGTGGAGAGATAATGGACGAGGTGTTGGATTCCAGTGGTGATCTAAATGATCATACCGCTGCGTTCCCACATAATCAATCACCTACATCTAACACTAAGAAAAATCAATCTGGTTCAAAAAGAAAAAACAAAAAGAAGAACAAATGAAAGGTATTTTCTGGAATAGCAATGGGTTTGCGGACCCAAAAAAATATCGTTTCGTGTCGGAAGCATCTAAGCAGCAGAATTTAAATTTTATTGCCATCTCTGAGATAGGGAGGAGGAACTTTTCTGATCCTTTCCTGAGGAATTTACGTGGTGGCAAGAATTTTATATGGCATTGCAAGGAGCCGAAAGGCCGCTCTGGGGGTATCGTGATGGGTGTAGATTTGGACATATTTCATATAGGTGCAATAGATGAAGGGGAATACTATGTGAAATTCCACTTGTGCAATAAAAGTGATAGCTTCAAGTGGGCATTGGTTGTAGTTTATGGTCCAGCACAAAACGAATTTAAGGAAGAATTTTTGACAGAGTTAGTCCACATGTGTAGCCATGAACATCTACCTATCCTTATGGGGGGTGATTTTAATATTTTGAGATGTCCAAGCGATAAGAATAATAATAATTTCGATCATCGTTGGCCATTCCTATTTAATGCTATAATTGATGGTCTGGATTTAAGAGAATTACAGATGTCGGGCAGACAATACACTTGGGCTAATTCATTATAGATTCCAACATATGAGAAGTTAGATAGGGTGCTAATGACTACGGAATGGGAACTTAAATTTCCTTTATCCACTGTAGTCGTACTGAATAGAGATATATCAGATCATACACCTCTCATCTTGAACATAGGTGAACCCTCCCCGGTCAGTAACCTTCCTTTCAAATTTGAATTAGGATGGCTACTTCGCGATGGTTTCACTGATATGGTGCGGGATGTTTGGGTTAATGAAAACAGAGGCAACACACCTTTAGAAAAATGGCAATCAAAAATAAGGAAAGTTAGGCAGCACCTGCGTGGATGGGCCAAAAATATAAGTGGCCAATACAAAAAGGAAAAGAAACAGATTCTAAACAAACTTGATTTCTTAGATAAGAAGGTTGAGTCCTGTCTTTTGTCTCATCATGAGATGGACATAAAACGCTGTCTTCAAAATCGTTTAGCAGAAATGTTGCGTGAAGAAGAAATCAAGTGGTACCAAAGAGCAAAAGTAAAAAATCTTTTACAGGGAGATTCTAATACCAAATACTTCCAGCTTGTAGCGAATGGTAAACATAGGAAGACGAGAATATACCAGCTTCAGGATGGGGATCAAATATTACATGGGGATGAAGAACTTAAGAATTACATCACTACGTACTACCAGGGTCTGTTTGGTCCACCAGAGGAAAATAATTTTCAAATGGATGAGACTCGAATAGATGACATTCCCCAGGTCTCGGCTAGTGAAAACGAAATTTTAGTGTCTACGTTCACGGAGCAGGAAGTGAAAGAGGCAATTTTCCAAATGGAACATAATAAGGCTCCTGGACCTGATGGTTTCCCTGCTGAATTCTATCAGGCTTTTTGGGATGTCATAAAAGAGGACTTGATGCTCTTATTTCAAGATTTCTATAATGGGAATTTGCCGCTTTATAGCTTAAACTTTGGTACCATTATTTTATTGCCAAAATGCAATGAGGCCATCAAAATTCAACAATGTCGACCAATATGTTTACTAAATGTGAGTTTTAAGATTTTCACAAAGGTGGCAACAAATAGAATCTCTCAGGTTGCTCAAAAGGTTATTAGTCCTACACAAACCGCTTTCCTGCCAGGACGTAATATCATGGAATGGGTGGTTGTGTTGCATGAAACTATTCATGAAATGCATAGGAAAAAACAAAATGGAGTGATCTTTAAAATCGACTTCGAGAAAGCATACGACAAAGTCAGATGGCCTTTTGTACAGCAAACGTTGAGGATGAAAGGTTTTTCTCATACATGGGGTAGATGGATTGAGTCTTTTACACAGAGGGGTCATGTAGGCATCAAAATCAACGACCAGATAGGAGAGAATTTCCAAACGTGGAAAGGCCTAAGACAAGGGGATCCGTTATCACTCATCCTCTTTAACATCGTTGTTGATATGTTAGCGGTTATTATCAATCGAGCAAAGGAAGAGGGGCAGATTTCGGGAGTTGTGCCGCATTTAGTTGATGGAGGTCTCTCTATCTTACAATATACAGATGACACAATCCTCTTTATGGATCATGATTTAGCTAAAGCCACAAATTTAAAATTGTTGTTGGGTGCTTTCGAACAGTTATCCGGGCTTAAGATAAACTTTCATAAGAGCGAGATATTCTGTTTTGGGCAAGCTAAAGATCATGAACAGCAATATGCTGAGATTTTTGGGTGTAAATCTGGGTCATATCCTTTTAGATATTTGGGAATTCCGATGCATTATAGGAAATTAAGCAACTCGGATTGGAGAATAATAGAGGAAAAGTTTGAAAAGAAATTGAGTAGTTGGAAAGGCAAACATATGTCAGTGGGCGGTAGATTGGTTTTGATTAATTCTGTATTAACCAGCTTGGCGATGTTTATGCTATCCTTCTTCGAGGTTCCAAAAGGCGTTCTAGAAAAATTAGATTATTTTAGATCGTGATTCTTTTGGCAGAGTGAAGAACATAAGAGGAAGTATAGATTAGCTAGATGGGATATTCTATGCCAACCGAAAGAATGTGGGGGGCTAGGAATCAAGAATCTAGATATACAAAACCAATGTCTTCTAAGTAAATGGCTGTTTAAGCTTATCAATGAAGAGGGCTTGTGGCAGTAATTGTTAAGAAATAAATATTTGAGGTCCAAAACTATTACGGAAGTAGAAAAGAAAGCGGGAGACTCGCATTTCTCGTCGGGTCTGATGAAAGTGAAGGAAACCTTTATAGGCTATGGTACTTTCCACTTAAATGATGGTACACAAGTCAGGTTTTGGGAAGACAAATGGCTGGGGAACTTCACTCTTAGACAACAGTATCCGTCCTTGTATCATATTGTGCGAAAGAAAAATGATACCGTAGCCACTGTTTTTTCCACTATACCTTTAAATGTATCTTTTAGGAGGTCATTAGTTGGTATGGATCTGAATTTGTGGCACAACTTGGTTAGTCGCATTAGTCAGATACATCTGAATGATAGTGCAGATAGCTTTAGATGGAATCTCACTCAATTTGGTCTGTTTACTGTCAAATCTATGTATATGGCTCTTATAGGTAATGGTAACTTACAGCGTAATTCATATATTTGGAAGATGCGAGTACCGTTGAAAATTAAGGTATTTATGTGGTATTTGAAAAGGGGTGTCATCCTTACAAAGGATAACCTAGCTAGGCGGAATTGGAATGGGAGTAAACTATGCTCTTTCTGCTCTAGAGAAAAAAATATTCAGCACCTCTTTTTTGACTGTCATATGGCTAGATTCCTGTGGAGGATAGTGCAGATTGCTTTTAATATACCAATACCCAACAGCTTTAATCATGTTTTTAATAATTGGCTTGTAGGGGTTAATGAAAAACAAAAGTATAAACTGTTAGTCGGTGATTCGGCTCTATGTTGGGCACTATGGCTCAGTAGGAATGAAAGAGTTTTTGACAAATCTCCGATGAAAACTTATTTGCAGGTACTGTTCAGATGAACGTATTGGCTCCGGTTCTGGGCGCAGCTACAAAGGCGTGAACAAGACCGGGAGGAAATAAGGGACACATGTCGGGCATTGGAGGTGCTGGCTATGGGTCTATTTGCTCACCATGGATGGAGGTTTAGCAATAGGATTGCGTTGTAATCTCTCATCGAATTATCTGGTGTGGTTTATTTTGTGAAACTACAAAGGTAAACGGAAGGGCTACCAGTTCTGTAATTTGGCCGTAGCCACTGTGGTCAAGGCCGGATAATTTATTTATCCATTATCTAAAAAAATTAATTAGTTGGTCTTCCACTCCAAGTCGACGGCGGTGGCTGGTCGCTGCTCCTAAACCTTTTCTCTCTTTCAGTGCCTCATCACGTACGTACCAAGTTTCCACAAAAGCAATGTGTAGCCCAGCGAGTTGGCCATTAACGAAACATGCCGTGGTCCCTAATCACTGTTTGAACCGTGTGATCAGATCAGATCACATCATACATCATCAGATTATTTGACCATGGCCGTAGACGACGTATTGGCACCAACGTCTACAACTCGTGCATGTCTTCCGGCACGCATGCCGCATCAAAATATATAAGGTAAACGCAGGTTTGGCAGCCTAAAAATTAAAGGATTACCGATAACCGCGTACGATTTCCACTTTCCAGCAGCCGCCCAGCGTAATTTTATATACGGAGTACGCCATTCCAAGGTACCAACGTGTTCAGCCGCGACTACGTACGTGCATTAATTGACAGCCTTCCTGTGTAGTATGCTTCTTCCTCTGAACCATGCATGGTCATCTAGCTATGTCTTCCATTATCTAAAAAAAGCTATGTCTTCCATGGAAGATATTTAATGGGCCTTTTGGGTCTTTTTCTTTCACTGTACTCGATCTGACGAGAAAGTCTGCTGGTCGGTCTTGAGACGTCAACTGGTTTTCGCTCTATTCCCTTTTGTGAAACATGCTTGCGCGTTCTATGCTAAGGGGCAATGCGTGACTTCTCTCTGGTGTACTGTCTGCTAGTCTATGCTTATCGTCACAAGATTTTTTCGGTTGTTCAAGCAAGCTATTGAAACAACAGTGTCACACATGTAGCACAACAGACAAAACACAAGTTAATTATATTGCTAAGAGCTTTCGTTCGTTGCTTTCTTTTCACTTTGAGAAAACTTCGTTTTCTTTTTCGTATCATGGCAAAAAGGCAACGCACCTCCTTGATAAATGTTTGGTTCTTTCTTGGACTTGCACCTTTGTTGGAGCGAGCCACTTGCTTCTTTATTATTAGCTTCTTCTCACCGTTTTAATTAGCACGTTTCGAAGTTATAAGCCATTTAGGTCGTCGCAGTTATGCCGAAAACGAGTACTTTTTAGTTACTTGTCTATCATACTTACAGTAAGTTCACAACTAACACATGGAGAACAAAACTAACCATGTTTAAACCAGGTTTTATGATGAAAATTGAAGCCATATGGACCGAATCAAAGTTAGCATGTCATAGATTGCTACTATACTCGTATATTCAATGAATTTATTTCTTACTTGAATATCTTTGAAAAAAGATGTATTATAAAAAAACCTTGCCATCCTTTCGGGAAAAAAGTAATTACCTACTTCATTTCTGATTTCAATTTCCTTGCATTTGTCTTTACAATGAAGTGCAAGGTCTCTCCGGTAAAGTTCTCATGCTAATTCAGCTAGCCCTATTTTAATGTTGGAAAAAGATAGCAAGAAAAACCACCACTCAGGTTGGGGAGTTTTCTAGGACCCCTCACACACAAGTTAATTGTTGCCGGTCGCGTTTCACGTGGACGTACGCTTCTTATCACCCTATACCGTTCTTGCCAAACGTACGGTGATTGTATGGTTTTGCTATTGTCCATGTCTGCGAAAGCTCAATAGGGTAATTAAACCCTAATAAATCCACGCAATTTTATACGAGTGGTCATTGATGATGGAACAAAAATGGTTGAGGATCGGATGGACCAAAGTCTAACCAACCAGTTTTGGTCGGCTCTAACAGTTCGACCAGGCTCGTTAGGTTCGTGAGCTAGAAGTAAATCTACATTTGCCACAGTAGAAAAATATAGTAATTATTTGTATACTTCAAAAATCTACTCTACTATACTGTAATAATAGAACATAACTATACCATCACCCTCCCATGAACAATACACAAGTCATAACTAATTTATAATTTACCCGTTAGTCAACCAAGCCTTCTAGCTCGCTTGGCTCGTCAGGAGCTCGCGAGCTGTCTCGAGTGAGTTAACTCGTTAATGAAATGGAGAAAAGCTGCTTGGATCATTAAAAATCCATCAAAATAAGTCAAGCAAGCCGAGCTAGGACCAAACCAAATCAGCTTGTGAATTTTGAGCTTACGATCCAGCCCTACTTACGTGCAACATTTATATAAACTCTGACCTCGGGTGTACCGCCCTCCAAATTAAATTAGATGACTTTGTTGGTATTGAATGTATTTATTCTAACTGCAGTATTTCAAAAAGGTCAAAAATATGCAAGTTCAAGAAAAGAAAATTATCTATGTGTTACTGAAATCATGCACCGAGTCTCTCTCAGACACAGTGGTTATTGTGAAAGCCACCAAACTAAAGAACCCACCACCAACACCTGCATCATACCTTATCACAAAGGTTATTGTGATCCAGAGTAAATAGAAGTATGAATTATTGGGATGTACCCAAGCGAATGGAGTACTCCCTCTTTTTGGATTTCTAAGGTGCATGGACTAATATCACAGAGACCAAGGCAGACGAGGAGTCCAACGAATAAATAAATCTAATTGTACGCGTGCAATCCACGAGAACTAGTGCTGCCAGTTCACTCAACCGCGGTTAATCTCTACGTATTGACGACAAGAAGTACCGGAGCCTGGGGATTTTCGAGAGACCGCGCTCTGCATATCCGAAAAAACAAAAAATCGTGATGCATCTTACAAATCCAAAAGGAGAGAGTGTACGATAGTATTCCGACAATAAAATGTAAGAATTGTGAGAAAAATATGTTGGCTGGGGACTCATGCCGTTGCTGAACCACACATAAAACTTTGTTTCTTCCTCATCGTAGTTCGTCCCATCTATTGAGATCCCAGCTGGTTAATCGTCGGTGTACTACTGCGGCCTCCATCCTCCATGTGCAACACATAGTGGTACGTTTTCAGACGTCATCATCCAACTAAAACTAGCAAACGACGCACAAATCCCTCTCAAGCTCTGGTATGCCCCCCGATCAGCTAGCTAATTTCTCCTCTCACATCATGTCTGCCATGACCCCAGAACCCCACACCAAAGACCAACAGACGACCCCTCCCACTGTGCGTGCCTCGAGGCTCGAGGGCACCTCTCCGATTCGTCGTCTTCCCCTTGTGCTCTTTAATTTCGTCCCGTGCTAATCCTCACAACCCCCTCCTAAATAAAGCGCCGATGGCAACATCACTTCCCACTCGCGCGCGGTCTCCTCCGGCTCGCTCCACAGACTGACAGGCGCACGCGCACGCGCTCTCGCTTTCTCCCTCTCGTGTCTCGTTCTCGTCTCGCTCGTTCGTGGGCTTGAACGGCCGAAACCGAGTGCGCGCGTGGCACTGATCGGCCGGGTCGAGCGCGCTACCGCGTGCCCGCAGCCCTTGGCGACGCGGCGGATCGGAGCGCGGACTGACCCGGCCGGCTGCTGACCGCGGGTCAGAGCTCGCTCGTGTTACGCTGTTGCGGCGCGCGCGGGTGGGGTTAGGCCGCACTCCCGTCCCGGCCGTGTTGACGGCGAGGCCAGTAGGCGACACGTACAGGTAGCAGCCAGGGGACACGGGAGCGACCAGGTGACCTCACGGGCGGCGGCCGGGGCGGGGGCGCGTGCCGACTGCCCGACGTGGCGCCCCCCGATCGGGCACGACGTGGCGCGGTCAAAAGGGAGGTCTCGTACGTGCACCGCCCGGAGGCGAGGCGGAGCCGCGCCGGCTCTTTTCGGCGATGGCGACGGCCGGCGCTATCGATCTACCGGATCAGCACGAGGCTCTCCCGGCTCGACTGGCTTTCTTCCTGGTAATAACCGCGTCCTGGCTTGAAGCGACCGGGACGCGCGCAGCGGCGGCCAGGTGTTCAACGAGTTAGGCGCCCGGCCCGGGCTTAGCCTTAACCCTCGCGATCGCCGTCAGACGATCTAGAATTATTTTAGCTCATCTTGATCAGCCTGCTTGTTGGCGAGCTTCAACTTTTGGGTCTTCCATTCGCCCGTGGACTCCGCGTTAATTGCCGACTTGGAGTACGTGGATTTACAATGGAAAGGTTTATTTCGGTTCTTGAATCCAAGAATAAACGTACGTGGTATGGGTATCACACTACCACGCTTCTGGTTCCGGAAACATGTTCGCGTTCCCGTGCATCGAACCATGAGATGGGAAGGCATCATTTCGAATTCGGATGTGGACTATCGAATTCCGAAGGGGCGTACACGTGAAAAGAAACAAGCTAAGCTGGCATGGCTGATGCCAACCAGACTCGAGCGACATGATCGAGCAAAGCAAAACCTTGACCAACACGAACGACGACGACCGGTATGTGGGTATGGTAGGCCATAACGCAATTAAGTTGGGATCGGAGCCCCAAGTCAACTGTCGAAGCACGAGCGTGACACTGTACAAACCGAAACAAATAAGGCAGTAGGCAGGTCAACTGTACTGGGGCCGGAGTCCAGAACAATAAGCACCTGATCGATGGGCTTCAGGGCTTGTGACCAAGCTAGGAGCAAGTGCTCGCTTGCTCGGCCTTCCGCGTTTGTGCTAATAGGGACAGGGGGGCGGGTCCATCCGTCCTCCATGTACCATGCACTATCTAGACGTGCTGCTACATGGGTGCTCGCCCAAGCACTCGTCAGAATCGCCCGGACGTCAGCATGCATTCACAAGGCAGGATTCCCATGGAACTGTACTGATTTCTTGTAAAATTCACCTGAGATAGATCGCCTCACAAGAATGGGACTGTGTTGAACATACTAAGTTCCCTGTTCACCAATTCACCAGTACCTATAGAAGCGACACACTACCAGAATCGACTGTACTATTTTGCCACCAACAAACTGATTCGATCAGATCATCAACGGCTCCATCAATTGCGATCATAAGCGGTTGCAATCTAGCTAGGATTTTGCCGGTTGCTGCCGCACCAGGTCGGTCGATGGCGTTGGCCGCTGCCGATGACTACGAGCTAGGAAACAAGGTTTGTCCTTGTCGTGGCTCCTCCACGCAGCACCGAAAAAAACACACCCCCAATAACAACGCAGGTGCTAAGCTAAGCTAATAAGCTAGCTCTAGGCGGGGAGGCCGCGCTTTCGGCAGGAAATCCTACGGTAAGTCGGTAATCCGTCATCATATCCGTCGAGAAGAAAGCGCGCGCGCGCATACAAAATTAAGCTTCCCAAAATTACCCGCGACACCGATCGGCCGGGGGCCATTTCCGGCAACGCCCGGCCGGCACCACCGGGGCGTAGTGGCAGTGGGGTGCCCCTGACAGCGACGCACAGCCTCCTGGCGAGCCTGGGCCGTGCTGGATATATATGCGCCAATAGCTCACTCGGTTGCCGCATCACCTCACTCAGACACTACCTCGTTGGGGAGACAGGTAGCTCGGGGAGGATTAAGGATTGATTAGCTCGATCGGTAATTAAGATCCTAGCTTGGAGTGAAAGACTTAACAGGTGTGTCCTCTCTTGATCGACTCGAGGTAGCTAGAGAATGGAAGGGCAGTTTGGCTGGGGGAGAGAGGAGGGAGGGTGGAGGAAGGGGCCTTGGACGGCGCAGGAGGACAAGCTGCTGCTCGAGTACGTCAGGCAGCATGGCGAAGGGAGGTGGAATTCTGTCGCCAAGCTCACTGGTACGGAACACTCTTGTTACTGATCGTCGTTTGTTCTGTCACTTGTCTCGCTGGTTCTTTTCCTTAATTTTCGTCAGTGAGCTCTTTAATTAATATAATCAACCTGAAGCTGCAAATTGCATTTGGTTAATATAACCGGCAAGTTGATGCAGTCAAACTTGCAAGCACATGTAAATTTAGGCTTAGTATTTACTCCGTATATACTGCACATGATTGCCAACTTGCTGAGTCAATTGAGGTTCGGTTCTATCCTACGTCAAGTGGTTTTGCCTAGTGTCTTATGCTGGCCGGGCTTGATATACGCAGGTCTGAAGCGAAGCGGCAAGAGCTGCAGGCTCCGGTGGGTGAACTACCTGAGGCCTGACCTCAAGAGAGGCAAGATCACGCCACAGGAGGAGAGCGTCATACTCGAGCTCCACTCCCTCTGGGGAAACAGGTAACAATCTCCTCTGAAACTTCAGTCATCTTGAACCTCTGGGCGGTATCTGAATATCTGATCGATCGCGTTCCGCTCTGATATGCAAACAGATGGTCGACGATCGCGCGCAGCCTGCCGGGGCGGACGGACAACGAGATCAAGAACTACTGGCGGACGCACTTCAAGAAGGGCAAGCCGTCCAAGAACATCGAGCGCGCGCGGGCGCGGTTCCTCAAGCAGCGCCGCGAGATGCAGAGCCAGCTGCTGCTCCATCAGCAGCAGCAGGGGCAGCAGGACCAGCAGCAGAGGCAGGCCGCCGACGACGACCACGACGCCGACGAACCCGCCGCCGCCAGGAACGAGGCGTCGTCGCCGTCGCCGGCCGTCTCGCTGGCGGCGCAGCAGCAGCAGCAGCGCGAGGAGGAGGACCTGCGGATGCTGCAGCAGGACATGGACGACCTGCTGTTCCAGTTCTGCCCCATGGCCTCCTGCACCTCCTGCCTCCTCCCCGCCGCCGACGCGGCGAGCGACGAGGGGTCCAGCGGGGACCATCACCAGCAGCTCGACGGCGCCGGCGCCACGTGGGGGTGGGGCAGCCTGTGGAACCTCGACGACGTGGTGGATGACGTCGACGGCGGCTGCTGGGACGCCGGCTTCCCTTTGCTGCAGGATCAAGGGCTCGCTTTCTACTAGCAGCTAGAGCTAGCCTACAAGTTTTATAGCCGTACCGTACAACAGCTAGGTGTTCTTTTTCCGTGCAGGACTGCTTGCTGCTGCCGCCGCCTATGCGTGGAGGGTACACGTAGTGGCTAGATGGTGAGAGCGAGAGGCCACTGTGATGGTGTACATGTGTGGTGTTGGTGGATAAGGATGCAACACCATTACACCAACTAAAGCCCACTTCCATCGAGTAGCCTGTCTCCGTGAAATGTTTAGCTCTCGACTTAGAGCACTTTTTTAGGGGAATAAGGGATTTTTTTTCTCCTTTTGAAAAAAAAGGAGAGACGAGAAGGGAAGAAGATGAAGGTGCACCTTAATTAGGATCATATACTTTCATTTACATTTGCTCAAGCTCAACATGCATTTCGCATTTTCGATGCAATATTACTTTCGCCGATCTTGATCTCTTTTTACTTTTATGCTTTTCAACTAACGGATTTTGCAATAATATATTTGAATCGAGAGGATGCGGCCCACAAGTTGCTAATAATGCATCCTTAATTGATTATACATTTTTTTGAGCACGTATTATACTTTATATTAAATGAAATGAAATGAAATGAAATGTATTACTGCCACTTCGCACCGCACAAGAAAATGTGTCCAAGAAAGGTTTTGAGGAGGCAGTGATCTAGTCAAATGGGCCGTGCCTTTGACCCTTTGTGCTAGTACCAGGGTCAGGAAGGCCTGGCCTGAAGCCAATCGTGCTCGGGCCGGCACGGTGGACTGGAGGCCCGTCTAAGAACCAAGTTGTGGGCTCCACACTCAGCCCGCCTTCCTGAGCCTCTTATACCCTCGCTTCTCCCGTTCTCCCCAACATAAACCCTAGCCGCCGGTCCCGTGCTGATTCCTCCTCCCCTCCGCGACCCTCTGGTAACTTCGCTTCCCCCTCCCAACTCTCTACTGCTTTCGCTTGCAATTCTTGGCGATAACGGGAGTAATTTCCCTCTATTCTGGTCGGATTTATCAGAGCTCAACCCTGCGTGCGGATTCAAGATGTATCTCCAGTACTACATCAACGAGAAGGGGGACAAGGTTTACACCACCAAGGTTGTACGACCTCGCGCTTATTCTTCGATGAATATCTGATGATTTTGAGTTTTTGACGCGTTAGCCCGTGCTGACATGCGTATCTCGTTTCTCGCTTTGCAGAAGGAGTCGCCTCTCGGAGTGCCGACGCAGTCTGCTCACCCCGGTACGCCCCCCTTCGTTCAATGGAGTAGCGAGTAGGCATGTTTGTAGACTCGGTTGGAGCCCCGCCGGTTTATTTGCATCAAATTATTAGCGATTAGGCATGTTTTTGGGGTTACATATATTCTGTTCGGTGCTGCTACTATGATTTTGGCTGCTGCAGCTGCCGGCTAGTTAGCACGTCTAGCTGATGAAACGAAGAGCTGTAAAAGAGCTGCCGGCTAGTTAGCACGGTTAGTTTGCAGCAGCTGTAAAAGAGCGGCAACAAACCATTTAACCTGTTGCTAGTCTCAGCAAACTTATGTCAATTGTTGTTGTTGGGTGTTGGAACATTGATGCTCATGGAGTGTTGCTTGCTAGCACCAGTAGATCCTAATCTCTCGGTACTGATGTGATAGGATCACAAAGATGCCAAGCATATATATTCATACTTCTTTATTTGTATCAATATAGTATGTTGTACCTTCAGCTTTCTTCGGAGATAAAAATTCTTGTAGCAGATAAATAAGATATTGCTGGCACAACTCTCGAGTACAAAATTTCAGTTCATTATTCAGCAACAAATTGACTTCACCTGACATTCATATTGCATATATAATCCTGATTGATCATGATTGACCTTAACATAAGCACTGTTTGCCAAATTAGAGCTTCATTCTGTTGTATTACTATTGGACTAAATAGATTGTAGAGAGTTAAAAACCAATTTTTTCTTAATGTGAACAATTGTATTGCTGACATGTAGGTCAAAAAATATTTAAGATGCATAATTGAAACACGTGGAATTAGTTCCTTTTCATGGCTGCTTTTTTATTGTTTAATAATTCAAGTGCCCTCTGATGCTCCTTTCTTGTGTCATGAATTATTGAAATCTTGTACTTGTGGTGCAGCTCGCTTCTCTCCAGATGATAAGTACTCTCGCCAGCGGTACCTGCTGAAGAAGAGATTTGGACTGCTGCCAACCCAGAAGCCAGCACTAAAGTACTGAAGTTTCAACGGTCCAGCACTGAAGAACTTAAGTTTCAGCTGTTTAACCATGGATGTTCAGGAGAAAATCTTCTGTTTTGCTGCTGTTGGTTGGAATGTAGATTAGCTATCTGAGAAAAGAAATGAAACACTGTCATGCACTACCATGGTATTTCCCAGTACGTTCAGGCACAAGATGTAATTCTATGCTATTGAGTATTGACAGATCGTGCTTCCTAATATTATGACTCTTTCCATCAGATCATTTGGACACTTTTGGTCTCAATTGTTGACATTAGCTACTATACTACTAGTTACTCTACCGTTTAAAGCATTTCGAGGGGTTTAACAGACTCTAGAATGTTATAACATGTATATGTCCTCGTATCCTTGGCTACCAGGAATTTCAGAGTTACTGAGATAAATGATCAAATCCGTTATCCGTCGTGCAAGATTAATGGTATTATCCCTATGAAAAAACTGACCTTTCAGGTGATACATCATTGACTAGTGAACACATTGCGTTATTCATAGTGATTTCTGACTTTCTTCTTCGTGGACACATTGCATTAATCATAGTGATTTCCGCCTGTCTTCCCCTCTATCTTCCCCTCAACCTAGATTGTGTGAGAGCTCGCTTCCGCCTGTCTTCCCCTCAAAGATTGTGTGAGAGCTGGCCTCATACCAGAATGTGCGACAGCCAAGAGGTACTGGGTTAGACAGGCTCAACCCAAGAACATAACTAAGTATCAAAAAAAAAAACCCCAAGAACATAACTACAATTTCTATCATTGCGTGTCATCTAAAATGCATGTGCACTAGGAAACTGAAATATGGAATCAACTTACAACACACGGAATGTATGACAATAGCCCTGTTTTCTGTTTATACCTCAAAAAAGCAGATATCAGTCTGCAATAAGATTATATTGATGTACACTGGTCTGTGCATACTAGCATAACTACAACTAAACTTCATCAAAAGAGGTCTTCTCCAAAATGTCCAGAGTAACAATGGTGGTATCACCACATGTTTTTTGGGGGGGCAAAAAGGATATACTGTGTAAGCGGAAGGGTGTATTGCCTTTGCCAGTAGAATGTATTGCCTAGGTCTACGGAGTTGTAACAAAGTGAGCAGTAACCATCTGTACTATATTTTTCACATAGAAGACCTTTCCACTACTCTGGAGAAGAAATCATCTCTACCTCCCTGGATGATGGATCATCATCTTCATCTTCAGAGATATCATCTCCAGTGCTGATAATATCGGTATTGCTTGCCTGCCTAACAAACTGCCCTCGTACCCTTGGCCGTGTTTCAGCAAGTTTCTTCCTATTCACATACCTCACTTTCTTGTCAAAACAGCGCTCTTTCCTTTTCTGCCTGAACTTGGCAAGTGCTGCAGCCCTTCTTTCAGTGCGACTGCATGTTTCCTCTGGCACCGGTGTGCTTGACACCGATGACCACATGTTTTGTGTTGGTAAATGACTTGATTGCATAACCATGCCAGCAGGATTGAACTGAAATGATGACATCATAGGTACACCATGGCATTGGGGATACACATTGTACTGGGGGATCATCGTTGGTGGTGTATGTGCTTGAGTATTATTTATGTTTGCTTGAAAATTTTGGGCCGAAGAAAGTGCCATGCTGTGCTCTACCATCCCTGGATAATAAAATGGGAAATGGTATACAGGCGGAGTTCCTGAAGTATCATTTTGTCCTTCATTGCTTCGCTCCATATGTATGTTAGAGGAAGAAAAGCATACCATAGGATACTGTGCAGGCCTCTCAAAAGCTTCTTTATCCCGAATATTTACATCAGTACAAGTGTCACTTCTGTCAGTTGCGCTAGAACAATTACCCTGGTTATCCAAAGAATCTAACCGACTGCCACTTCTTTGTAATTCACTATCAAATGAGCTGGTGGCTGGGGTGCTTGACTTAACATATGCTAGAAATGCAGACGATTCGGCAACCCTCAGGTTAGTTTTTATAGGGCGTGAAAACATTATTCCTGGTGATGCTGGTAATTAAAAGAATCAATCAGGGAACAGATTGAGAAGATAGAAGTAATTAACAACGAAAAGGAAGACCAATTATTACAGGGAAAAGACAGGTCACACTGAAATATCTTACATGCACGATTGGCATCTACCACAGAGCCTGGTACACCCTCCATTTTGCCTCTTTGTTCGGGCTCAGCAACAGAAGGATTGGACTGCAAACACATCAAGAAATGGAACGTCATTTAAAACTTTAAACAAGTATCTCGATGCATATGGTAGATCATCATCATACGGCAACATCAAAGCACAAAAAATGGAAATATACTAAAACAGCAAAAAGAAAATCTTGCTGCGTCAAAATTTTCTACAGTTACCTCGTATTCACGTTGATTTGAGGTGCCTGTTTCATGATTCATGTTTTCTTTTGGCCTATCATCTGTCTCATCTGAGAGAAGGGTGGTGCTATTGGTATTGGCATCACTAGGTTCTGAGAGCACCAACTCGAAGTTGTCATGGAAGAAATTTTTCTCGGGCAAACCCAGCTGCCAACACCAGTACTCAATTTAAACAACAACTCATGCAGATACAGCAACATCCACAAGCAACTCAGCTTAGAGCATGCTTTTAACACATAGGCTAACTAAAGTGAATCAGCATAGTGCCCTTTACCATCCGTCGTCGTCGCCACACATGTGTCCAAAGGTTCAGCAGCTCATTCGTCCGCAGCGGCTTCACCAGGTACTCCGCTGCTCCAAGCCGCAAGCACTTGACAACAACCGAGACCTCATCTCTGTTGGACATCACTGCATAGCTCCATCAACAGGAGGAGGATCACTAGAAGCACGTCACCGGAATAGGTAGGTAAAGGACGCAGGATAGGAAGGCAGCTTACTGATGATGGGGATGTGGCGCAGGTCCTTGTTCCTGGCAATGTACTTGAGCATCTTGAAGCACTTGGAGACGGGCAGATCGACCTCAGCAAGGATGATGTCGATCTCGCCACCCTCGTAGTTGAGAATATTGATCACCTGCCGCGGAGACTTTGCGCAGGTCACTGAAACAAAAAGTTCACCAGCACCAGCGCAACAGTAAGCACTCATGACGCGTAACAGATTCTATAATTAGAAGCGAAAATATTAGTAGTATAGTACTAGTAATGATGAACCCCACAGCGAGAAGCAAACACAATCCTAATCCGGAAAAATCTTATCCCGACGATCACAGAAGCCAAGTGGTACTGGGGTTGTGCAGCAAGCAAAGGTTTGACTAACCTTGGTATGAGCAGTTGCAGAGGAGCCGCAGCACCTCCCCCGAGCTGGTGGCGTCGCCGTCGCAGAGCAGAATCCTGACCTTGCTCCGGTCCACGAACTGCTGCCCTGCCCCCACCCCGGCGACGCCGGCGCCGCCAACGCGATCCCCCTCGCCGCCGCCCACCATACCCAAACGGCCAAACCCAAACTCCCACGCACGCACCAACCACGCCCGCCTCCACCAAAGCCACACCAAGCGAGGCGTCCGATTCAGCAGCGGCCGGAGCCAGAGCCGGAGACAGAGACGCGGGAGGACGAAGCCGTTGCTGGATCTGCGGGCGCCTCCTCCTCCATCCCCGCGGCCGGCAGCATCGCCCGCCCCCCAGTCAACCCGGGCCCCTCGCGAGCTACCACCGTGGCCAGCCACCGATGGCAAGCTGGTACAATCAGCAGCGGCAGCGGCGGCGGCGGATGGGGTCACCACCGGCGGCGTCGGCGGCGGCGGCCCGTCGCGGTCGGCACCCCACCATTATCCGCAACTAATCTATTCCGGGGCGGCGGTGGCGATGGCGTCCGGTCCCCTCTCCCGCGGTGCTGCGCTGGAAGCAGGATATTTTCCTTTCCCCCTCGCTTTTTCTCGCTCTTTCCTCGGTGAGTGCGGTGGGGCACGCAGCCGCAGCAGTAGCAAGCCGCCTGTTTCGCTCGGAGGGGAGGGCAGGCAGATGAGGGGAGGAGGAGAAGCCAGCCAGCGAGGAGGAGAAGCCAGCCAAGCGAAGCCAAGCCAGCCGCACGACGCCGCGGCCGGAGTAAAATAAAAGCGAGTCGACGGCTCGGCGCGCTCGGGCGAGCCGGCCGTGCGATCTCGGCCGCCCGCGATAGGGGGGCCCAGGCTGGCTGACCGGGCGAAAATATCTAGCCTGGGATGCGCAGTTAAACGCTTCGCTTTTTGGGGTACGTGTCGCGCGGACTAGTCGTCGCGGAAATATCTTACCCGGCGTGGGCCCCCGGACGCGATTGGATTTGGCGACCTGGTGGAGCCACGCTTCCGGCTGCTGGGCCGCGCTTTTTTGTTATCAGACCGGCCGGATGGGCCATGCGGGCTACTACTGGGAAGATTTGGATTTTGGGAGGGGTGAAGCGAGATGAGAGGCGGAGGCGGGCCGCGCGATGGTGTGGGTGTGGGGCCGCGCGCCACGTCCTCGCGCTCATCTCCTCCCGGTCCCGGCGCGCCCATGCCGCCGCTGCCCCTGCCACCACGCGCGCCGGCGTGGGGCGGCACGGTGGCCGGCTCCCCGCCCCTCGTTGCGGATCACGACGCCGGCGGCGTGCCCGCGTGGAACCCGGCGCTCGGCTGTGATCTTTCTCTTTCTTCCCGGCCGATCGGAGAGTGACCGGCCGGCGGTGGTGACGGCTCGTGCCGCGGGGTGGCCCGCCCCCGGCTCCGCTGTTTTCGCTGGCCTATCGTCGCCTCGGGTGTCGCCGTGTGCGTTCGGCCGTTTGCTCGGCTTGACGATTGAAAAGGTAAGGTGGCTGCGCAATCAGCAATTGGCCATGCCGCCATGGATTGGGTCGACTGTCGCTCGTTTCCGCGTAGCTGTGAATTCCATCATGAAACGTGGCCGGCGTTGCGGTTGATACGTGTAATCCAACAGGGGTTGCCGACGACTCTGGTTTAGACACGATGGCAAAAAAAAAACACTGCCCCTCAGTGACTGTCTGCTTGGTTCTTCGGGTCTCTATCGAGCTGTGACATCGTAATAGCGACTTCTGAACTTCACATTTGAAATTGTAACTCAAAGAGATGTTGCAGGCTTGAAAAACTTACAGAGATCAATACTACCGCTTCAAATCTGACATGGGTACACCCACCAGAAATTGTATTTGACACAAATCACACGGCGCAATTTACTGATAGGTACAGGACAGTACACATTCGGCTACCGCTCCTAGCAGTACAGATGATTTGTTGTTGTTATTGTCTGAACTCTGAAGATTTGCAAAGAGGCTTAGTAACCACCAAAAGCTACAATTACAGATTTACAGTCTACACCAAGAGGTAATCCAGGTCGACGAAACCCCTTGTTCATCTTTATTTTACGACAGCCATATTAGTACAACACTTAGCCACCAAGCGAGCAGAATGACGCTGTAGAACCTGTCTACAAAGACGGAGTGGCAGTGGCCTTGGCGCTGGCAATTGCTCCAGCTTCCGTCAGCAGAGGCACCAACTTCCCACCATTGTGCATTGCCATGGTAGCTGCTCAGGAGGTGTTAATACCAGAGTTAAAACGAAATTCAGATTCAAATGAGCAAGAAGTTATTCACGCTAAAACGTGGCGCGCAAGAAACATAAATTCTGAATGATTAGTATTAGGGTTTCCTAAGACATCAATGCAAGAATAACAGAACTTCCGAAAGCAGCAACTCACCATCACAGCCACCAATACGCTCCCCTTTAACGAAGACGTTGGGAACAGTTCTCTGCCCAGTCCATTCAGTGAGAGCTGATTGCAGTTCAGATCCATCACCTTCGCAAAGTGATGAAAAGTAACTAGTTCAGCAAAGGATTCTCATGGGAAGCATAAATTTTGTTGTCTCACGGGTACTGAAGATATGTCAAAATTGCTCCTGTAATGAGCACAGTGAGAAACCAACACATGATATGCGTTGGTGCTAAATGCTCCAATCATCATGCTATTTCGCTAACATTCTATAATTTATCCTTTATTAAGTGGTAATTCTTTGCTGTGTTTTATTTGATAAAACAATCTGATAATGGCACTACAGTGTTAGAGAAAGTACTATGAACATAGTTTGCAGAAGGACTGCAGCAAGCTCTAATTTAATTGTCTGAATGATTTTTTTTGAACTAATCTGAATGATTGTATGCTCATTAGTTTCCAGCCACTTTCAGCATCGCAGTTTGATTAAAACTCTCTTTGCAGTAATATTTAACAAGAATCAGACAACATAAAAAATAATCTTATACTTTAAGTAAAAATATATTTCTGTGAGGATAAATCTACAAATGGTTTCTAGAACCATCATAATTCAATGTTGTAAAGTTACCCTTGTTTAAATGATTCACTTATTTTACCATCAACAGATTTAAGAAACATGCTGTGTTGCTTGAGAATTGAAATTTGTATTTGTAATAGAAATAACTGGTTAAAATTTTCAAAATATTAATCAGCCTTATTGCAAACTATATATACACAAAAAAGAAAAGGGACACAATCAAACCACTCACTTTCCACATCCAGTTCAACAGCCTTATAATTCGCCCCCATCTGTGCTAGCAGTTGCTTCACTCGGGCGCAGAAAGGACAATAGGTTTTGCTGTGGCCGTAAAATTGAAATATCATCAGAAATGTCAGAATAAGTCTTCATGAACATTAAAGTATATTAAAACTTTATGAACTCGCAAGCATAACAACAAAGTTGTTTGACACGTATGGATCCACTTCATAAATGTCACGAATGGATAGCAAAAGGAGTGATCATATCATACTATCATAGTCTTAGCTGCTGATATTTGTTATTGGTAAGATCAAGAACAAAACACGCCATGCGCAGTAGCCTTACCATCAAATTAATGGTAAAGAGGGAAGGAAAGAATGGTAGAGACACTAAGGTCAAACAATTATTTCATTATATCTACCATTACAAACATTGATCCACTCTAGTTCCAACCATTTCCTTTGGCGTGACGGGAAGTGAGGATTTCCTATACAGAATCATTGGGTTTTTTGGAACTACTAAGGTCGAATGATAAGCATTCTGTAGTTTCAGGTCAGTCTTCGTCACAAAAGCAGAAACTAATATGGTAGAGACAATGTTATAATGATTTGACATAGGGACTACTGGACTAGGATATATGGCGATTCATACGTATCACACGTAACTGTTTGTTCAAGGCTGACCAGACTATAAGACTACAAATTTTCAAGGGAAAAAAGAAACAGCAACACCGGATAACTACACGGCCACCTATGCATGTGAAGATGGTCGAACTAAATGTGGGAGAAACAAAGCGTCGATGGGCAAGACCTGAAGACGACGACAGGGGAGGAGGCGACGATCTGTTTGGTCTTCTCGAGAGCCATGGGCGGCTTGCTGGTTTCCCCCGGCTGCTGCAGGACGGAACGAGAAAGAAGACGTGTATAGACGTGTGAGACTTTCAAAAAACTGACGGTTGTGGTTTGGTTTCGGAGCCAACCCCGCTCCGATTTATAAACAACCGGGCGGCACAGAATCGAGAGGTTTTCCTGTGCGCCGCCGCCGCCCGCGTCGCCGGCCTCCCCGTGCACGTTAAGCCACGAGCGGCGCACCCACGCACGACCTGACGTTGGGCCGGTCGCACCCACGCCACGCACGACCTGGCGTTGCGCCGGTCAGCTGCGCATGGAAATTTGTGGCCTTGTGGGTGGCTGATTGAACACATGGACAGACCAGGGCACCAGGCTAATTCAGCCTTCGTACCTTTTATTTGTCGCAGCTTAGATTTTGGCCTCCATTTGTCCAAGCCAATTCAAAAAAGATAGTAGTACCAGTAGTTTTTGACGCAGAATTCGGTCCGGCTGCGTTGGCTCAGTCGTGCGGCGATTTGGTCCGGGTGTGTTGACGATAACGATGAGCAAATCACGATGGAATAATTGGGACAAGCCTGGCGAAGCGAACAGCTAGCAGCCCAATTATATTGTATGGAATTGACAGGATTCAGCGTGGAATTGCCAAGGTTCGACTAGTGGGCCAATACGGATTGGGCTTAGACAGGTTCAGCTTCAGAATGGCCCACTTATGACATTGCCAGGATTCGGCAAATGGGCCAATCCGGGTTGGGAACATATTCAACTGCATCTCGATTTCGTGTGGGCTGTAGAAGTTCTGCCGGAACTAAACAAGTTTGCTGTCGCTGTCCGCTATATATCAAAAACTAAATTTATTTTTTATTGAACAAGAGCAAATTTTAGCTAAGTGTTGAATTAGGGTTTAGTTCTAATTTCGTGCAGCTCTGTAACAGTTAAGAATTGCTCCTCAAATAGTGAGAATTCTTTAAAATTCACAATTATACGAACAAAACTGTATAAACACCAAAATCGATTTATTTTCATCTCCTCTCCTTAAGAGACAGAGGAGAGCAAAGAGTTTAGGGTTTTAATTTCGATGCAACTGTTGATCTGTTACGCTGTAAATCAGTGACTTTGTTTGAGAATTCAACTTCACAATCAAACGTTCAAATCAGAAAACAGCACACCACAATGCAACTCTGAATCCGTTCACATGTATCTGTTGCTCTGTTACGTTGTAAATCAGTGACTTTGTTTGAGAATTTAACTTCACAATCAAACGTAAACAGCCAACCGCACACCAGACCTCAATTGTAGATGATTTAAAATTTGTAGTTCCTCGACGTCCAATCGCATCACGAAATTCCGCGCCGGATAGCGAGAGGAACAATTCCTTTTGCTTCACATTCTTGGCACTGCCCACGAACCATACAAGCTCATAGGCACAACGAAATCAAGAGAAGCCAGCCACGAAAAACACTACGATATACACACCGACACTACAAAACTACATGGATCATTGCAGAGACAACTCAGTCCCTTAGATGTTCTTTGACCATGCGATCATGTCCGCAGGAGTCATTACAGGTCTGTAGGACTCATCACCGTTGCCAGCCAGAACAAAAAACACCTTTCAGAAAATAAATCGCGCATCAGACTATAGGCAAGAAACATAAGATTGCTGAAGGGATGCGGCGGTGATTCATGTATGTAAGAGTCGCGATGTGCCCTGCGGCGCCGGAAAGATCCGAGGGCACAAGACGAAGGCGAGCTCAGGATACAACAGGGTGATGTTGCTTCAAGGGAACGAGTCTACAGGGAACGGCGATTGGTACGAGACCGATCATCCCAGTGACCAGATGACGAAGCACAAGAAAGCCGCAAGTTCTAGAACAATCAATAAAAAACAAACGATCAGAGCAAAGAAAACTAATCGGCGACGCGAAGAGGAACCGAGGGAAGACGACGGTGGCGGCGCGGGCGGTGTTGGTCTGACTCGGAGGGGGGGAGGGGCAATTTATAGCCGCCGTGGGTGTTTGCCTGGCGGTTCGTGGGTTCGCGTCTCAAACCCTAATGGGCTGAAGGATAGGTTAATGGGCTCTCGTATTCAGCCCGTGGGCCTGCTAAACAAATTTGGTACTCTCTCTGCGTTCAGACCATTCTTTATACTGAGTGTGTTTAGTTTCAAAAAGAGGGAGAGAAAGTTTGGTGAAAATGTCATATCGGACACTGTAGCGTATTGTAGCACTTTTCGTTTGTTTGTGGTAAACATTGTCCTACCATGACCTAACTAGGCTCAAAGGATTCGTCTCGTCGTGTACATCAAAACAATGCAACTAGTTTTTTTATTTACCCATGTTTAGTACTCCATGCACGAGGAGAGAGATTTGATGTGATAGGTGAATAATGAAGTTTTGAGAGAGAATTTTTGAAAGTTTGATGATGTGATTGGGAACTAAACATGGCCACTGTTTTTACTCCGGAAATGCTCCTGTCCCGACTCCCGAGAAAAAAAATACTGACGTGAGTTTCTGACACAATAAACCGAAATGTGTGTGTTTCTAAGACCGTGTTTCCATGCATGAAAGATTCCCTTTGATAATTTTTTTGTCATTGGGGAAAGAAACAGAGCCTAAGTTAACATACCCATTCCTGTAGTTACCATTCACGTCCGATGCAGTGCGGCTGTGCCTTGCCTTGAAAATCATGCTTTCACCCTCAATGGCCATGTGGGCATAGGGAGTAAGGTCAACTCCAACCTAGCTCTCAAATTTGAGCCTATATCCCCACGAGAGGACCTCTCATCCTTATACGAGCCTCCTACTTCTTTATCAACTTCAATAGAACTCTCATATTGTCTTCTATATTTCATTCATCCATTTTTTTATTAAAATGCTGTAACTACTAAACAAACCATATCATACCTAAATAAAAGTATATTTGTAACGATAATGTTCCGAATGACCATATTTAAATAGATATTTTTATGAACTTATTGTAATGATTATTATTTTTATTATTATTAATGCCAACAAATTTACAATTTTTGTAACTGATATCTATTGAACTGGTAGATTACGATATTTTTTATGCGACCACATTTCCAACGGCTATATTTGAAACAACTATGTTTTCAACAGCTATATTTCAAACAACCATATTTCAACAGCTAGAATTCAAAGGGCTATATTTTGAACAACGACATCTTTCATCTGTATGTAAAAGGGGCACTCACTTGACTCCTACACCAAATATTTCTCTCTATTGTTAATTGCACTTAAAATAAGCCTTCTCTCTTTCTTAGACTCGTCATCCTCATCATGTGATGACGACGACAAGCCCGAACTCATCCTTGGTGCACTACATCAAGCTCATACTTAATACCAAGCTTATGCATGCTCCACAATGAGGGGCCGTGTACGATACATTCATCGTGATAGAGAAGCTGGAATTGGAGATTGCACAATGACTATTTTTCAGAGCTCCAACATATGGTGCTTCTATCTTTCGGCGCAGGTGTGTGAATTGTAATGTTTTTTTCGTAGCCTTCTACATCCATCAGTACGAAGCTCCAACATATTTCTTATTTTTGTTTCTTCTACTCAGGTTTAGAATGGTTCGCCATCTATTTCTTCGCATAGCACATGCTGTAGAGGAACATGATAATTACTTTGTGCAAAAAGGAGATAGATGTGGAAGGCTTGGGTGATCGTCTGTAGAAAATTTGTGCAACATACGTAGTGATAAGTTATGGAGTACCAGCAGATTTTATGGACCAATACTTTCGTATTGGTGAAAGTACTGTCATAGAGTCTTAGGAGGCTAGTCAGAGCTATTTATTGAAGTGTGACCCCCTCGGGCGCGGATCTACAAGTGAAAAATCGATTTCCCCTCTCTTCCTTAGACCGCGTGCTTGCTGGAGATGAGAAATCGACGGACCTAAAGCGCGGGAAAAGCTTCGTGGATGGCACGGGAGGGCTTGCCGTTGGCAGCGGCGGCGGATGAAAATTACAGAAAGAAACAGCAAAGATTTTGTACGGTTACACCTGAAGACCAGAAAATAAAAGTCGACATGATTTATGCTGCGGCATGAAGTTTGCAATTACAAATATGCTATCTGAACAGTCCACATGTAGCTAGGCTGACGATGCTACAAAGCTCCGAACATCAGCACTCTACAGGAAAACATAACAGCAAAGCTTGACAGCGTTCTCAAGCATTGACTAAAGAAACTGCATAAGATCAGCTCTTGTTTTCAGTAGATTCAGCTGTAGTTGAGGATGTCGTGGACGCCGTCAGGTCCCTGGCACATTGTGACACATATGGCTTCAACTGCAGTAATTTACATGGCAAATTTGTTAGTCATAAATGAGTAAACGAAGAAAATGGTTACCATTTCTCTAGGTCAAATGACACTAGACCTTTGCAAAATGGTTAAGTCACCTATGCAATGGTACTATATTTCTTATCATTCGAGTAATTTTATCTCAAATTCTCAATGAACTAAGACATAGAAGGTATCTCTATGATTCTTAACTAATTAATTAACTTGAAGCATCAACAAACAAAAAATTGGAAATCTCTATTCTGTGCTTGTGCTGAGTTTTACGTGTGTGACTGTGTGTACTTTTTTTTGTTTCTTTAGTTTTCTACTACTTCCTTATTTCTGTATGTTCATTTTCACCTAGATTGAACCACCTCCATGTTTCTTAGTTCCATAAAATTTCATCATGTAATGAATGGAGTGAAGAGGACAATTTGACACTTTAAATCTAACTGGAACCTGAAAATTAAGTCTGTGAAATGTGAACCGAAAAATAAACCTTTTCTGCCCATTACCTTGAAATCAGTCAAATCAGGGACTACAAATCTTGGCAACTTTTCATTAACAATCACATATCCACCTACAAAAGCACGAACTTTTTTAACAAATGTCCAATCTCATCAAAGAGATAGGAAGAGAGGAACAAGACTTTCGCCACTTGTTTTATACAGATAGATGGATTATCATGCC
The DNA here is from genome assembly GCA_900205405.1 of Echinochloa crus-galli. NCBI lineage: Eukaryota > Viridiplantae > Streptophyta > Magnoliopsida > Poales > Poaceae > Echinochloa > Echinochloa crus-galli. The sequence continues at coordinate 211,725 of OAMR01000510.1, read as the reverse complement.
ATAGCATTAAAGCACTTGAGGTTATTGACTGGATCAAGTAAGAATGCGGTGTGGAAAAAGCTTGCTGACAGGAGCTGTACATGTAGCAATCAAACCACACTGTCAGTCTGTCACATATAAGAATTTGTTCATGATTCAAGCCTCAGACAAGCTTTGACACTAAATGTTATCACGACGAGGCAGAAGGAACAATCAAACTGTATTTGTGGAGGAAGAATGAACTCAGAAAGCGTAATAATATTAATAACCAAAAAAAATATGACGTCGACAAAATGTGTTATCTCCACCCCTTTTAATAATATTAAATACCCACAATCCTTGATTAAAACAAAGTTTCAGCTGATATCAATATGTAGTTGTAAGCTTTAAAATCAAGTGCAGTGCTATGTCAGATAATATGCATCCATGGTTCAAACCTCAAAATTTCTTCAATTCCAAGATTATGTAATTCAGAATCAATTTGTATGTATGAATTATTGCTGTTCTATTTCTTGGTGCGGTACGGCTGTCCCAATATTACAATAATGTGAAGTTGTTGAAATTTACGTTGCATTACTCACTATTCTTTCTATCGTCTTTCAAGCAATATGCAATAGCACTGAAGATATTCTGTGCTCATTAGCATTACTGTATACAATATAGGCTGATGCATGCAAATATTACCTGATAAATTCACAGTAATATTTTTCATCTGAGCCTACCAAAGTAGTTGACTGCTTAAACCCAATCTTGTGTTTTGAAAAAAAAGGTAAGCATAGTGTTCACTACTCATTAAATTCAAGGATCTTCTAAGATCGGAACATTTTGTTAGTTGCTATTGAAAATTGCACTTCATTTGCAAACTCTTGACTGAGAACAAAATTCTTCATGCTTGTTATGCAGTGATGGATTCTCCAATAGTTCGGACTTCGGAATCAGTTACCATTCAAGTTTCATCTATGTCTAATTTAGTTCCTACTTCCTAATCATAAAAAATTCAGATTCAACTGCCGCAGCCATTGCCATTTACAATCTACGTCTAATTAGTTCTTAATCATAAAAATTTCACATTCCATTGCCCCGACCATTGCCATTTTGTGAACAACAGAGACACATAAATTGCAGAGAGAGGGCGACCAGGAATGGGAAACGCTAGAACCCAGCCGATCGATTGTGCTGTTACCTTTGCGGGTGTGGAACCCCGTGGGCTTGCAGTTCTTTCCCTTGTAGTAATCTCTAGGCGCCCGCTTGGAGGAGAGGATGTCGAGCGAAGAAAGTCGCTTCCGTCGCATCGCCCGCCCGAGCGAACTCACTATGAGCCCCAGCGGCATCCTTCAGCGCTGCCTGTTCGCCGCAGGAACAAAATGATAGTGAGAAGGAAACGCGGGAATGGCGGTCTTCGAAGGCGAGGGCGGCGCCGGAGCGTGCAGGATGAGCGATGGGGGATCGGAGGCGGAGGCGGAGGCGGGGCGGCGGCGGTAGGGTTTGGACTTGGAGCTGGAGAGTGTGGGTCGTGTTTGGGCTGGCCCGCCACTTTTGGTTCGGCCCATTCTCTGTTCGAAGGTCCAATCGAACGACTTGAGGTGGAGCTGCTGCACCTGTGCTTATGGAGAATGCACAATCACTGAAACATAGGCCTTCCATTCCTCCAAAAAAAAATCAAGTTTGAAAACTACCACACGATGTTTTCGAGAGTTTGAAAAATTAGGTTCTGATGTCCATTCAATTTTGTAGAAACTGGAAGGTGAAGTTTGGACGACCAACAAAATTTCAAATCAGTTTTGGAAAAAGATTCAGTCTCAAGCTCTCGGTCTAATTTTCAATATCAAATATTGATATGTGTAATTTTTCTATGCATGCTATTCGTACATTTATGGTGTTTCAATACTGCTATATGAAAAATAAAAAATAGAGAGTTTTAGAGGAGCTATATTTTTTAATATAGTCAACATCCTATATTCATGTAGAAGTTGAAATAGTATTAGAAAATTCTTCTGTGTTTTAGGACAGTTTTCTAGGAAAAATTAAGCAAACTAAATGTAATTCACTTGATTATGTTTCTTTGTGTTGCAACTTTCCAAATTAAGTTTTCAACTTGGTACATATGCTCACATTTTCAACTTATTCTTCTTCAGAATAAGCGGTAACAAGGCACCTATAACAAGTTAGCGGTTTTGTCAATCTCAAAGATGTGATGGCCTAATCCCTTGAGAACATTCTAATGGACAAAGGTGCATTGATAGGTGCGACTTGTAATCTTTCGTGTTTGTATTGACATTCCAGCAAGCTTCAAAGCAAGTTTATAAAAGCACATTTGGTGTGTTCGAGCCCTCTTCGTCAATTGTACCTGCTTCCCTCGAATTGAACAAAATTCATGGATAACCTGAATCTTCTGTGCAATTTTATTTGTTACAATATCTTTATCGGGCCTAGCTAACAGGCAAGTCGGACTGTTGATACCACATGGCATGCACAATGCACGTATCGTTGGAGCTTCTCGGAACGAGTGTGATCAGATTTCTTTGCCTGAGCTTGGTTATCTGCAACACCAGAGCTGTCGTTTCATGTCATTTTATATGCGTCAGTGAAATTTCACTCGTACAGCAGCTGGTCGACACTACAGCTAATGCAGTTGACGGTCCCCACGGGGGAGAATAATTCACAAACATGAGCCGAAAGAGGCACGGCCAAACTTTTCTGGAAACATCAATGTTCCAGGAAAACTTCCCTTGAATCCCAATAGGTGCGTCGGGAAACCTTTCTGGATATCAATCGCCTGAAATTACATGCGGTAATACTACCATCAAGCAGTATATACTATTGCAGTCTTGCCTACTAAAAAAAAAGCAGTATATACTCTTGCAACTTGCAAGGGGAAATCAGAATCATTTCGCTTTTAGCAGTAGCGTACTCGGTGTATGCAGGACCAGCGTCTTCCTGAAGCACTTTAGGCTTCAGTCAGAAACCATAAACTTCTAGCGACCTGATCAAGCGTTAGTAGGATTCAGGACATGTCTGCGATACCATCTGTTCATCATTTTTGTTTCGGTAGCGGAGTTTGTTTCACGGCAAAAATTGTCCAAAAATACGACAACCGTGCCCTTTAAAAGTAGATCAAACAAGGGCGCAGAGTTGCAGATTCGACAACACAAAGGTCACACAGCATCTTGACAAGGGGAGCAAACACGAGCAGTTCACAGACAGTAGGATATTCCAAAACCAACATTAAAACATTGTCTCCAGAAAGCAAGACTTCTACCGAAATCTTCTGCTCTCACCAGATACGACTCAAGGCAAGAAAAAAAGGAACTTCTTGTAAAACGAGGAAAACAGAAAGAAGAGGGAAAACTTAAACTGGTAAATAAGGAGTAGGCTCCTGCAGGAGCTCACCATTGCCGATTTCTGACTTGCCGGTCTCTGTCCGCGCCTCACGGAGCCATCTGGAACTGGAAGCCAGGAAGAAGGCCATGAGAGGCATGGGCAAATATGAACTGATGATTGATGAGGAGGAGCTCAGCTCAGCCGCTGTCCTCCATCCTTGTACTGCTGTACTATTGAGGCAGCTCTCAAGAACCATGCAGACGCTCCTGCCATGCACCCTCCATGATCTGCAGGGGGCAGAAGATTGCAGGAGAGGGGAGGAGAGGAATCCTTTTACCTGGCTGTAGTTGGCATCTGTTGTTGATGCAGCAAAAGCTCTCGTGAGAACCAAAGAACAACTTGCCCGGTGGCATTATAAGGAGGCTAGCGGTGGTTTGCTTTAGTGAGGGAAAAAAAGAATAACGAAAAGTCAAAGAAAGCTTACTGTATGGGGGCGCGTGGCAATGTCTGGAAATCCCTATCCATGCTATCACCAAACACCAATTCTGCAGCTATTCCTTCTGCTGAAAGTTCTCCATTCCTATCCTTGTTTGGGGGCTGTCCAAGAGTAATTTACTGAATGCAAATGTGCAGCGTCAAGCCATCCAGGTCATTCATTCATGCTGGTAAAAGTTAAGACAACCTCCATACTAATCTCATCACCTTTTTACTAGTAATAATCTGGCAGCAGCTTTTGACCAATTGTCATGCTTGCTGCCAAAAATTGGACCCCAAATATCCTTCTTACTTGCCACCCAATTGCTTAGCAATTAAGTGTCTAACAAGCAACCTGAGGCTTAACCCAAGTAACCAATCTTTACCAACAGACCGACGTTACTCAACTTTTACCAGGAGACAAAATCTACACATCCACGATACAAAAATAAAGGTTACTTTTACAAAAAGTTGAAGAGGCAATCTCCTCTTTTGAGATGCACTTTTTAGAACATGGAGATTGGGGAGTGTGGCCTTCCTGTTTTGCCACTACATCGTGCTTATCAAGCTTTCATATGCTAGTTCTTCAGTTAAAATTAAAAATCACTTCCATGCATCTAACTGAATTAATTCTGCCTGATATTGTCACAGGGCCATAAAAAGGCAACGAGGAGAGAAAAATACCATGTAGTACAGTCTAACAACAAACAATGCTTTGGAATCAAGAGGGAATATACATACATATTTAGTGGGAGCTGCTTCATCACGATAAAGGAGAAGAAATCAATACCACCAAAGAATGGCATTCCATAAAAGTGGGATTTAATGGTCGAGGCCGAGTGCAGTGGACCCCTCCAATGGAATTTCTGAATCCCCTTTCCCTCCTTGAACAGGTGGAATGGTGGAGGAGCCATGGAGGTGGACACTACACCGAGAAGCACCAATAATCATCGCAATCATGGACACTACACCGAGAAGCACCAATAATAGGTCCTTTTGGACCTTACGTGTCCCATGACCAAGCATCAACACACACAGGCATCAAGAATTTTTGAATTGATAGCCTCCACTTCTGAATGCATGTGCTGAATGATTTTTGCCCTTAAAAGCCAAAACACAAAAAAAAAGAAAACACAAGGCTTCCTAGAACCCTTTCCCCGCTCGAACACAGCTTTCTAGAATCCTGATAGCCTATTTTTCTCTCCGTACCGATCCAAAGATCACCCCGAGTTGGAAAATGCAACCAGTGTATCCCTGACATGGGGCCTAGGGCCCATTTTCTACCCCACAAGAATCAGTATTTTCCAATCTGTTCATCCTGTTATGGTACTAAGCTTATTTTCTCTTGTTACATCATCGCCTGATTTCTGTTTAAAAAGCAGCTTAATAATCTATGAAGCAATTGTGAGCTTCCATTCCCTTTCAAAAAATTATGTTGCTATCAATCTTCAGACTAATATAAAGTAAACGACACTCAAGGGAACATGATTGCCCCACCAGAAATAAATGGTTTGTTCTTTCCTAGCATGTGCGGGCGCACAATTGAGTAGTACGGATGTCACTCATCTGAATTATTCTGACATATTAACAGCCTTTTAGTCACAAAACGAAATGGTACCTTTCATTCCCAATATGAAACAGTGATAAAACTAACGCTTACATATAGTTGGTATGGATGACATGATTAGTCTAAGGAAATATGAAAAGGGCATACTGAGGTATAAAGCACACAAAATTTTGGGCAATGCTTTACACACTTGGCCAAATCACATATATGTTAGGATCCTATAGTTTATCTAGACTAACTTTGACAGAAGATGGTTTAGCAGTTGACATAGAAAGATTATTGCTAGTTTGGGGCAACCAACCGTTCTTTGCACAGAAAATGTTCTTATCATACCTGGATATACCACGCTTCACGACTCACGAGCGATGCTGTAATAAGATATCAATAACTCACAGTAGCAATACTCAACAAAGCAAACAGTATGATAATTTTTTTTTGAACCAATGGTGTTTCACTGTTTCAGATTTTAATTTCACTTAAACTTAGAATCAACATTGCGTCTTAAACTCCTCTAACAAATAAGACTGTTAGGATGCAAAACAAACAGAACAAACTCGAACTTACCGTGTTCTAGAATATGCAGTGGACACCGATTAGGGAAAAAAAATGAGAAGATGCGACTCACTTCAGCTACAAACTCTAATTCAAACACGAACATACTGTTACTTTGTGAGGAAGCGCTGCAGCCACATAACAAGGGCGGCATTTAAGTATATGACATCTTGATCCAAGTATCCAACTACCATTCAACTACAATACTTGGCATTGAATTTTTTTTACATTACCTGGAATCTGGCATTGAATTGAATTTTTTTACATTACCTGAAATCACAGCGCAATAATTATTGTCTATGCACCACAAATTCGATATCTACCAAGAACAGCTCTAACTCAAGAATTAACATGGACAAGGATCCCACCAAAATCTCTGTAGAAAGAAATGAGAAATATTGCCACCCGTAGCCAGTTCCCACCCCGCGAACAGTTGCAGCAACCAGATACCCATTCAGAGCAGCTTCATGGACCGTGGGGGCATCACCATCTCCGCCTTCGGCCGGCGACGAGCCCTCAACCCTCGACGCCGACGGAGACTATGGCTACGCGGCGTGCTCCGGCACCGGTGGGGAGAACCGGTGGCTGAGTGATGCTCACGGTCGACACGCCTTGAGAATCCGAGCCGTCCATTGCTGTGTTTACGGCCCAGATCGCTGGGAGGATTGAAACCCCGGAGAAGCTGAGGCGCCTTCGCCCTCTGACATGTGGGCCATGGTCCACAGCGAGACAAACAACTCCGCCGCCCCCGGCCCCGGGGGCAAAGACGGCGAGACCAAACCATTTCCTTTCGCTTAAACCCTAACTAAAACCCTCTCCCTCCTCCCCGCTCGCCGCCTGCCACCCGCCACCATGTCGATGGCGGTGGCCTCCTCCCTCCGCTCCCTGGCGCGCCGCCGGCCCCGCCTCCGCTTGCCCGCGGCGCCCCTCGCCGTCCCCGGTGCCCGCGCGGCATTCCTCTCCGGCGCGGCCGAGGAGGTGGATGCGGCGGCGGCGCCTCCTGCCCCCGGGAGGAAGGTGCTGGAGAGCTTCCGCGAGGAGTTTGAGATCGGGGGCCGCTCTATCGCCTTCGAGACGGGGAAGATGGCGCGCTTCGCGAGCGGCTCCGTGGTGATCTCCATGGAAGACACCCACGTCCTCGCGACCGTCGCCGCCGCCAAGTCCTCCGAGCCCGTCCGGGACTTCCTCCCACTAACTGTACGGTCCATTCACTGACCTGCATAATGTGATTGTGATGTGGGATTTTAGAGAGCGTTGAGTTCTACAAGGAATGCCCAATTCATCTGCTTCCACTTATGAATACTGCAATTCGATATGGCTTTGTTATCTGAGCACACACAAATTTTAGTTGAAAAATTGAAGTTCTATCTGATCTTGCATTTTTAATGCAATTTTCAGTCTTCTCCTACTTCTTCACCCCCAAATGAAGTATTTTTCTGGTGGCTGCAGGTTGACTATCAAGAAAAACAATACGCTCAAGGTGTTATTCCCACAACGTATATGCGCAGGGAAGGTGCCCCTAAGGAAAGAGAACTTCTGTGTGGGCGTATAATTGATCGACCAATAAGACCGTTGTTTCCTCGTGGCTTTTACCATGAAGTTCAGGTATTCTTTCTCATCCAAAATATTAAAGTTTGTTTTCATAATCATAGGCATTCATCGATAAACTACATCCTATTCTTTTAGATCATGGTAAATGTTCTTTCATCTGATGGAAAGCAAGATCCAGATGTGATGGCTGCAAATGCCTCTTCAGCTGCACTAATGCTATCTGATATACCTTGGAATGGGCCAATTGGAGTAATACGTGTTGGGAGGATTGATGGGAATTTTGTTTTAAATCCTACAGTTGATGAGGTAAATATAGATTGGTTTACTGACACGGGAACCATTTTTTTCTATTCTGAATTGTACATGTATTATTCCCTTGATATTGTGCATTTATACTGCTTGTGAAACTTATATTTCCTGGTAGCATTTCATATCGGATCCAAATTAATTATCACACCCGTGTTCATATGCACTACTAGAAATTTGTTCAGCTGACTCATATTTTGCGTATGTTGTATGGTGCTGTGCAGCTTGGTTTGAGTGATCTCAATCTTATTTATGCATGTTCACGGGATAAAACCTTAATGATTGATGTACAAGCTCGTGAGATAACTGAAAGGGATCTTCAGGCAGGAATGAAGCTTGCACACTCTGAGGTAATCTTCTTTATCTTTTTACTTTTTAATCCGTTGTGAGTATATTCTCATGTGTTTGTTATTATAAACAGGCAATTAAATGTATTGACCCTCAAATAAGATTGGCTAAACGAGCTGGCAAAGAGAAGAGGGAGTACAAGATATCTTTGATTTCAGATACATCCTACGAGAAAATTAGAACATTATCTGAAGCACCCATTGAAGAAATCTTCACTGATTCATCATATGGCAAGGTGATTATATTTTATCTTATGCTCGGTGGAGGGGAAGCAGAAATATTCAATATTGATCAATTTTTTACAAACCCCTAGCACCAGTAAGAAGTTTGAAGAGTTTTTCGCTTCATGACATGAATTTATTGGTTATTTCCATTTCAGTTTGAGCGAGGAGAAGCTTTAGAAAAAATCACACAATCTGTGAAAGCAAAGCTTGAAGAAGAAAATGACGAAGACAGCTTGAAGTTTCTTTCCAAGGCAGTTGACACAGTGAGAAAAGAGGTAGATCACATTAATTTCTTTGAAAAAATCTTGCAAGGAAGAAGAGGAAAGAAATAACTAGAGCATCAAATGCATGCTGTTACATGTCTATAGGTTAATGGATATAATATTAGTCTACATGATTCTGCCAAGATTTCTGAAGATGCTATGGATTAGTTCATGGGAATTTCTGAATATTAGGGCAAATCTTGTTTAGTATGATGCCACTTTGTTCATTGCTATATTCTTATTGGATCACTTTCGCTACTTTAATTGACAAGGAGTTGTGTTGAATTGTGCAGGTCATACGCAAAAGAATAATTGATGAGGGACTTAGAGTAGATGGTAGACAACTTGATGAGGTGAGACCATTGTATTGTGAATCCAACACATATCCGGTGTTACATGGCTCTGCCCTGTTTTCACGTGGAGATACACAGGTGATCTCTCTCACTCCCTCCCTCCCTCTGGTGTAAATATTTTTTTCAACCAAGTTGTTACATTTATAACCATTCAAATAACAAGCACTATGGTTGTAGGTTTTATGTACAGTTACCCTCGGTGCTCCTGGTGATGCTCAGCGACTGGATTCTATTGTTGGCCCTCCAACAAAGCGTTTCATGCTTCACTATAGCTTTCCACCATTTTCAATAAATGAAGTCGCCAAACGTGGGGGCCTGAACCGACGGGAAGTTGGGCATGGTATGTCTTTTCTTCCATATGCTAAATGAACTTCCCTGAAGTACCAAGTTAAATGGATGTCTGATATCCTTTCCCAGTTTGGCTCATATATAGGCTACCAATGTGATAGAATTAATCTTTCGTTGGTGGATGTAATTGTGTGCGTGTGCCCCCTCTGTTCCTTTTTATTGGGCATATTAAAGATTTGAAAAAAGTCTTTAAAAGAAGAATATATGCTAACCAAAGATTTCTCTTATAATCTATTATTGCAAAATCAAATGTCAAATCTATTGATGCATCTTTTGTACGGGCATACATATGAATTGTCAAAATTCCAAAGTTCGACTTCTCTCAAATCCTAATATGCCCTATGCATAGAAATGGAGGGAGTACTAGTGTTATACTACCCCGCTCCAAAGTTTAGATCATTTAGTTGCTCTAAGTCATACTTCTCTAGCTTTGACCAAGTTTATAGAAAAATGCACTAACATCAATGACATCAAATTAATTTCACCATAAAATATGTCGTTATGGTGCATTTATTTGGTATTGTAGACATCAATATATTTTTCTATGAACTTGGTTGAAGTTTAGAGAAGTTTGATTTAGGACAACTAAGACAACTTATATTTTGGAACAAAGGGGGGATATTATAACAGCCTGGAGAACCTCAAATAGTGCAAAATTACCTACATTTTGGAACAGAAGGAGTAGCATATAACAGCCTTGGGAACTTAGAATAGTGCATGAAAGCTTGATGATTTGGTGTGCTTTGGGCATGGTTGGGGTACCATGGTCTGATTGAAATTTGGATGAAGCAAAATGGATACCAGCATTTCAGCTATTTATTTTGTACCATTGTGCAGGCACTCTTGCGGAGAAAGCATTGCTCGCTGTGCTTCCTCCAGAAAGTGATTTTCCATATACTGTTCGGGTAAATTCAGAAGTCATGGCCTCTGATGGATCAACATCAATGGCATCAGTATGTGGAGGTATGCTAGAACCATTTACTGTTATAATTGTACTATACTTGAAATAAAACTCTTTGCTCTTTCAATTGTGAGTTGGAGAAGGCATTTTGGTCTTGAGTTTGTGGTTTGTGGAACTTAGCTCTACAATGTTTCATCTTTCATATGCTTAACTGTCCTTAGAAATGGATCGGCTTCCTAGTTTTCCCTTTTTTACAAAGTAAAGCTTGCCACTCGCGCCGCCCTTTTCCTTCCTGCTCTACATGCAAGGATAGTCTGCTTTCTATAAAATAATTTATTTAGCTTATATTTCTTTTTCTTATTTGCTTGGATTTATGCATGAGTTTTGATGTAAATTACCTTTTCATTGTTATTGTGATATCCTGGAACAGCTATAAAATTATTATTTTATTTCTTAATGTTCTGCTCTTCACGCGTTTGTAATGGTGTGTCACAGGAAGTATGGCCTTGATGGATGCTGGGATACCTGTAAGAGAGCATGTTGCTGGTGTTTCAGTAGGTCTTGTAAGTCAAGTAGATCCAACTACTGGAGATATTTCTAATTATCGCATCTTAACGGATATTCTGGTAAGTATTTTGATGTACTTCATTCCAAGATTTGTTATTCAATTGTATAGCTGTTTCCACAATTAAAAAATGTTGATGCTGAAATGAACATGATAATAATTTTTTTTCAGGGCCTTGAAGACCATTTGGGTGACATGGACTTCAAAATTGCAGGAACAAGGAAAGGTATTACTGCTATTCAGCTGGATATAAAACCTGCTGGAATACCATTGGACATAATATGTGAAAGTTTAGAGCCTGCACGGAAGGCTCGAAATCAAATCCTTGACCGCATGGACCAGGAAATAAGTACCGCGCGTGCTATTAATGATGGAAGTGCTCCTCGATTAGGTTTGTTAAGTGCTTGCTTTGTTGTTTTATATCCTGATCCTGAATTAATGTCAGAACTGACCCTCTTTTTGCAGCTACGCTGAGCTTCAGCAGTGATTCACTTAGGAAACTGCTTTTCCATAGGAAAAAAATTGAGAAAGAAACAGGTATACCTGCCTTTGTTCATGTTCTTGTGCTCTTGTTTAAGAATGATTTTCCCCCCATTGGACAAGATATTTGTGCATATTTTGGTCATACCTGTTGTACCAGAAACATGCTAATGAGTAATGAACTAGAGGTGTTTCATTTTAGGAGAAGTGTTTTTGGTGAATCTAACTGCAAATTTTTAAGGAGTAAAAACAGGCATTTCCAATAGCTTAGACTCAATGAAGGGACAAAAACTGTGGATAATAAGGACAACAAAACTAATCCACCTTCTAGCATTAGGTGATTACATCAGTTATGTGCTTAACTGGACTTTATATGGAATCAGTTACACAGAGATGGTTTCACTAGATTATAAATTCCATACATTTGTACTCTATTACATTAGAGTCTGTCCATTTGTCTTTAAGCTGTGATCTTTTGCGTTTTTTGCATTGGCTATCTACTGATGTGGGTTATGGGTTTGCATCTCGGTTTGATAAGAAGGTTAACATGGTTCTCCATCCATATAGTTGACTTGTATATTAGGTTTCAATGATTAAGCATTCTTTGTAAAGCCACGCTCGGTTATATTTTCTTCAACTATTCGGTATTTTAGTTAATTTCTATCTTCCATACTATTAGGTGCACGGGTATCAGTCAGCGATGGTACAGTCACTATTGTTGCCAAAACTCAACCAATTATGGATAAAGCTATTGAGAAGGTACAAGCGCGCTTATGAAACCCACTCATGAGAGCTCCATATAATCCTTGCTTACTGTGCCAATGATCTCAGTTTGTGTTAGTTAGAAAAAATACTAGTGCCTGGGAAGAAGAATCTTTCATATAACAAAATCTATCCTTTCTTTTGGTTGTAGGTTGAGTTTCTCGTGGGCCGTGAAATTGAAGTTGGCCGAACATACAAAGGAATTGTTTCCTCAATTAAGGAGTATGGCGCTTTTGTGGAGTTCAATGGTGGACAGCAAGGCCTTCTTCACATTTCAGAGTTGTCACATGAAACGGTACATCCCTTGTTCTTTGAACCATATCTGAAAATAGATTCTCAGTACATTTCTATGTTCCAGTTTTACCGGCTCTGTCAGTATGTCTCTATGGTTCTAGACTTGTTGGCTTCTGTTGGAAGTAGTTGACTATTTGGCTCTCGAGTAACTGAAGGTTTCTTTTGTTGGATTACAGGATGAATTTTTATTACTTATTGGGTTGAATGCTGACAGGCCAGCTTTTCATCCTTTTTTTAACTATTTCTTTTATATTGTTTTTTTGCCTTTTCTCCTCAGGTATCGAAAGTCTCCGATGTTGTAACTGTTGGCCAAGTGCTGTCATTGATGTGTATTGGACAGGATGTGAGGGGTAACATTAAACTTTCACTTAAGGCAACCTTACCCCAACCACGTAAAAAGAAGGATTTAGAAAGTAAAGGTCCTTTGCCAAGTCAAGAAGTAGGCTGGGCCGCTGTAGAAAACATGCCCAGCATGGATGCTGATGCTGAGGCATCCTGTAGCAAAAATGAAGATGGCGCAACTGAGGAAGGACCTGCATTTTCAACTACTCCTGTTATAATTCGAAGTGCATCTGAATGTGATGCTCAAGATGCTGCAAACGGTCCTAAGAAGAGGGCAAAGGTTGCAAAGTCATCTCCTAGACCATATAAAACCCCCAGCGAACGTCAGGAGGTTAGGACAGCTACAGCTAAGAAAGCCCCAGGTGCTTCCCAGAAAACCAAAGTCAAGATTGAGGAATCTGGGAGTGACGGTCTGGAAAGCAGTGGGTCAGAGGTTCAGGAACAGACTTCTAGCAACACTCTGGACTTTAATCAGAGTCCTGTGAACTTCCAGTCTGGGTCCATGAAGTTGGGTGATGTGGTTACAGCAAAGGTCTGTCAGATTCGAGCCTTTGGACTAGTACTTGAACTGAGTGATGGAGCGCGTGGAATGCATAAGTTTGAGGTAACTTTATTTAACTATTGAGACAGCAAAGCGATATTTTTCTGTTCATTATGTCACTAAGCAACTCCTATCCGTATAGTGTTGACCATTGTACCCTTTTTATCTATCCCCTTTTCATTTTCGCAGTTAACCCCTGTTTGCTTTGCTTATTTAAATGAACCTTTTTTACTGAACTTCTGGAGCATCTGTTGCAGGCAAATGATCAAAAGGAATTTGTAGTTGGACAGGAACTACTTGTGAAATGTGCAAGTTTCAACTCGAAGGGAATTCCAGTGTTCTCATTGTTGGACTAGTGGACAAGGGCTGGAGGAAGACCATATACCTGTAAATGTGTAGCAGGCTAGCAGCTAATCTATCAACGTGAGGAACACGAGGCTAGCAAATTTTTGTTATGTTCCGGCGGCTATGAACATCGCCCAGAGTTTCTTTTATTCTCCATGAAACATGCAAAAATGAATAGAATGGAGGTAAAATTAGGTCCAGAGATTCACATGAAAGTGTAGAGCGTACGAACCACTTGGTGTTCTGAATCTGCTAAAAGCAATTGTATATTATTAGTATAATGTTGCTTCGCTATCTTTTGATCAAAATAATCCAGACGATGAACTCCGATTCTTTGTAACACACTTTCAGTGTTATGCCTACTCACATAAGTTCGACTCACATCAGTTCGGTGTTATGCCTACTCACATCAGTTCAGTAATTTCTGGTTTCTTTGCCTGGGACTGAGAATCTTCAGTTGCACCTGCACCTTCATTTTTTTAACACACGAACTCTTATCCATCATTCTAGGCAAAATCAATTGAACATTGTCATGCAATTCAGCAACTTTGTATTTAGCAGTTGTCGACAAAATTAGATGCTGCCCTCTAGCTCCCGTCAGTCTTGCATACATCAATTATGCGTGAGGGAGACGTCGCATGGACCTGGCCACGGCGACACGTGCGGCTGTAGGAGCATGATCGGCGGCAAAAGCTCAAGAACAGGTCGCCCCAGGCGACTCGGGCGGCGACCCGTCCGCCGCGCCGCCAGGCCTCCTCCCCCCAGCGCCCTTCCCCCCTGCCGCCGCCCGAGCTTGAGGTCGGAAGCCCGCCAGACGGCAAAGAAGGCGGCGGCCGGGATTTCGCATCCTCCTCCCTCTCTCTCCCAGGAAGCTCAGTTGTTGAAGACCATGGTGGCAGCCATGGCCATGGGGCAGCAGCGTCCGCCGGTCGGGGCCGGATCCAACCCCTCCACGTTCGGATCCGGCCTCTCCACGCCCAGATCCGACTCTACCCCTACAGATCCGGCTCTACCCCTACTAGCTGGGGTGGTTCTCGTGCCAGGGGGCCGACGAGGGGCCAATGATGGCGGCTCCCGGCCATGGCCGTGGGGCAGCAGTGGCCGCCAGCCGGGGACGGATCCAGCCCCTCCACGCGTGGATCCGGCCTCTCCATGGCCGGATCGCTGTCGTGCCAGGGCGCTCGCCGTCAGGATGCCGGCTCCGACCATGGTGCATCCTGGCACTGGGTGGTGCGCCTCGCAGCTCGTGCGAGCCGTCAAGGGCTCAAGCTGTGGGGCGCCGTTGACGCATAGTGCCGGGCCGCCGGGACTCGCGATGTTCTGGCACAGAGGGGCCCGGCTGTGAGGGGGCTGGGAGGCGCTCGGCGAAAGCCATGCCCGACAGTACGTCGGTGCAGACGACGGCAACGTCCGCGGGCATTGCTCCCCTCCTTGGAGGCGTCGTCATCACTCCCCACCCCCGCAAAAAGGGCTACCTTCGGGTGAAAACCCAACTCTGGTTTACCAGATCGGTGGCGACGGCGTCGACGACGTCGCATCCTACCTGTAGGCGTCACCGTGGAGGCCCCTCCCCCGCCGGCTCAATACCATGGCCCCCTCTACAAGGTTCCTCGCTAATCCTTCCTCGATGGGTGCACAAGCTGCTTGTTGGAGAGCGTTTGATGCCAGGGACTTGCTCCGCTGACTTCCAAGATCCTTGATTGTATCGTCTCATCAAATGCCGGGTTGCGAGACCATGATCCCCTCTCTTGAATCTCCTCGTTCTCCAATTGTCGGCCCTCCCTCTTTGGGGCTTCCTTCCCTCGAAGACGTTGGTGGGCGCCAATTGGATCATAGATGATGCATATCACGACTGTCGTCTGTCGTGCTTGACTCGAAGCTTTACAGTCGACTGTGGATTGGAGGCTGCCGGAGCTCGGCCCCTTGGTGATGATAATATCCAGTAATCAACGAGAGGCCTCCGCCGCGGGAGTATATGGCGTGGCAGCGTAGTTCTGTCTTGTCTTCTCTCCATGTCCGTGTGTGTTTGCTTGTGGATGTGTGGATGTTGATGGTGTTTGTTTCTTTCATCCCCTGTTTTCCTCCTTTCCTGATGTGATGACTTTGGCCTGCCAGGCCAAAGGCCCTGGAATGAAACTGTGCAGCGCCGACTGGGCCACAAATCCATTCTCGACACATGATCCTATTCCTATAGGCGTCGAGCCGTCGACGATGAGCGGCGCCGGCAGGCGGCGGCGGAGCACGAGCTCCATAGCCCCGTCCCCGACCTCCTCCTCCTCTTCTTCCGGCTACCCGGACCCGCGGCCATCCCATCTCCTCCAGTGGAAGTTCTCCCAGGTCCTCGGCGACCTGCCGCCCGCCGCCGGGGCCCACCGCAACGGCACGGCCGCGCCCCGAGACGACGGTATCTACCAATGCAAAGCTCAAAGCTTTAGAGACGCATGCTGCCTTGCTCTTGTACTAACCGGTGTGCCTTGCGCGCGTGACGCAGCGGATGAAATCTCGGCGATCGAGTTCGATGGCCGCGGCGAGTACCTGGCCGCCGGCGATCACGCCGGGCGCGTCATCCTCTTCCGAAGGACCGACGCCGCCGACGGCGTAGCGCCTCGTGCCGAGCTGGAGCGCGCGGACCACGCCGGGGCGCCGCCGCCGCCTCCGATGTACAGCTTCGCGACGGAGTTCCAGAGCCACGGGCCGGAGTTCGACGTGCTGCACAGCCTGGAGATCGGCGAGAAGATCAAGAGGGTGAGGTGGTGCGCGCGGCCGAACCGGTCGCTGTGCATGCTCGCCACCAACGACCGCACCGTCAAGCTCTGGAAGGTACGTATCGAACGCGGCGTCGAAGCTTGGTGATGGATTGTCCATGCGAATTGCGAAATGGAGTATAACAATTCTGTAGCTTCAGGGCAGGTCTCGGAACACAAGGCGCCCAAGAAAGAGGACGCTGAGCCGCGCCGGAGCACCGCGGCGCTGCCTCTGCAAGAACCTTACTCTGAATGGGCAGCCGCGAAACCGAGGGGCTCGTCTGCAGATTCCGCTGAGCAAATCGAAAAGGTTTACTCTCTGCACTCTGCAGCATTGGCAATTTCAGTGTTGTATCTGCATCTGCCGAGAGGTTTATGGATTTTTGCTTGTCATATTTGATCGATCCATCAGGTAGGTGTTGTCGGGGATGGGTACTCTGCGAAGTGCCGGAGAGTCTTCGATCGTGCTCACGAGTTCAACATCAACTCCATCTCCAATAACTGGTATGCTAATTTTATTCTCGCTGGTTCATGCTGCGCCTGGGGATTCTGATTTTATTCTAAGGCAAAGCGATGGCAATGCTTGTTATATCAATGTACAGTGACGGGGAGACGTTCGTGTCCGCGGACGACCTGAGGATCAACCTGTGGCACCTGGAGGTGACGAGCCAGTGCTTCAACATCGTGGACATGAAGCCCGCGAACATGGAGGATCTCGTAGGTGATTTGGTCATTTTTCTTACCATTACCATCTGAAGTGCTACAAAAATGTCAAGTTCGTGAATGGTAACGCTAGCAAGCTAAGCACTGACACTTGCGTTTCACTGCTGGATTATGGTGAACCAGAGGTGATCACAACGGCCGAGTTCCACCCATCGTCCTGCAGCCTGCTGGCCTACGGCACCTCCAGCGGCTTAGTCCGGCTAGTCGATCTGCGGCGGTCGGCGCTGTGTGACCAGAGCGTCAGAACGTGAGTGTCTTCTGAAACTGCGAGCCCCTCGATCTAAATTTTCAATGCACATGTGCCAGCCACGGCACAGCTCCAAGGCATTAGTTTGATTATGCTTTGTGTTTTTTCTGAAACTGTCGCTTTTACTGAACAGATTCCGGGATCGCAAGAGCCGCCCTCAGCCCAGCAGGTTTTTCACCGAGATAATCACTTGCATCACCGATCTGAAGTTCACTGGTGAGGGAAGATGCCTTCTAACTCGCGACTACATGAACCTCAAGGTGCTATGAAACTCCATAGCAATAATGCAGCTACTTTGTTAATTAGCAAGCAGCAATGCACCAATGGTTCACCATGATGGCTCACTGTTTGCAGCTCTGGGACTTGCGCGTGGAAACCTCACCCGTCGCCACATACAAGGTGCACGAGTTCCTTCGCCCAAAGGTACATTCATAGTTTATCTATCTATCTATCTATCTATCATTTCGGAAATGTTGCTTGCCAATCAAACTGATAATTTCAGAAATGTTGCTTGTCTGCTGGTGCTGCAGCTGTCGGAGCTGTACACCGACGACTACATTTTCGACAGGTTCAGCTGCTGTGCCAGCAAGGATGGGAACTACTTCGCCACTGGATCTTACAGGTCCGGTACTGAAACGCATGAACACAGAGTATATATACAGTCTGTGTGATCTCACCCCCTTTTTGTCATTTCCTCATCTTTCTTCTGGTCTGGTTCTTATGCTAAGCAGCAATACATTCAAAGTTTTCTCCCGTACTGCTGCACAGACCACTGGCACTACGTTAGAAGCTAGCACCAATCCATACAGGTACTTTGCTTCAAACATCTCTGTTTGTCATCTCTCCTCGCTCTGAAAGCCAATGTAGAATGCTATTTATCCTTGTTTTGGCCCCTACTGAACCTTGCACTTTGGCCACAGGGTACAATCACATGCTCCTGCTAAGATTCCATCGCTGCTCAATTTCTCTCGCGGAGTGAGTAGAAAAGGTGAGGAAAGAGTTCTTTGCCAAGCTCTCCCTGTGTGCTTTCAGTTATGTTTCAGGGAAGGGGTTATTACTGAAGCTCATAGTGTGCTCTGGGAAATCTCTTGTCGCCCAGGTCAGGATGGTCCAAGGTCAGACGGCAAGGAGGAATTCCCATGCAACATGGAATCAAGGGTCACACAACTAGCGTGGCACCCCACGGAAAACTTTATTGTTTGCGCAGCCAATAACAGTCTGTACATGTACCATACATAAGCATACTCATGTCATATTTACAGAGCAAAATGCAGAGTAGCATTCGTAACTATTCAGGCCCAGAGATGAAGATGCCTTGCCAGTGCGTTCTTTGAGCACAACATTGAACTGGATGTACATTGTTCAAGATCTTCAGCAGATCAGAGAAATGAAAAGACACTCCTGCAGTTAAGGAAAGGGTCGCTACTCTCACTGTCCTTTCTTTTCCCCAATATATCCTTGACGTATTCCTCAATATTGAAGGGTTGATATGTGGCTCGGGCTTGGTTTGTGCATTGCGCAGCCTGGAAGCATGGAATCGGACTGCTAAAGCTGGATTTCCTATTCTCAGATGGGCTGTCACGGTTAGCTGCGAATTGAGGAGGCTTTTCAACTGAAATTCCTTTTTTGGAAGGATTTTCAGCAGGAGTTCTGATCAGGATGTTGCTCTTCTCCAGTGGGCTGTCTTTTCCACCTGCAAACCCAAGAGAGCATTCATCTAGAGTTGCCGGCATCTTGCTCTTCTCAGATGGGCTGTCATGTTTGGCTGCAAATTGGAGAGAGTTTTCAGCTGGAGCTTTGATCAGGATCTTGCTCTTCTCCAATGGGCTGTCCTTTTCACCCGCAAACCAAAGAGTGCTTTTGTCTTGTGTTGTCAGTATCTTGCTCTTCTCAGACGAGTCGCACGCAAACAGCATAGGGTTCTTTTCTGAAGTTCTACTCAGGATCCCTTGACACTTTTCAGCGGTATTGGTTGGAGAGACTCTAGGCTCAGCAGGTTCAGAATCCATTGGCGTGATCCCTCCTGCATGCAGACTGCTCTGTTCTACTCCAAACTGGTCCCTCGATGTCTTCATCTTCTTCAGTATCAGAGGTTCATAAGAGCTGTCCATGGATTTCGATAGCATCAGAGTAGGGAAATCTTTGGATTTCTTGCGTATGTGATCGAAGATCGTGTTGCTTGTGGCACTTTTGCATTCTTCTTCGGCTGGTTCAGGTGTCAATGCAGCTTGCATATCTAAGCATGATAATGCACATTTCAGCTAGCTAACAATAAAATTCTAGGTTTCTAAGGAAGGAGCACAAATGATGCATAAAGTGCACATAGCCATAAAGTTCGCAGCATTATCTTACCTCCGTACTCTTCTTCAGGCAGTAGATCAAAACTGGGGACCTCCCTGCAATCATGAAAATACCGTGTTACAAAATACTCCCTCTGTTTCAAACCATGTATCTAGACAGGTGTATAACAAAAGCTATGTACCTAGAAAAGCCATAGTGACCTATAATTTGGGATGGAGGAAGTACTCACCTAAGGTTCAGAAAACATGACTTTACGAATATGGACAGTAATAAGTACAAGTTGTGAAGTACTACCTCTGTTTTTTATTAAATGACGTTTCAGACAGATAAAATGACTTGCGATTAGCTATGTTGTGCTGTCGGAAGCATCAAATAATAACAAACGGAGGGAGTAATTTGTGTTTTCCATTCTAATCCGACGCATGCTGAAATTTGTTTTCGCTTGTAGCTGTGAAGTAACATAATGACTAATGCCAACCTTTCAGATACTTTGGAAACCACAGGTTGGATAGTCCCCAGCTTGATCAGTACTTTGGGTCATGCTAATGGGTGACAAGTAATTCCGAAATTATTGGCCAGAAAAGAACAAAGATTACTTACAGTGAAGCCAAGTTGTTAAATTTTCTGGTTCCCAGTACATAATCAGCTTTCTCGAGAGCACCAGCAGAATCATCTTCTATGACACATACCTCTTTGGAAAGTGGGCTCTGTTCAGTGTGAGACTGAGATCGGCTTGTTCGAGTTGTTCTGGAGCTAACCAAACAAATCTCTGCTGGGAGATTGTACGCGGGTTCAGGCTTATCTATCCCACGCTCTCTGGTCACATGCAAATCACCTTCCCTGCTGATTACATGCTTCTTGTGCACATCAAGACCAACTTCACCATAGAATGGAAAATACAAACTGTGTG
The DNA here is from genome assembly GCA_900205405.1 of Echinochloa crus-galli. Classification (NCBI taxonomy): domain Eukaryota; kingdom Viridiplantae; phylum Streptophyta; class Magnoliopsida; order Poales; family Poaceae; genus Echinochloa; species Echinochloa crus-galli. The sequence continues at coordinate 191,284 of OAMR01000510.1, read as the reverse complement.
AGCATATATATGATGTGTTTATTAATTTGAAGAAAAGCATTCTTGGTTGGTGACATTACCATATTCTTCAAATATTAGATCAACCTTCAGAGTGGCCCGTGCATTCTGGGGGCATGGCACGTAAACTTTTACAGAATATGGGCTGCATTTTAACAAATTGGCCAGTGAGGAATACTGAACAACTCAAGACTGGACTTAGGTATCTGAGAGCGCAGCTAGATACTTCTATAATGATATTCTAGTAAAAAAATAGTCATCTTTGTTATTATCTGAAATCATGCTAATTCAACTTGTTTGTTTGCTACAAAAACACCACATAATAATATGAACCTTACTATGACAAACAGCTAGATAGTATATTCAGATAAGACATTGATGCAGAGAAGTATATCCCTTGCTTCAGCCAAAGATGATACAACCTAAGACTCAAGAGCAGGTTCAGATAATCTTGTATCCCTCTCATTTGCCAGTGAAGAAGAATGGTCAAACATATCCTGGAATAACAAGAGTTGAAAAGTGTTTACCTGTGGAATTCTTGAGTCCTGGCGTCAACAATCATAAGAAAAACAAACAGCCATCCACATCAGTAGATGAAATAAATTGCCGAAGGTATCAGTTTGAGAAAGAGAGGAGGGGGGACACCGACCTTATTTTCTCATGAAAAAGGATAACATTGTCTTCCTCTGAGCCCACAACCTGACAAACAATATTATAACAATTAGTTGGTTTTAAAAAACACTAAATGCTCGGAAGCAAAGCTAATAAGGTACCATGTCAGCAAAGTTGCGTTTATTGGATCGAACTGCCTGTGATAGACGAGTTAGAGTTACAGTAATGGTCGATTTCCCCAGTCTGTTTCCAGCATCCTCTATGTGTATGTCAATTTTTGGTGGTAATGATGACAATGATTCCTTTATATGATTCCCAAATGGATAATTGCGCCCTGTTGCCGATTCAATCTTTCTGGCATCAGCAGTTGCCAAGGTCTCAAAGTCATAAATTCCAGCAGTCTTCAGAGCCTGAGGTGGCAAGTGATCAACTCAAGCATTAATTATGCAGGCTGCAGATGGAGAAGTGACTACATAACAATCAGAAAATCAATAACCTTTGCTGTTACGATTCCAATCCCAGGCAATTGTTTAAGCAGAAATGGACTGCTCTCCAAAAGCTTTTGATGTAGACTATTTGCAAGGATCATAGAATTTATGGCAGATCTGTAACTCTTTTTGTATATAAAATATTCTCTCATGCATCTGGCAATTCTACATCCATTTGAGCATATTGAATTTGTCTCCTGCATGGTAAAGCTCACTAAACTTATCAAGGGAGAAAATCAAGGGGTATTTTAAACTAGAGAAAATAAACAACCTGGCTGAGGGATAAATCATGGACTAAGGGGTCCCCAGTTAAGCAGTCAATTGCTAGCAAGAATATTTTCTCTTCTCTTGTCTGAATACGCTTCTTCTTTTTTCCATTCTCCATGACAATATGGAAGAGGAGTCTACCATCTTTGTCAGTGTTTATGTCATTCAAAATCTTCTTCTCATTTCGGCGTAGTTGGATCCCTTGATATAAAAAAACAGAAATAAAATTAGCATGCTTGATACTTAATAATTAGTTCAAAATATGTGCAGCCACCTACAAGTAATCTCGGCAGAGCGACAGATGATATGCAATAAATCTTCCAAACTGCAACTGGCAGAAGCTTTAACGATAAGCTTCATTGTATCAAACTTCAGGTAGAATTTAGCGATCAGCTTCCCAGGTTCTGAGTATGAACATTTAGATCTTAAATGAGTTTGATGATGATGAAAAAAATGCAAAACAGTCACAGGCAAACGAAGCAGTTAATTGGAATACTACCATCTCTAAATAGAAGGAACATATAATATCTGAGGGGAAAAAGATTCAAAATAATAAGATAATAATCTTGGTTATCGCATAAGGTTAGGCTCCAGATAGCATACCTGCATGCACAACCCTCTGAGTTGGGAGGAGAAAGAGATAAGGTGTATTTGTGTCATTACCAAGTGTTTTAAAGGAATCAACACAGTATTATTTCCTATGATGAACATCCACTAAAACAACATTTAGCAGTCGAGATACTACATGATGTCATTTCTCTAATCTTCCTTCTTTGCTATAGAGCTAAACCAAATCTGACATATATATTAGAGTTACCTGCTACGACTGTTAGGCTTGATGTTTTTTCAGGGGAGACCGTAGGGGAATTCCCCTACCACGGCCATTAGGCTGAATAAGTGAATATTATAGCTGTTATTTGAATGAGCCAATGCTTACTATTAAGGTTGCCAAGGTATTAGAGCCTCCAAAACCATGGCCATCATTGCAGAAGACACTGTGAGCTCGGTACAAATTCACAAATAAAATGCACGATGTCCACGTGAAAATGATTCATCCACAGTTCAAATTTAGATTAGTAGGTATATACAGTATTACGATTCCTGAAATAGGGAGCACCATTTAGGAGATTTAGACATACTAGTCCAACAAAACCAGCTTATGGGGTAGGGAGAGCGTATCCAGACTGAAATAATGCGAGATAATAATCATGGATCTGGCTAGTTGAAATATATAACATATAATTTCAGGCTACAGTCTGCTTTGCATTGTGGGTTGGGTGCATCCCATGTGTAAACGATATGCAGTGCAACAAAAAAAAAGCAGTATTTTATCACTAGAGAATGAGCTTTGCAGCATATGACATCTTCTGGTTATAATTTATGCATCTGCATATTGTTTTGCCTACATCCATTTGAGCATATTGAATTTGTCTCCTGCATGGTAAAGCTCACTAAACTTATCAAGGGAGAAAATCAAGGGGTATTTTAAACTAGAGAAAAAAAAACAACCTGGCTGAGGGATAAATCATGGACTAAGGGGTCCCCAGTTAAGCAGTCAATTGCTAGCAAGAATATTTTCTCTTCTCTTGTCTGAATACGCTTCTTCTTTTTTCCATTCTCCATGACAATATGGAAGAGGAGTCTACCATCTTTGTCAGTGTTTATGTCATTTAGAATCTTCTTCTCATTTCGGCGTAGTTGGATCCCTTGATATACAAAACAAAAAAAAATTGGCATGCTTGATACTTAATAATTAGTTCAAAATATGTGCAGCCACCTACAAGTAATCTCTGCAGAGTGACAGATGATATGCAATAAATCTTCCAAACTGCAACTGGCAGAAGCTTTAACGATAAGCTTCATTGTATCAAACTTCAGGTAGAATTTAGCCATCAGCTTCCCAGGTTCTGAGTATGAACATTTAGATCTTAAATGAGTTTGATGAAAAAAAATGCAAAACAGTCACAGGCAAACGAAGCAGTTAATTGGAATACTACCATCTCTAAATAGAAGGAACATATAATATCTGAGGGGAAAAAAGATTCAAAATAATAGGATAATAATCTTGGTTATCGCATAAGGTTAGGCCCCAGATAGCATACCTGCACGCACAACCTGAGTTGGGAGGAGAAAGAGATAAGGTGTATTTGTGTCATTACCAAGATGTTTTAAAGGAATCAGCACAGTATTATTCCCTATGATGAACAGCCACTAAAACAACATTTAGCAGTCGAGATACTACATGATGTCATTTCTCTAATCTTCCTTCTGGAATCAAATCTGACATATATATTAGAGTTACCTGCTACGACTGTTAGGCTTGATGTTTTTTCAGGGGAGACCGTAGGGGAATTCCCCTACCACGGCCATTAGGCTGAATAAGTGAATATTATAGCTGTTATTTGAATGAGCCAATGCTTACTATTAAGGTTGCCAAGGTATTAGAGCCTCCAAAACCATGGCCATCATTGCAGAAGACACTGTGAGCTCGGTACAAATTCACAAATAAAATGCACGATGTCCACGTGAAAATGATTCATCCACAGTTCAAATTTAGATTAGTAGGTATATACAGTATTACGATTCCTGAAATAGGGAGCACCATTTAGGAGATTTAGACATACTAGTCCAACAAAACCAGCTTATGGGGTAGGGAGAGCGTATCCAGACTGAAATAATGCGAGATAATAATCATGGATCTGGCTAGTTGAAATATATAACATATAATTTCAGGCTACAGTCTGCTTTGCATTGTGGGTTGGGTGCATCCCATGTGTAAACGATATGCAGTGCAACAAAAAAAAAGCAGTATTTTATCGCTAGAGAATGAGCTTTGCAGCATATGACATCTTCTGGTTATAATTTATGCATCTGCATATTGTTTTGCGGAAGAGAACTTTACCTAACGGTTGTAGAAGGAAAGCGTATTCATCTGTCCAAATCAGTCCATACTCTACTAACTCATGAATCTTCTCAACACATATATCTGTATGTTTGATTGCTTATGATCAAAGGATAGGGCATCATAATAGAATCATGAAGCCAACAAAGTCCAAAAAAAAGGTACCTTGAATTTGCTTTTCAAGGAGACCTTGAGGAGTCCCCCTCTTTACTCCATAATTCTCAGGATTCTAGCAATATATTTCATTAAAGTTACATCATCGATTAAATTACATAGATTTAAATGTTAAACAAGAATTCATCCATACCTTCTTTATCCTGATGTACAAATACGAGCACTTGATCCACTCAATTGCCAAACTTATGTCAGCTACTGTCAACTGAACAATTTCTGCATTTAGATGCTCCACTGCACATGGCAGCAACCTGGTGATAGTATATATACTTGGTCAGAAGTGAGAAAAAAATGTATGCAGTGCATCATAGTCATCTTTTAGGTGAAATATCACATATTCACATGAGATACTAGTTTCTTATGAGACATCAAACACTTACTGTGACTCCACCATTTCACATCCATTTAGAAGGTTCTCATACAGATGAACCTAAAGGGAAAAGTTACAACATGTTAGTCCAATAATCCAGGAAATTTTGTCCCATCAAAATATTTCATAATTCACGAAATTAATATAAGTGGAAAAACAGGATGAGTTACTGTCTCTCTTCTTGTCATAATTATAATTGTTCCAGTATCATCAAACGGTGGACGTCCAGCCCTCCCACACATCTGCAAAACACTATTATTTGTCAAAAACAAGATGACACTCCTATAGTAAGTTTTATATTTTGATATTGAAATCAACAAATTTTTTTAATTTTGACTGTAAAATTTATATATATGTAAATTTCAATAGTGTTTTAGGGAACTACTGTTGTTGGTATGTATACTACATAAACGACAGAGTACACAGAAAGCAATTACGGTACAAGCATAGGTAGAGCCACTAACAAATTGAACTATGGAATTCAGTCAAGAGAACAAATAGAAATCTAAGATTCTTGAAGTACCCCATGCAAATGTAGGGTCACTTCATAAGTGAATCCCTTTTTCCCAGGCATCAAAGAATTACAGAAATGCTAATGATATTCAATTAACTACAGGAATTGGTTGCATTTAAGTTTTTTGGTATGAGTAAACTCCAACCTATATAGATAAGTTAGCATATCCAATACTCCTTCTCTTTCATAAACAGAAATGCCAATGATGTACAACCACCTTCTGCTAAAAGTTTTAGGCTTTTAGCATATGAGTTATAACCGCAGAAACAAACTCAGTGGTTTGTATGTCTCAAACCATACCGATTAGTTCAGACAAAAGTAAAAGAAGTAAAGCAATGAACATACAACATTGAAGCTACATTTCAACCTTAAAAAATCACAGTAAGATGTGAAGCGAGATGGAATATCTGTTCATGTATATCAACAATAATAGTTTATAGGACATATTTAGACTTAGTAGTACACCTGATGCACCATGGACCTCTCATATTCTACATACAGGCCTTTCTCTTTGTTGCTGCAGAATAGAATCGATATCAGAAGCTAGAAGTATAGATCTTTAATCGGTGCAATATCTAAATTTGATTCTCACAAAAACTGAGTTGACTTTATCACAACTGTATGTGCAGGTAAGTTGACGCCATGTGCCAAAGTATTTGTTGTGCATAGAACTTGAAGATCGCCCTTGAGAAAAAGACCCTCAACGAGGCTCCTATCTTTTGAGCAAAGACCACCATTATGAAAACCAACTGAAAATGGAATAGGATCGCATCAGTTAAGCAATCATAGTTTTTGGGCTAAGTGTATCACCTAACTTATATGCTTTCTACAAAAGCAGGGAATCCTATTTAGAAAAATAAAAGTGTATCACCAAACATGGGTACCTAAAAAACATAACTAAAAAATTGGAGGTTGCAAAGTTGAGGAAAATATAGGGTGCCCAGGAAACAAGATTCCAGATAACCTCCATGTACAATGCAAGCCTGCAGTTGCTTGTCACTACAGGTTAGAGAAGCCTCCTTTAGATGTTGGTATTGCTGCATTGATTGCATAAATGGATTGGAATAGCCAAATGATGCCCCAGTTTGTGAAAGGCACTGCGCTGCTTCTTGTGCACCTTTTCTCGTCGAACAGAAGACAAGTGCAGACTTCCCTCTCGAATGTTGCATCAGGATCTCTGTAATCAGTATTTCATTTCTATTTTTGGTACTGAAATGCTTATATGGGAATTTACATGATGTGAGGGATGGGGAAGATATTACTTACCATAAATAAAACTTTGCAACCTCTACAAGTTGAAAGAAAGAAAGAGAATTAAGTATCAGGACTGGTTCCATATAAAGTCAAACTGTTCCCCACTAATTTTCCTCTAGTTGTGGAAAACGAAAACAATCATTTGGATTGTAAAGATGCATACCCTCTCAAAAAGGAAGTCATTTTTAGCTGGAGCATAACCTAAATAGCACAATAAGAAAAAGGAAAGATTTAGCAGCACAGCAATTTCTGATGAAGTGGCAGCTGAAAGGTCATTGAAAAGATGTTAAGCAATCAGTACAGCATGTATACATATTTTCAGAATTTGACCTAGTAGCTCAATAAACCCAGGTTTATTCTTAAATCATTTCATGACTGAGAAAATTCTTTATATAGTAAATCAAATGCAACTTAAGTGGCATAGCAGAGGAGTCAAATCACTCCTGATGAAAACTGGAACAACCTAGCCTGTAATGACCTAGTGATGATCCTTCAAGGCAACATATGATAAGGAGAGCATTTTGCTTCCAGATTAGCAAAATAGTTTGATCAGTTTCAGGATAGATAATCTTAATCTTAAGTGTTGGAGAGTATTTTATCAGGTGTTACTACATAATTGTGTACTTGCCATGTGCTAGTGTAGATTCTAATATATAAGAAAATCGTACCAAAGACCTTGGTTGTCAACTTCACTGGCCTCATTTCTTCTCCAAATCTTCAAAAGGAGCATACCACAGAGAAGTTAAATTTACTTTTAAGTACTCCATAAAATCCTCAAGTAAATTTTGTTAGTCACCTTTTGATTCCTTCAGGGGGTGCTAGGAGCCACTCCGCTGAAAGTTTATGTTAATGGGAAACATAAGTTCCTTTACTGGATCATGATATGTAAATGTAAATGGTATGTTAAGAACATACTACACAGAACAGCGAGAAAGCAAGAAACTGGTTAGCAAGATTTCGTCTTAACTTCCGCAGATCAAAATAAGTAGTGACATAGCTAGACCTCAGGAGTGGTGAGGATTAAATCAGCATCATGTATGGCTTTTTTGTTGTAGAATTCATTGTCACCAGTCATCTCCAAGCATTTTATTCCCAATGGGCCCAGCTTTGTGCTCCAGTCCCGCAGCTTCTCCTGCACCAACGCCTTGGAGGGTGCAATGTAGATCTGCAAGGTCACCGCAGTGAAGCACACAGTAAAAATAAACTCAGAATCTTAAAAATTCAGCAGCCCATGTACTTTTTGAGGAAAGGCAGTCAGAAGGTACATACAGTTTTCAGAGTTCCTTTAATCAAATTGAACCTCAAATCTGGTGAAAGGAACCTCGAGAGGAGCCTCAGAATGCAGAGCTCAAACAGCACGGTCTTCCCACTCCCAGTAGGTGCGGAGATAACCATGTTCACATCCGAGAAGAAGCACACATGGAAACACTCACTCTGCAAGGAATTGAAGTATCTGCAGAGAAACCAAAATGTTACTAAAATCACACCTCTGTACCAGTCTATCAAAATCACTTCGTATTTTCCATAATCTCAACTCTCATGCAAAGCACGAGATGACTGCTACTCAATTCCAATCATCTGCTGCGATCACACAACTGAACAAGCAAAACAGTGCAGGAACACACCATATAAACACCAAAAAGTAATCGCAGAGCTTGAATGATCAGCGCACGGGGTCGCACCTGAACCCGAACACGGGGCGGAACGGCGGGGGCAGGTCGGAGACACAGCGCGGCGCGTACGGGTCGGCGAGAGATCCCATCGTCGGTCGGACGACCTGACCTCGGGTGGCTGTTTCTAGAGACGGAAGCCGCACACACTCGCCTCCTGCAGAATCCGAGCGATCGGGGTTAGCAACCGCGGTGATCGGTGGCGAAAAAGCAGAGCGATCCATGGTGATGCAATCCGAGCGATCGGTGGTGAGAAATCCGTCGTGAGGAGTACCGTCGGACACCTTGCGCGCGGCGCCGCCCGCTCGGAGCGGAGCCGGCGGGGGATTTCGCGGCCGAACCGGCTGGCGGGAGCGAGGTAGGAGACGATGCGAAAGGGGGGATGAGGGGCACTTACTCACTGGTGGAACCGGACCGGAGGTGACCGCGGCGAGAGGCGGGGACGGCCGCCGAGGAGACTGTGGAGAGAAGGGAGAGAGGATCGAATCGGAGGCGCGTCTGCTTGCTTGGCGAGGAGGCTGAGCGCAGCAGCGGGAGGAGGAGGCGCGCGCGGATGCTTTATGCTGCCTCGAGGACTCGAGGAAGGGAGGACGGGGGCCTGGGGGAGGTGAGCCGTTGCGAGGAGGAAAGCGCTGTTTTGGCACGGCTCCGGGCGCTGCCGTGGCAAAAAGGTCAGGTCCAGGCCAGCGTGAGCACGGGGTCGACACCGTGACGCCTCGGCGCAAATGATCATTTCTTTAATTGAACCACAAACCAAGACCGATATTTTGACAAACGGTAATGCTTACTTGAAGACGTCCGATAAATTTTTGGGCTCCGGACGCTACATGGCCTCTCTCTGTTTTTTTAAGAACAGGAGGGGTGGCCCCCTACTGATTATATTTATATATATATATATATATAAAAGGAATACAAGAAAAGAACAGAAAATTACAGGATTGAGTCAATCCATTGTTCTATGAAAGGAAAGTAAGCCCTTTTTCTCTGAACAAAAGTCGAGCAAACATTATCTTGAACATAGTTCTAACATTTTCCACCCTTGGTTGAAAATTTCTAAAAATTTGATCATTGCGAGACATCCAAATACTCCAACTCATAAGAATGATGAGCTCCATGAAGAAAGGAACTTGTAATTGCTGTTTGAATCCTTCTAAAGTCTGGAAAGGATCTGATGCATCGGCAATTTCAAGATGCAACAATGCCCAACACTCCCTTGCAAATGGACAGTCCAAGAAGAGGTGTGTCAAGGATTCTTCTGTCACAGGGTTGCACTGCACACAGTCATAGGAGGGAAGCTCCATATGTTTGCTTTTTAGTAATCCTCTCGTATTGATTCTATCATGTAACATAAGCCAGAAAAAAGCTTTATGATTCGGCTAACAAGATGATTTCCGCAGCCAACTAAATGCTTGATGTGTCTCCCTGTGCCCAGTCAGAGCTTTATATGCTTTTCCTGCAGTGAAATAGGGGCTGTTCCAGATGTAACTCCAAATATCAGTCTCACCCGAGGAAGGCAAGGATTCTAATAACTCCTGCAGTTGAATGTACTGGTGAAATGCCTCTTCTGAAAGTGACACATGAAACAAGTGATGTAAATGTGGCAGCTGTAATGTTTTCCCAATGGAAACATTTTTATTTTTGGCAAAGGAATAGAGCTCCGGGAAAGATTGACTTGGTATCCTACCAAGCCACATGTCATCCCACAACAAACATGTGTGCCCATCAAAAACTGTAACAGAAGCCAATCCTTTGAAGGTTTGAAGCAAATTCAACATGTCACGCCACCAAAATGAGCCCTTTTTGGTATGATTAGGGAGTCTGCCATTTGGATAGTACTTTTCCCATACCAGCTTAACCCAAGGAATGTTCTCTCTATTCATGAATTGTGCCAATTTTTTAAAAGCAATGCCTCATTTTGTCTTCTCAGGTCCAAGACTCCCAGCCCCCCTTCTGACTTTGGTAATGTTACCAGTTTCCATGCAGCCTTGGGTGGTTTTCTTGCATTCATATCCGCTCCTCTCCAAAGATAATTCTTCCTGAATTTGTCTACTTGTTTGATAATTGTACCTTGTATCCGAAAAATGCACATGAAAAATGTTGGGAAGGCTGTGAGCACAGAGTTTGTTATTTCCAATCTGCCAGCTTGAGACAAAAACTGCGAAGTGCAAACTAATCTTTGTTCACATCTTGAGACTAAAGGCCAGAAATCCTCAATTCTTGGCTTTGATAAACCAAGAGGTAATCCCAAATAAGTAAAGGACAACTTGCCTTCTGAACACCCAAAGGCTGAGGAGAGCATGTGAAGCCTCTCATCTGTCATATTGATTGGAACCATCATTGATTTTAGAAAATTTACCTTGAGCCCAGTTAACATAAAGAAACTCTCCAGGATATCCCTGAGGACTAGAATCTGATCCACTTCTCCCTCCATTATGACCAAAGTGTCATCTGCATATTGCAATATGGGGAAATCTTGGGAGAAGGTTAAGGGAATTGGCAAAGTTATATGCCCTGCTGATTTGGCTGAGTTCATCATGGTTTGCAATAAATCTGCAGCTAACACAAACAAGAGAGGGGATAATGGATCTCCCTGTCTGACCCCTCTTCTACAATGGAAAGTCTTTCCTGGTACCCCATTGAGAAGTACAGAAGAAGTTCCTGAGCTGAATATTGCCTGCATCCACCCAAGCCATGTATCACTGAATCCTTTAGCTTTCATAATGTTCAGCATTGCTTGATGCTCTATCTTGTCAAAGGCCTTCTCAAAATCCAACTTCAAAATGACCATCTCCTTATATGACTTATGGCAAAGATGAAGATATTCAAAACTCCATGCCAGACAGTCCTGAATTGTCCTTGTCTTGATAAATCCATATTGATTTTCATGAATCAATGATTTAATCACTTGCTGCAATCTGTTGGCCAAGAGCTTGGTTATTATTTTGACTGAAGTGTTCAATAGAGAAATTGGTCTGTAATCTGATACTGAGGCAGCCCCATCCACTTTGGGAATAAGTGTGATATAGGACCCATTTATGCTTCTCAAGCAAATTTCACCTTTTTGAAAACCTTCACATAAATCATAGAAATCCTGTGCAATTATATGCCAACATCTCTTAATAAAGTCAGTGTTAAAACCATCCGGACCCGGGGATTTGTCTGATGGCAGGTTTCTAACAACTGAGTCAATTTCCTCTTTTGTGAAAGGTGCATCAAGACAATGAAGGTCTACAGAATTTTGCAAAAGTGCATTTAAATCCAAAGGAGCTGCTTCAGTATGAAACACACTTGTTCCCAGCCTTTCTTTATAAGCATCCCACAGTAATGCAGCTTTGCCATTATGATCAGAAATAGACTGCCCGCTATCATCGTTTAAGGTGGTTATAGAATTCTTTCTGAACCTAATTGTTGCATTTGCATGAAAAAATTTGGTTCCAGCATCCCCAGACTTCACCCATTTGATTGTGCCTCGTTGCTTCCAGTAAATCTGTTGTTTTGTCAGGAGTGAAGTGAGCTCTTCCTCTAGCAGTCTTTTGAAGTTCCACTCAATCACTGTCAAGTCCCTAAATTCCTCTAGGATCTCCATGAAAGAGAGTATCAGCTTAACATTTGCTATAGTTGCCTTGAGATTGGATAATTGACCCTTTGTTGGCGGTCGTTACAGCCCAAATCCGACCACCAATACTCGGGAATAAATGAGGTTATATGCAACATTCCATGTACTTAGGTTTTATTTCTAATAAAGTTCCACGAGTTTTGGTGAGTGTCACTTGTGCAGGTACAACTACGACAAATACGCGCTATTGGGGCCGAAAATGACCGAATCGGCCGAACGACTCCGTTCGGCCGGTTACCCCCCTTAGCCATACAAGCTGCCGGGAGCCGTCCACATCACCGATGACCAAGCGGACACAACGTACGACACGTGGACGACCGCCAACTCATTCCGAACCCACGCCACGTCATCTTGGGCCCACACAACAAGTTCCACATCAGCAGAAGGAGGCCCAGGACATCCAGGACACGGAGGCGGTGCTGGGGAGGGCTGGCCTTGGGCCAGGCCCGTTCAGCCTATCTTGTTTAGACTATAGTCAGTTATAGTTCTAGTGCTTGTAGTCTTGTTTAATTCTTTGTCTTGGCTGGTTCTTCGATCTTGCTTGATACTGGAGGTGAATTGTCACCAAGAGTATTGACAAGGTTTCTTGCTCTTGCTAGCAGAGTAAGTAGTCGTTGCCTATTGTAGGAGTGGTTCCTAGACTAGTCGGTGGCCTTAGTTTATTCCCGTCGCAACGGAGGTGGTAGCCGGGAGGTGGTGACAGCCCTTTCGGTGTTCGTAGCCCATCACGTTAGTTCCGGTCCGTAGGATTCCCAGTTGGGAAATAGTGGCACCCCTTCTCATCCCTTTCTGTGTGTTCACCGGTTCCCTTGTCCCGATGCTAAGACATTAGAGTTATCCCAGATCTCCTAGTGCTGGCTCTGTAGCCGCTGTATCTCTAAGCTAGAGTGACATAGGTAGATAAAGTATCCAGGAGTCCTCTATCTCTTCTCGTTGTCCTCCCAGCTATCTATCTCTTCTCTCCCTTACCTGAGTACCCCTTGAGCTGTGTGTCCAGTATATCCACTCCTATCCAATACCGTTATCCCTTGTCATGTCTAGTCGTGTATCCTCCTCTGATAGTCTCGAATATCTTTTCACTAGTAATCTTGCCAAAGCTTCCTTGCGAAAATATAAATTACGATACCTCGGGATACTCCCAGGTGAAGTGCTACAACGGTGATTTTGTGCGCTTGCAGAATATTTCTATACCCCAGTATCAGGATTCTTAATTCTGATATTGGATCGTAAGAAGTGCCAACAAGCATTTCTGGCGCCGTTGCCGGGGAAGTCTTTGGCTAGATTACTTTTGAACTTTTATCTTGAGCTATCTTAGTTGAGTACCGCTACTCAAGCGGGTTTATCCTTGCTCTGTTTGGTTGTCTTTGTGGAACAGAGCAGTGCACGACTGGTTTCCAACTACCGTCAAACTTCCAAGAAAATCTGGAGTCACTTGTGAGGAAAGTACGACCCCGTGTTGTACCTCCTCAGAAGCAACTCCTTCCGACGAACCCAGTCCTTCCCGTCGTTGACCAGGCTACATCGAGGATGGCAACCAAGATGATCCGTGACTTCTCCGCTCCATCAAGCGAGAACGTACGTGTCGGACCAGCTCCGCCAATCGGAGATGGTAACTTCGAGCTGAAGCCAGCCCTCATCAACATGGTCCAGGATAGCCCGTTCTGCGGCAAGCCACACGAAGATGCCAATGCTCATCTCCAGCATTTCCTGGAGATTTGCAACACCTTCACCATCCGCGGAGTAAGGATCGATGCCACTCGCCTTCATTTATTTCCATTCTCATTATTAGGCAAGGCAAAACAATGGTTTTATGCTAACCGCAAAGCAATAGATACCTGGGATAAATGCACTAGCGCTTTCTTGCTAAAATTCTTTCCGGTTGGGAAAACCAACGCCCTCCGGAACAAAATAGCTAGTTTCCAGCAGCTAAAAGATGAAACAGTCCCGGAGGCATGGGATCGCCTCCAGGACTATATTTCTGCTTGTCCTCTCTCTCTCATTTCTTTGCTCAAGTGCTTGCTCAAGATCTTCCCAAAGTTCTCGCTCAAGTTTTGGTTCACTTGCATCACTAGAAAATCCCAAAAATATTTTGCTTTTGTTGTGATCTTTGTGCTGAAATTTTGGACGATTTTGTGGTGGTCACTGACACCCAAAAGAACGACTAACTGACCTGCGAAGTCTGTGGCAACACTGGCCATTCGGGGAATGACTGCCCCGAAACGCGAGAAGATGCCCACTAAGTCAACAACTCCAACAACAACGGGTACCGACCGAACAACTACGGCAACCAAGGCTGGAATCCGCGCCCAAATCGCCCTTTTGAGAGGCCTCCAGCAATTTCAATAATCTGCCGTCTCTTAGAGATCTTGTGTTTGGCCAGATGAAAATAACTGAAAACATCAATAAAAAGCTTGCTGCTAATGATAAAACTCTGGAAAGCATAGACTCTAGGATGGAATCATTTTCTTCTGCTATGAAAAGTAAACTGAGCTTTAATAAAATGATAGAAACTCAAATTGCTCAGTTAGCTATTTCTTTGCCCTCACCAGTAGCGGTGAAATTCTCTGGGCAGCGTCACCCGTAGCGGGGAAATTCTCTGGGCAACCAGACAATTGCCCCCGTGAAAAGGTTAAAGCGGTCACCACGAGAGGGGGTAAGACCACTCGGGACCCGCCATATCCTGACAGTGCGGGTAAAAAGGCAGCCACTACAGAAAGTGATAGTGAAGAAGAGGAGGCCGCAGCAGAACCACAGAAGACAAGTCCATAGAAGGAAGCAAAGGTGGCCCCTCATGAGTTTTATGAACTAAATGTGCTACCATTCCCCAGAAGATGCCGTAAGCCGATGGTGGACGAACAATTCAGCAAATTTGTTGAGGTAATTCGAAAGTTATATGTCAATATCCCATTGCTTGAAGCTATGCAGGTTCCCACATATGCCAAGTATCTGAAGGACATCCTCAACAACAAAAGGGCACTGCCAACCACCGAGGTAATTAAACTAACCGAAGCATGTAGATCTTGAACAATCTTCCAGAAAAGAAGAAGGATACATGATGCCCTACCATCGCATGTTCGATCGGGGAGCAGCACTTCAACCATGCCATGTGCGATCTTGGAGCAAGCGTCATGGTCTCGGATTTTCAAGTCGTTGTTCATTAGACCCACTATTCTTCTTTGTCCCCTACAACCATGTATTTGCAGCTAGCGGATCAATCGATTCGCTATCCCGCGGGAATAGCCGAAGATATTCCGGTGAAAATCCGGGAATTCTTCGTACCCGTGGACTTCGTGGTGCTCGATATGGAGGTCGACACGAAGACACCTCTCATCCTCGGGAGGTCATTTCTGAGCACCGCCAATGCAAACATCGACGTAGGAGCCGGAGAAATCAGCCTGAACATCAACGACAAGGAAGAAAAGTTCGCGTTCAAGCCCAGGGTGGAGAAATGCTCTTAGGTATGCACTGATTTAATTTGAGCAAGCCCTCTGGAATTCTCCAGAGACGCGGATCCCACCGCCACCAACACCGAAGAATAAGAACAAGAAGATGTGGCGGAAGAAGGTTGCATCGTCCTAGTCATCCACTCCGGGACCGGACGATGACAAGAGCAACTGAAGACAGGAGAAGTCCCGCTCGCGGACTTAAAAGCTGAGCTCTCGCCGCGAGGAAAACCGGTATGTATCCCATATTTCCCTTCTTATTTTTAATTTTTCAATTGCATTTGCATGTTTCCCTTTTCAAAATAAATGAACCACTTGAGAAATTAATTTGAGAGAGAGTAGAAAATTTTGCAAGCTTGGTTTGAAATAGTTGGACACATGCTGAAATTTTACCTAGGGTGGTTTACCTTGGGTGGATGTAATTGGAAAATTTTATTATTTTCATCCCTTCTAGAACATCTCCAATTATTTACCATCACCACCAATCAGCACCAAACATGTCTACCCCACTAAAAATGGCTGCACACTCACCAATTATCACAAACATGGCAGCATGGGGGTGACTCCACTAAAATCCACTTTGGTCATGTCAATTTTGCATCTCACCTACCACTAACTCCACTCACATGACTTAAAAAATTTTTTGGCCACACATTTTGGCGTGGAATCAAAGCAAAGGAGGGTGCTGCACTCACATGGAGTGGCCAGGCCACACCTGCCCGGTTTGGCCGAACCAGGCCATTCGGCCGAACCAGGGGCCTGCCCCCCCTCGGCCTATAAATGCTGGTGCAAGCTTGTGAGCTCCTCACACACTCATTCACTCAGAAAAAATTCTGCTAGGAGCTCTCTCCCTCTCTCTCTCATTTCTTTGTTCAAGTGCTTGCTCAAGTTCTTCCCAAAGTTCTTGCTCAAGTTTTGGTTCACTTGCATCACTAGAAAATCCCAAAAATATTTTGCTTTTGTTGTGATCTTTGTGCTGAATTTCTGGACGATTTTGTGGTGGTCACCGACACCCACAAGAACGACTAACCTTTTGTGGTGGTTTTTATCCCCGCAAGAACGACTAACTATCTTGAACGACTGACTTGATTTTCTTGTGCTAACCATATATATTCAATCCTTCGGGTAGTTGTTGTTGCACTAACCTTTTGTAGGAATCATGTCGAAGTTCTTCACGTCGCTTCGTCGTTCCGCCCGTCTAGGCCGAGTCGTTCCGCCCGGCTAGGCCGATGATCGGACGATGCTGGGAGCTCCCCAGCTCCGTCCCGAGGCTCGAGCCGGATGGACACGGACGAGCACGAAGCAGCCGACTCGGGATGGGGCCATGCCACGCCCCCGGCCAGGCAGCTCCTGGGCGAGAGTGACATCAACCTCAGGACAGAACAGGAGCAGAACACCTTCAACGAGCTTCAGCTAAAGGAGTTCGAGCACACCCGTGTGTTTGAGCAAGATTTGCTCAGGGACACGGGGATGGACGTAGAGTTCATAGAAATCTTCCAAGCCATTGGCTGGGAGAATTTCTGGCACATCAACGAAGAAGGTTCGTACCTGCTCAACCTTGAATTCCTCTCAACTTTGGTTTCTGAAACTGGGGGATTCGTTTCCGGTTCAACCAAGAGTTCTTCTGCTCTTGGAGGGATTTTAGTTCGGGTCTTGGATTTTCAAGCCGTTGTTCCTTAGACCCGAAAAAAGCGCTTAAAAGATTTGATCGGGTGGCATTTGGGAAAAAGATTTCAGGGAATACCAACTGTCATGCGCCGCACACGAACAACATACATAATCCCACTTTGCGTTCCATGCATCGTTGGGTGTCTATGACGGTATTCCCCCGGGCAGATTTGCGCCCTGTCAACACCATCGAGTTGCGGGTTCTTTTCGCCATGGTCAATCAAATTCCCTACTCACCTGTGAAAGACATGGTTGGTCACTGGCTGTCTCATATTTCTCGTACGGGTAGCATGGCGATGACTTCTCTAGTCACTCGCCTCGCTAACCACCTAGGTGTCCTTCAAGGCGCCCGTCTCACATACATCGAGACAACACGTTCCGTCGTGGATGCCGAGCACTTCGTGCAGGCCCACATGATACGGCGGACGCCTGACGCAACGCTAGCAATGATTTACCGTGGATATACAATTGAAGTGCCTTTGCCTTGTGCAACACTAAGGTTGTATACCACGCCGAAACTAACTCTTCAGTTGAGGACCGAGTCGGACGATTCTCCACCTTGGAGAGAGCCCGCTCGGCACAGCGTTGCAGGTGACGGACCCGTCACGAGGGGACAAGCCAGGCGTGATGCTGGGCTCGCCACCTCACAGGAGCCGGAAGATGCACCACAAATGCCGCACCAACACACTTCCGCTTTTGAGGCCACCTACGACATATACACCGGTGCTGGGACGTCCGGAGCAGGAGACTCCAGGCAACACCAGGAGCCGAACTACTTCGCCTCAGGACGCTGGGACTACGGCCAGGACACGGACTCTGAGTGGTCCGGGAGCCAGTATGGAGGAGGGTACAACAGTGCCTCCTAGCCATACTACCCCGAATACTCACAGTCCGCACGCTTCGACTACGGTCGGGAGTTGTTCTACATCTCCGACCGAGTCGAGCTCATCGACGACCGTACCCGAGAGATCCAGGACACACTAGCCCCAAGGCTATCATGATAGATTTTACACTCTGCAGAGGTTTCGCCCTTTACCCACCAGTCGCAACGACTGACTGATTTTCTTGTGCTAATCATATATATTCAGTCCTTCGGGTAGTTGTTGTTGCACTAACCTTTTGCAGGGAATCATGTCGAAGTTCTTCACGTCGCTCCGTCGTTCCGCCCGGCTAGGCCGACGATCGGACGATGCTGGGAGTTCCCCAGCTCCGACCCGAGGCTCGAGCCGGATGGACACGGACGAGCACGAAGCAGCCGGCTCGGGATGGGGCCATGCCACGCCCCCGGCCAGGCAGCTCCTGAGCGAGAGTGACATCAACCTCAGGACAGAACGGGAGCAGAACACCTGCAATGAGCTTCGGCTGAAGGAGTTCGAGCACACCCGTATGTTTGAGCAAGACTTGCTCAGGGACACGGGATGGACGTAGAGTTCACGGAAATCTTCCATGCCATTGGCTGGGAGAATTTCTGGCACATCAACGAAGAAGGTTCGTACTTGCTCACCCTTGAATTCCTCTCGACTTTGGTTTCTGAAACTAGGGGGAGGGGGGTTCGTTTCCGATTTTTTCAACCAAGAGTTTTTCTGCTCTTGGAGGGATTTTAGTTCGGGTCTCGGATTTTCAAATCGTTGTTCCTTAGACCCGAACACAGCGCTGAAAAGATTTGATCGGGTGGCATTTTGGGAAAAGATTTCGGGGAGTACCAACTGTCATGCACCGCGCACGAACATCATACATAACCCCACTTTGCGTTTCATGCATCGTTGGGTGTCTATGACAGTATTCCCCCGGGCAGATTTGCGCAATGTCACACCATCGAGTTGCGGGTTCTTTTTGCCATGGTTAAGCAAATTCCCTACTCACCTGTGAAAGACATGGTTGGTCACTGGCTGTCTCATATTTCTCGTGCGGGTAGTATGGCAATGGCTTCTCTAGTCACTCGCCTCGCTAACCATCTGGGCGTCCTCCAAGGCGCCCGGCTCACGTACAACGAGACAGCGCGTTCCGTCGTGGATGCCGAGCACTTCGTGCAAGCCCACATGATACGGCGGACGCCTAACGCAACGCTGGCAATGATTTACCGTGGATATACAACTGAAGTGCCTTTGCCTTGTGCAGCACTAAGGTTGTATACCACGCCGAAACTAACTCTTCAATTGAGGACCGAGTCGGACGATTCTCCACCGTGGAGAGAGCCCGCTCGGCACAGCGTTGCAGGTGACGGACCTGTCATGAGGGGACGAGCCAGGCGTGATGCTGGAAATGATGAAAATACCAAAAATATTTCCCTTGAATAAAGTAACTCCCAACTATGCATGGAATGAATCATATGCCTCTCACCTTGGAAATGATGAATAGTTGCTCTGTCATTAATTTTGCAAGTACTTTGTTTCAACTAGTTGCTAGATTGTGCTTGAGTTATTTGGCATGAGTAAAAATGATCCTGAAAACCTTGTGGGAGCACATGCTTTATTCCAAGTTTAAGTGGTTGTGGGGATTGATATAGTGAGAATTTGGTTAAGTTCTATTTTGCTCTTAGTACGGGGAAAATCTCAGAGACTTATGCTTTCAAAATGAAACAAGTTCCTCATTGGTCAAAATACCTACCAGAGCCATATGATAAGATTAGTTGAAAATTTTTACTCATACGCTGCTTGTTATCTTAGTGAGCTTTGTCAAATTGTTGTGAGCTTTGAGTGAAGCTTTCATATTCTTAAAGATCGAGACCCACGTACACACACCACCTCTCACTTGCAATTCCTACACTGGGAGTTAGCAAACATTTTCCATCATCCATCCACAAAAATAAATGCTCCATGTTCTATGAGTTCCCTCTCCAAATATTCTTGATAGAGACATGGGCTATGCAAAAAGAAAAGCATGCCAAAGAAGCATGGCAAAAATAAGAGAAAAAGAAAAAACATGCCAAAGAGCATGGCAAAAAGAAAGAGAAAAAAAGAAAAGCATGCCAAGTGGCATGGCAAAAATATAAGAATAAAAGATAGCCCATGTTCTCGAAAATAAATCAAGCAGAGGGAAATTCATCCAAGGAGTTCCACCATATTCCATTCCACCATTCCACCATATTCCACTCCATTCATATCCACACACTTGCACGTCCTGTCTCTTATACACATCTAGATGTGTATAAGAGACAGCCTTTGGTGAGGATTCAAATACACTTGAGTGATTGAGTGTGCCAATTGAGGAACAATTTGAAGTTTTCAAAACTTGTGAAAAACTTCGAGATGAGATCCTGAAAAGGGTAGAGTGGAATAAAACTGAGTTTAAACTGTACATCCTTTCAACCGCCCAAGATAAGGAGATTGCTATAAGCCCCAAAGGTAAAAAGGTGATCTGAAACTTTGCCTATGATTCAAGTAAAATTTGAGTACTAGTTGTTTATAAAGTTACCTGCAAAAGAAATGACATTGTTGCAACTCCTGATCCACCGAGCCTAAGTTTATATCTTTGCTCGAGGATGCGCAAAGAGCTAAGCTTGGGGGAGCTTGTTGGCGGTCGTTACAGCCCAAATCCGACCACCAATACTCGGGAATAAATGAGGTCACTTGTGGGAGCTTGGGGGAGCTTGTTGGTGAGTGTCACTTGTGCAGGTACAACTACAACAAATACGTGCTATTGGGGCCGAAAATGACCAAATCGGCCGAACGACTCCGTTCGGGCCGGTTACCCCCCTTAGCCATACAAGCTGCCGGGAGCCGTCCACATCACTGATGACCAAGCGGACACAACGTACGACACGTGGACGACCGCCAACTCATTCCGGACCCACGCCACGTCATCCTGGGCCCACACAACAAGTTCCACATCAGCAGAAGGAGGCCCAGGACATCCAGGACACAGAGGCGGTGCTGGGGAGGGCTGGCCTTGGGCCAGGCCCGTTCGGCTGAACAGGTCGGTTCGGCCGAACCGACCCCAGGCCAGCACCGCCTCCCCAAGGCTAATCCCAAGCATCAAATCTAAGGCAGTGGAGATCAAGGGTTCGGCCGAACCCCCTGGTTCGGCCGAACCGACCCTGGCGCCCGAATTGCTAGGGGGTACCCCCTGGTCCCTTGACTGTTACTTCAGCTCCAACCGACTTGTGGCACTATATATAGGACAGTACACTCCCCTTGAAACACACACCAAGCCAAGGAGCTCATTTTCACTTTCATTCCAGTAGAATTAGGATAGTTTAGTTGGGAGTTAGAGTTGAGTCGAGCTTTGCCTAGGAGGTTCCGGAGTCGTCTTCAGAAGCTCTGATATTAGCTCTTGTATCTTTTACCTTTCCTTTTGTAAGACTTTCAGTTATCAATACAGTCATCTTTATCACTTTGCTTTTGTCATTTATATCTTGCTTCTACTTTATCCTAGTTACAAATATATCTTGTTTAGACTATAGTCAGTTATAGTTCTAGTGCTTGTAGTCTTGTTTAAGTCTTTGTCTTGGCTGGTTCTTCGATCTTGCTTGATACTGGAGGTGAACTATCACCAAGAGTATTGACAGAGGTGGTGACAGCCCTTTTGGTCTTCGTAGCCCATCACGTTAGTTCCGGTCCGTAGGATTCCCCAGTTGGGAAATAGTGGCACCCCTTCTCATCCCTTTTTGTGTGTTCACCGGTTCCCTTGTCCCAAAGCTAAGACACTAGAGTTATCCCAGATCTCCTAGTGCTGGTTCTGTAGCCGCTGCATCTCTAAGCTAGAGTGACATAGGTAGATAAAGAATCCAGGAGTCCTCTATCTCTTCTCGTTGTCCTCCCAGCTATCTATCTCTTCTCTCCCTTACCTGAGTATCCCTTGAGCTGTGTGTCCGGTATATCCACTCCTATCCAATACCGTTATCCCCTGTCTTGTCTTGTCGTGTACATGAACAAAACGAACATAAGCTTGTCCTAGGTGGCAGGGCTGAATGTCCTCTACTTCCAGGCGCATGTGGTCTACCAAGAACTCCCTAATAGTTTCTCTGATGACATTGAAAGAAACTTGGTTACCAGGCATCGGATCAATGGTGACGATGGCAAGATCCTCATTCCGAGCTTGCGGTCGCACTGTGCAGGCCCTCACCTTCCGCTGCCTTCCCGCTACTGGCACCACTTGCATTCGATTCGGAAGGAATGGAGTCGGGTCCGCGCGCTCGTACGCCATGGCCGGTGAGGCAGGACGGTCCCAAGACTGTGGCAACGAACTCTTAGAGCGATTGGGGTTTTCTTGGCCTGATGGTGGCGAAGTGTTCTGAGCAGGGGAAGAAGAAGGGTTGGCCGGTAAAAAAACATTAAAGAGTTTCAGGCACTGTCCCTGCTTTGGGGAATTTCCAGTCTCTGTCACTGCATTGTGGCCCGCGTCATTGGTTGGTCCACTGCTCATTGCCCCAGCATCCAGACGCCATTCAACATTGATGCATTTTGGGAAAAAAGTCCTTGACGGGCACAAAGATAGCCAGAATGCTGCAAAGGAAGGAAAGACTGGAGGCCCACTAGGACCTGCCAAATTGGGCTTGGGAGCTTGCAGCTGCTTGAAAAGATTTCCTTCGGCCCGAAACTTTCCTTCATTACGAATTGGGCTTGCCTTTTGTGCACGGCAATAAGCGGAAATATGCCCCCAATTATGGCACGAATGGCATTTAATTGCATTAGTGCAGGACATTCTATTATGAGACTTGACAGGCAGCGAGAACAAAAAAAGCTTGACCTGACCATAGAATCCTTTGACCGCCGATGCCCAGAATTGTCGCTTCCCAAATTTAAATCCAGATCAATATCAGTTACTAAACCAGGTCCTGAATTTGAATTTGAAATTACCCCATCCGTGTTCTTCGCCTGATAAGAAAAATCCCTCGCAAAGCTTGCAGAAAGATCATCACTATTCAACCTTGCAAAAACTGAAACTTTTCTTCTTCCAATTGGAATGCAATTTGCACCTGAAAGAGGGACTGACTGCTTGACTGCATCCACAAAAGAAGTGGGTTTCTTCTTGGAACGAACTTCAGTCCACTCAAAATGTTGCCCTTGAGAGGAAGCCACCGAGATCGCAGCAAAAGAAAGCCCTCTTTCATTCCAAAGATTGAAAGCCAGCTTAAAAACATCATTCTCAAAAGACCTGATGGCATAAACCAGAAGGCCAACGCTTCTGGAGAAAACACTAAACTTGAAGACCCAGGGTTGCACTTCCACAACCGCAAAATTTGAAGCAGAACCTCCCAGGATAGCTTGGAGAATGAAACCCACATTTTCCTCTGAGAGCTTGATCTTTGAGCGGGTGAAAGAAACCAGGAGCCAGAAGCACGAAGGGCCATCCGGAGAGAGCGAAGTAACAGGGGCACCGAGGGCTGAGCGTACATTCGCAGAGAAAGCCACACCTGGCTTGCCGTCCAGTCTTGAGATATCCATGGCACCAAGAGACGATCGCCAAAGGGAGGAGCCCGATTAACAGAAGACCGAGGGTTGGAGATGCAGGATGAGAACAGGGAAAAGCAGTATGGTGGCCACCGTGACCGCTGTGGTCGCCGGCGTGGGCTGTGGGCGCCGAGACCGGGTGGTCACCGGCGAGGGGAGCGCGCGGTCCGCCGTCTCATCCCAGTCGCTTTCCTTCCCTCTCTCTCTTCCCGTGTGTCTAGCTTGGAGGATAGAGCATCGTTTGGGCCTCTCTCTGTCCACATGCTCCATCCTCTTTTATGTCCACGTCTTTCCCCCACCGCACAGGCACAGCACACAACCAATTTTATCCTTTCACACCTACACCAGCCACCAGACAGAGGTAGCGAGCGCACAACTAGCGACGCTGCCCGCGAGCTTTGCGCATGGCGAGGCCAGGGGGCCAACCTACATCGGCTGTCGCTCCGCCGTAGCCAGGTACGCTGGGGCCGGAGGAGCTGTTCCGCCTGCCAAGCTCGAGCTTCGTCGGGCGCCCGTGAAGGAGGACCGAGGTGGTGGTCATGGCGGGGAAGCCCGGGAAACCTTGAAGGGGCGCGGATTGCTGCTCCCCGCAGCCTGGGGCGCAACGCCAGCCGCAGCTCCCTCCACGGCCGGGGCGCGGATTGCCGCTCCCCGCAGCCTGGGGCGCGACGCCGGCCGCCGCTCCCTACACGACCGGGGCGTGGCCGAGTGCGGGGTAGCCGAGCTCACCGGCGGCGCGGCCGGTCGCCGAAGGAACTCCGGGCGACGGCAATGGCCGGCAGCAGGTGGGCCAAACGCGGCGGAGGCTACCCTTGCGCCATATTGCATTAGGCATCCTACGGTGTCGCCGCATGATTTTTTTTGGATGTTGCAAAATTCTAAGCACGTTGCAATGGTTAGTTTTGTATGTTTCACAGGCTAACTTTTCATGTTGCAACCTCTGTGTTTCATCGTGCTATAGATGTTGCAACAATTATTTTCTCATGTTTCATCCGCCACTTTCCCATGTTGAAACATCAATGTCCAATGTTTCACCGTGGTTGACAAATGTTGCAAGAAACACGAGTTTCATGTTGCGGCGGGTTTTTCTGACTCGTTAATGTTGTGATGAGATTTTTTCCTAACTTTTATTTTTCAATGTTGCATGCAACATAGCATGAACGTTGCGGTGGGATTTTTACCGGTGAACTAGGGAAACCAATTTCTAATTCCATTAATAAACCCATAACACAGCAGGCGCGAAATGCCTTCACACCAAGACACCAACAAATAAGCTTCAGCAAATCGAGCTGCCACCATAGTACAGTACAGGGTGCTCGCTCGGTAAGCATGTGCGTATTATAACTCGTGATCGGCATGGCTGATCCGGCGGCTAGACTCTGAGCTCCTCCCGGTCCATGGCGAGGATGGTGCTGAGGTTCATGGGGTGCATGTAGTCGGTGTCGCCGTGCATGAACTGGTCGACGATGATGCGGTTGGCCCTCTCGGTGGGGTGGAACGCGTCCCAGAAGGCGAACACGTCCCGGTTGTCGCACACGTTGGACGCAGGTGTGCACAGCCCGATCCCGTTGTACGGGCCCTGCCCGCAGCACGCCACCTGCACGTTCGTGAACCCTGCGAGAGCAAAACAAAACGCCACCCAGCAAGCAGAGAGATCAGCCTCTTGTGATTTCATATATTCTCCACGTACGATGGATGCAAAAAAGATCATGCCGGGTTCAGCACGCACCGAACTGCTCCGGGTTGTTGATGTAGTCGAAGTTCATGCGCATCGTGTTGGCGGTGACGAAGACGTCTGCGCCGAGGTCGCGGTTGAGCCCCCGCACCATGTCCACCAGCTGCGGGTTGAAGAGGTTCACGGCCCGCGTCAGCTCCGCCGCGCACTCCCCGTTCTGGCTGTGCTGCGCCAGCTCCGCCGGCACGCACCCCAGCGGCCCCGTCCCCGTCACGATCACCCTCCGCGCCCCCAGCTCGTACAGCCTCTGCACTCAAATTTGTTAGCTGCTGGTGGCCGGTTGGTAGATCGAGAACGAACGGAGAAGCAGGAATGGATGATTAGGTTCATGGGGTGCATGTAGTCGGTGTCGCCGTGCATGAACTGGTCGACGATGATGCGGTTGGCCCTCTCGGTGGGGTGGAACGCGTCCCAGAAGGCGAACACGTCCCGGTTGTCGCACACGTTGGACGCAGGTGTGCACAGCCCGATCCCGTTGTACGGGCCCTGCCCGCAGCACGCCACCTGCACGTTCGTGAACCCTGCGAGAGCAAAACAAAACGCCACCCAGCAAGCAGAGAGATCAGCCTCTTGTGATTTCATATATTCTCCACGTACGATGGATGCAAAAAAGATCATGCCGGGTTCAGCACGCACCGAACTGCTCCGGGTTGTTGATGTAGTCGAAGTTCATGCGCATCGTGTTGGCGGTGACGAAGACGTCTGCGCCGAGGTCGCGGTTGAGCCCCCGCACCATGTCCACCAGCTGCGGGTTGAAGAGGTTCACCGCCCGCGTCAGCTCCGCCGCGCACTCCCCGTTCTGGCTGTGCTGCGCCAGCTCCGCCGGCACGCACCCCAGCGGCCCCGTCCCCGTCACGATCACCCTCCGCGCCCCCAGCTCGTACAGCCTCTGCACTCAAATTTGTTAGCTGCTGGTGGCCGGTTGGTAGATCGAGAACGAACGGAGAAGCAGGAATGGATGATTATTTACGCACGCACCAAGAGGATCTTGCGGTACTCGGAGACGATGAAGGGGACGTAGTCGGGGAGCGCGTACTGGCGCGAGCGCACGGACATGGGCACCAGGTAGTAGTTGTTGACGAAGTCGTTGCCGCCGAGGGTGATGAGCACGAGGGCCTGGTTCACCAGCTGCGTCGCCCGCTCCTCGCCCACGAGGGCGCCCAGCTTCCGCTGGTACTCCCGGAAGTAGCGCAGCTGGTCGCCGATCCGGATGATGTTCACGAACTGGATGCCCGTGTCGTTCAGGATCCCCACGCCCGCCGACGCGAAGTTGGCGCCCACCAGCAGCTTCTCCCCCTGCAACTCCGGGCTCAGGTACGGCAGCGCTGGCTCGGCACCCAGGTGCTCGCCTGTGAAACCAAATAAACGCCAGTTCAGTTCAGTAACGTGTTCATGTATGTGAGTATGTGACACCATCTTCCTGAAGCACGGTGTGAAAAGAAAAGGCGATCAGAGGTAGCGTTGGTGGTGCATTATATATTACTGATGATGTCGGGGATGTTGAGGCCGTTGGAGAAGCGGCCCGTGGCCTGGTGCGTGGGGAAGTCGATGCCGTAGGGCGGGGCGTCGGCGCGCGCCGTGGTGAGAAGGTAGTTGTTGTTGCCGTTGTCCACGAGGGAGTCGCCGAACACGAAGAAGGCCCGCGCCGCTGACGCCGCCGGCGCGGTCGCCGCCAAGATGCAGAGGACGGACACGAGCACCAGAGGCGCAAGAGAGGCGTCCATCGCGCAAGTCTTGCTTGTCAGCTGCAGAGCTAGCTAGGCTACAACAGAGGAATAATGCCCAAGTGCGGACTGGGAGTGATTTATAGAGGAAGAGGACGGACGGACGACGGCCTTGATCGCCATCTCGCACCGCGCCGAGCCAACCAATGAAGGCCACCCCTAGCAAATGCACACATGTGAGGTGGTTGTGTGGTTGCCACTTTTAGTACCCTGTGCTGTGCAGCCTCGGATCATGTGCCCCAACAGCTAGCCCAGCAGGGGCTAGCTAGTGTGTGTGATCAGTCGGCCTGTGGTTGCAGCGCAGGTCACAGTCACAGAATCCTTTTGTTCACAGCCAATAGGAAATGATTGCACGGCACGGCTAGAGTGGTCTTAGGATTTGGATTTTGGATACGAGTTGTTAATTGCAGATCGATCTTAACACTCGTACGATCGAGAAATCTGTATCGATCGTTGTTTGGCGTTGTTTGGCGTCGCGGAAGAGACGTTTTTCAGTCATTTAAGGAGGGTTTGAGGCCGGTACAGCTGAGTTAACTCGTGCTGCTGGCTTATCTTACCGGAAAAATGGGCATGCATGCTTTAAGAAAAGTCTACGAAATAGGAGAAGATCCATTGCCATCGTAGCTCCGTTTTTGTTCTTACTGGCCTACTGGTGTGAAAATCTTTCACTATCTACATGGTGTTTTCAGTAATCACTGGACGAATTTGTTTTTCAGTAATCGCTGGACCAAAATTCAGCATGAAGTTTTCCTACTTCCATTTTTTTTCGAAAAAATTAACCAAATCGTCCACACAAGTTGCCCGAGTTTGGTTACCTATTCAATTTCGGTAGAACAGGCACGAGTTAACTGACACCTACCATCAAGAAACTTACCAAAAAGATACGCCTTCCAGTCTACTATTTACAGTTTACCCCGCTTTTCATTCATTCATTGTGCTAGCTGCCGAGGGCCACTCCATGGGCAAAGTAACTAGCAGGCCATGTGAAACCCATAAATCGGTGGGGTAGAATGTTAACGTTGAATTGACGCCATTTTGACAATCCACCGCGGTACCACAGTTAGGTGTACACCTCGATCCCAATTCACGAATCATGAAGCACGATTCGCCATCTTTCTAACATTCTCTGAAGTCTGAACCATGCAAAGCATGCAGAGTGTTGGTTTCTACCGCACCGCTGTAATGTAATTTCTCTAAGAGACTGTCGGCGGCTACCCTATTGGCCCTGGTAAGTGAAGTAGTGGTAGAAGCAAGCACGCACGACTGTTGTTCCGCGCAAGAGCAACGAGTGCATTCATGTATGTACTGCAGTCCTGAATTCTTGATCGTGCTGCAATAAAAACTGCCAAGTCTGGGAGAGCAGTGGGGTATTACAGATTGTACTGCCTTGCCCTGTGCCCCTGCTGGAATTCTGACCTGGTTGCAAACGTACGCAGAAGCGAGATGCAAATATTCCTAAGAAAGAGAATTCACCGACCGCCCCTAGCTGTGGGATTCCACAGGGTTTCACCGTTGGGTGGTTGGGTTTCGAAGCTGTCAGGACTGATCAGATCTCACCCGGATCGAATGCTGTGATGCAGACAGTAGTGCGGGAAACTCGGAATGTACCATGACTGTCCTTTACCTGTTTGCCTGTTCACCCACAGTGTCGTTGCTGTTTCTTTCTTGATCAGATTGCCGATTCCGATTCCTTCTTCCAAATCTGACCTCCCGTACTGTACAGCCTTGCTCTGCGTACAGTGTACTGTACTACTACTCTGGATGCCTTGTCCATGGTGATTTTTATTGAAGTCGACACGAGAAATAACCGGCGATGAGTTACCTAAACTGAATTGATTCCCGTTCTGAAAATAATAACTTGAGTGATGATGAAGACGTCGTGAAAACTTTCCGATCCAAGCAATGCGTTATGCTGGAGTAATTGGCATCGGTGACTGGCAGACGGTGCAGTAGTGGAAACGGCCGCGGTACAGATCCGCAGTCGGCACTGCATCGGAGGATGATTCGCCGCAAGCTGGTGGGAGCGCTGTGCCACGCGACTGTACTGTGCGTCGCCAGCGTCGGTGAATTCAGCGCTTTGCTAAAGCCTGAGGGCTGCGCTGAGAGGCTACGCGGACGTCAGACGAAGAATCGGCTGTCAGGGTAAAGGATACTGCAACTGCAACCCCACGAGCAGATAAATTCGGGGAATTCCGGAGACATGTTGATATTGATAGGCAGATGCAGACACAGAGTACACGGATTGAGCGAAACAAAAGAATAAAAGCGTTGTTCTTAAGTCTGAAAAGCTCTAGTGATCCAACCGAATTAGGCGCGGAAACAGATTGAAGGTTGAAGACAAATGAGGGCATCGGACGATGCAACTCGGCGTCGGCTTTCCGGCAAGCGACGACTTCCTTCAGAAACTGAACATCTCAATTCTGAACTCAACTGAACCTCCTGGGCTACTCTGCATTCCTGAGTGACACTGGCGGCCAGATGAGCGCTTACTCAGGCCTCGTTCGGTTCCACTGTTCCAGGCCCGGAACAAGGCCCATGCCGGATGGATTGACCCGGCCTGGTTTGAAGTCGGGCCGGACCTAGAATTGCCGTTCAGTTCGGCCGGTCTGGAACAAAAATGGCCCAGGAACGGACCATTCCGCCCCTCAACGAGCCGGATCGCAGCCGTGTCGTCCAACCTCGGGAACAAATCCGCGTCGCGTGTGAGAGGAAGCGGTGGCGGCTGCGGCAGTGCGGCCTGGCGACGGGGCAGCGACGCGGCGAGGACGGCGACGACATCTTCCTCCCCCCAACGCCCTCCGCCTCCTGCCTGCTTCTCCCTAGTGAGGCACCGCCCATCCCTCCTTCCCCTCCCCTCCCCTCTCCTCTCCTCATCCGTTCTTGTTCATGGCTGTTCTTGGTTCATTGGGGACGCCGGCGATGACTCTGCGGCGACGGAGGCTATTCTTCTTGAATCGAGTCTCAGTCCCCCGGAATCCCAGCGAGAATCCCAGGCCCATCGGCTCCTGCGCCGCGCCACGGACGAGGTCGCGACGGCGCGGCGGAGCAGATGCGTGGAGCCGTCATGCTGGGAGTTCTTTGATGCCAGGATATTGGATCTTATTCTGTCGCATTAATTATAAATAACATGGTAGTTCAAACGGATTCGAAAAATGATTAACGGTTTAGGAGAAAATCGCATTTAAAGATTGAAATTCATATTAGATTCCCCTTCCTCGCTGACGCGTCAGACTACTTCCGCGCTCACCCACCTGCTGCGAACCGGTCTCGGATCCGAATAAACATGTAATCCCCACCGTTGCACGGATCTCAAATATTGGAAGCCAACTAGCTAAAAAAACTTGCGGAAGCTATAGGTTTTCCCGATGCCAGTCAGGTCAGGGTCCTGAGGGAAATCTCAGCTTGTTGTAAACTCAGGGTGATCATTGCACTTCAAATCACCAGATTTCTGCCATTGAAGAAATTTTGTTGTGCCCCTTTCTCTGAAGCTGAAGGATGGATAGCAGATTTTGTAGATCAAAAGGGCACCAGACTTTGCACATGTGCCCTTTTCTGACTATTGAGTATTGTTGACACTCAAAATTGGCTTTGGCCCGGCCAAACCGGGTCTCTGTTCATCCCCACGGGTTATCTCGTCATGCATTTTGCAGTAGTTCGATCTAATAAAGTCGTTGCCGAGCTCTCCATGATAGCTTTCTGTAGATGAGCGTATGATGGAGTTGATCAATCTCATGTCCCATCGTCTAAAACAAATCTAGAAGTGTCGGATCGGTGAAATAATTGGAGCCAAATGAAGTCCAACTATTTGTTCAGTAATATTTGGCTACCAAACATCATCTGATTCTTTAGCTTCTCTGATGAAATTTAATCTGCCAGTTCAATTCCTTCTAAATTCCGGTGCAAGCTGCTCTAAATTTCTTATTAGATGATTTCTAGAGTATTGTCTGCCGTATATGCCCTGACGATCAGTTGATGCATGATGAACAAATTTCTTATCAGTAGCGGTACCGTGAGGCATGAGCTACCGAGCATGTCATTCTTTAGCTTCTCTGCTGAAATGTTACTTGTCAGTTTTCGAACTTGTGCGAAATGTCCTGGTTGCAAGCAGCCTTCCGAATAGATGACTTCTTTGAATCGTCTCTACGGCGTTTAAGGGCGTTCTAGGTGGCCTGCCGACCCTAGAGCAACCCTAGCTTGCTTGAGCTCCGACGGGGTCCCTCCCGAGCTTGGGTTTCTAGGTCTTCACGACTTCCCGACAGAAAGCGGTCAGACCGGTTCTATAAACCGGTCAGACCGGTTTTCCCGAGGGAGGCCGGGTGTTGGCCATGGTGACGGCCGTGCTGCGCGTTCGATCGATCTTCGAGTGTGTTGGCGCGTTTTTGTGTCAACATACTTTTTCGCGCCTCCGCTGGGGATAGATTAATCTGGTTTCAAGACCGATTCGATCTACTCCAATAATGTCTGGATCAACGTGCGACCTTGACAAAGACAACATCATCACCGTAGATGATGATTGTTTGTTTTGTTGGCATAAGCATGTACTGAATATTATCTTGTCTATTTTTGTGAACTCTTTCTTTTTTAAACGCCTCAATAGTTAGACAATGTATAATTGTTATGGCGCATGATATCTTGTCCTAATTATTATTGCCCGTGTTTATTAGTCTGAACCTTGTTGGCCTGCCTCCAAGCATTTGACTTGATATGGCACAGGGCATGAGACCTACAGTAATCTGATAAGCTCAGGCACCTGTTTGCATGATTCTCTTTTGGCTTGCACTAGTGGAGAAATGCACTTTTCGTTTGTGTCTGCTGTATTTTTGTGTGTCTGCACTAGTGGAGAAATGTACAGTGATCCTGGACGTGTTGTCTTGTTGGTTGCATGTTCATTCTATAAGTATCAATCCTTAATATGGGCGGTGTCATATTTGCTCCGTCACGGACGAGGAGCGGAAGCGGTACCTGATCGCTGAGGAGCACTTCAGGACGCAATTCTTGAAGGGCTTCAAAAAAGACCGCGGTGGTCTTGTCAAGAGAGTGGAGGAATTCGTCATGCCGCCTTTCAAGCTGGCAAACGACCAAGTTGAAGAACTTCCGAAGGTAACTGGCGAATCCTCTGATTTGATGCAGCAAATTATTCGCATGATGGATGATAAATTGCTTGCTGCACAAAGTGTAATTTGATCTTAGGTGACCCAATGCACAAGTCCTTGTTATTTTTGCGAACTCTAACACTTGTTCTCCATAAATATCAGGAGCCAATTGCGAGGGAAGGCATTTGGTTTTGTCGAAAGATGAGTCTCTGGGAGTAGTTTGTCTGTCAAGCTTAATTTTTGTCACCCTTGTTTAGTGGCACAGTGTTGGTTGTGTCATGGAATGGGCGGATGCTGAAACATGTAGAAGGAAAAAAAAAGTAGCTAAATGGCACAGTGTTGGTCTAACTCAACTCCTAGCTCATCAGGCATGCCAGAACATGTTTTAGATCCTAATTTAGGCATGCCGATGAATTTCTACGCGGGACAATCACTTCACCCGGCCTCCTGCTCCCTGATCGTGTGTTAGCCTGTGCTAGCGTGTGTTGGTCTGTTCTGCTGTACGAGCATTTTTCAATTGAACACCTCCTGTGTTAGTTGCAATGTATACTGTGTGAATTAGCTGGGCACCAATAACAAGAGGGGGATTAGAACCAGGGCAAAACCGAACATAGCTTTTAACCAGAGAGGGATTAGAACAAAGCAGGAATTTATGCCCCACCAGGTTTGAGTGATGAGGGGGGATCAACTGAATCCCCGCCTGGGTACGTTCCTCTAGTGGATTAAATCCGTTTGAGCCGAACGAGCCCTCAGCGGGACGCGATGTTGGCTGGAACACGACGGTCGACGGATCCAGCAGCTTGGGAGGGGGCCACACGTCCCTTTTGGTCGTCGGCGCGGAGCGTGTTGGTGCTACCGCAGCCCGCAGGAGGACACGCCGTCCCGGACGACGGCCATCTTCTTGGCTTCTTGCTCGGCGCATCTTGTGGAGTCTTTGCCGTTGGTGTCAGTTGGAGAGCGCGCGCGAGGAAGATTGGCAGATGGTAGGGGGACCCTACGTGGCTTCATTCGGACGATGATAAAGAAATTTATGCTGCTGAATTTGTTTGGTCATCAAAGAGTAAACCTGGTTCTTGTCCTTCACTAAAGCCGATTCAGAAAAATCGGCAAGAAGAAATTACTTTTTAATCTAGATAGCTTAGAGCCCACTAAAGCCCATAACCACCCGCGGGAGAAACAACGAGGGAACAGCCCACGCATTGCATGTGACTTTTTCCATTACCGTGTCGTTGCCACGTTTTAACTTTTTGAACGGACTTTTTTTCTCGGACTTTGATTTTTTTGAACGTACTCAATTATCACTACTAAGTATGCAGTTATAGGAGGTACGATGTTGCAGTCGATATTTCAGGTACAATCGGCCCTTAATGAAGGTCGATTAGTGCTAGCTGAAATGCAAGTTGATAAGGCTCCTTTCCCTGTTCATACCTTGGATTTGAATACTAAAGTGTTGATTCGGCCAGAACAAGCCGATGGAGCTAAAGGTAAGAATGTGGTGATTGGAGATCCAAGGCCGGAAAAGAACATTCCGATTATACCATTTCAACATTTTTCACATAAAAGCTAAACTAACATGCTCAAAATGTTAAACTAATACAATCAACATTTTCATATACTAGGTTCAACATTTTTCTCAAACTTAATTCAATAATTCGTATAAACTAGATCAACATTTTGTGTGAAAATGTTGAAGCAGTAAATCTAAAATGTTGAGATAGTTATTAGATTGGGAGAACTCTTGATGGTGAAGAGTCTCTGAAGATTACAATTAACACATCGAGGCCCGGGGGGCAAGGAAGTTCCTTGGAAGAGAATCGGTTCGCTAGTCAGGCGAAACCGGTCAGACCGGTTTCCAAATCGGTCAGACCGATTTGTCTCCAGACCATCCAAGGACTTTCAAGCCCAAGCGCCCGGAAGTGGGTACTTGGAAGTTTAATGAGCCAAAGGTTCAAGGAAGGGTTCTGAAGCAAGGACCTACTTTCTCTCAGCTCATGAACAAATACACAAAGGCCGTTCAAGTTGATCGGCCAACAAAAAAGAGACAGAGGTCACCGCAGCGTTGGATCAATTCTACAGCTTATAAGCGCCGTGGTGATGTTACTGGGACTTCGTTACATGACCGATTGGGTTCATACCAATCAGGTCCTTCGGCTGCTACCAAAAGCGGTCAGACCGGTTTTATAAACCGCTCAGACCGGTTTCGGTCTGAACAGAGAATTCAAGTTCCTCCTAAGCAAAAATATCGTGTCAAGGAGAAAAAGGAGGACGTGCAAGCCAAAGCCAGTGGGTTTGTAAAAATTGGCGATATTCCAGTGGCTATGCAAGACTTAGGTAAAAAGCCGATAGTCATTGGAGATTCGGCTCCTGTTCCTGTCAAAAAGCCGGTCATAGCTAATGATCATGAGGCTAGCAGTAGCAGGGGTATAAAGAAGGTATTCCAACCAAGGTGGCGTCCTTCTGGTTTGACTCATACACAGAAGCGGAAGTTACAACGCCTACGGAACAAAGAAAAAAGGGAACAGGAAGCTGAGAAACTAAGGGATGAATACTTCAACAATTACAGGCCCATGATTCCTCAGACCAAAACCTGGCGAGTTGTGCAATCAGCAGCACAACCGATCAGACCGGTTTCAGAATCCGGTCAGACCGGTTTGGGTCGACCCGCTGCAGAAGCGGTCAGACCGGTTTCTGGAACCGGTCATACCGGTTTGTCGACAAAGGCAGGGGATGATGCTACTTCGACCATCGATACTACTCCGTCAATTCCTCCAGTGGTTGAAGATGAAGAATTGGTTGATTTTGAGCCTTCTCCAGAGCATGACAACATGTTATGGTTGCAAAGAAGTATTTCTATCTCCAAAAACCGATGCAAACGAAAGCCGAGGTTCTGGTTCTGGACGAACCGGTCACACCGGTTTCAGAAACCGGTCAGACCGGTCTGACCGCTAGAACCGGTCTGACCGGTTATATGAGAGGGCACATCAACGGGAAGCCAATTTCTCGTATGTTGGTTGATGGTGGAGCTATTGTAAATCTCATGCCATACTCTCTCTACAAGAAGATTGGCGGAAAAAATGAAGAATTGATCAAGACGAACATGACGGTCAGTGGAGTTGGTGGAGGTGATCCCATTGGTGCCAAGGGAGTGGCTTCTATGGAGTTGACCGTCGGGAGCAAAACTACAAACCGGTCAGACTGCTTCTGGGAACCGGTCAGACCGGTTTGCGTCTGGACAGTGGCTTCAAGACCGAATTGATCATCATCGAGCTCATTCGGCCGGCATGTTCGAAGCTATTGAAGATCTTGGTGATATGGATAAGCTGGGTCAAGGTTTTACATCAGTCGATCCTTTAGAAAAAATAGATATTGGTGATGGTACTATTCCTAGGCCAACTTTTGTAAACAAAAATTTATCGGCTGAGTTTAAAGCCGAATTAATAAATTTGTTGAAAGAGTATGTCGATTGTTTTGCTTGGGAGTACCGTGAGATGCCGGGTTTGAGTCCTGATTTAGTTGAGCATCGTTTACCAATAAAAGTCGGTTTTAGACCTTTTAAACAATCGGCTAGACGTTTTAATCCCGCTATTTATGACCGAATAAAAGAAGAAGTTAATCGTTTGCTAGATGCTGGTTTTA
This sequence comes from Echinochloa crus-galli, assembly GCA_900205405.1. NCBI lineage: Eukaryota > Viridiplantae > Streptophyta > Magnoliopsida > Poales > Poaceae > Echinochloa > Echinochloa crus-galli. Next base: position 155,729 of record OAMR01000510.1, on the reverse strand, counting down.
TTCGGACTTGTCGTTATGCGGAGTGGATTTCTAATATTGTTCCCGTTGAAAAGAAAGATTCGGGAAAACTTAGAGTTTGCATTGACTTTAGAGATCTTAATAAAGCCACTCCCAAAGATTCGTATCCTATGCCTATAGCCGATGTCTTAATCAATGAAGCTTCTGGACATCGTGTTGTTAGTTTTCTTGATGGTAATGCCGGATATAATCAAATCTTCATGGCCGAAGAGGATATGCACAAAACGGCCTTTCAATGTCCGGGATTTATTGGTTTATTTGAGTGGGTGGTTATGACCTTTGGAGGAGAAGAAGGAGGATGTGCAAGCCCAAGCCAATGAATTCATAAAAATTGGTGATATTCCAGTGGCTATGCAAGACTTGGGTAAAAAGCCGATAGTCATTGGAGATTCGGCCCCTGTTCCAGTCAAGAAGCCGATCATGGTCAATGATCATGAGGCTAGCAGTAGCAAGGGAGTGAAGAAGATCTTCCAGCCAAGGTGGTGTCCTTCCGGCTTGACTCACACACAAAAACGGAAGCTACAGCGTTTACGGAACAAAGAGAAGAGGGAACAGGAAGCCGAGAAACTGAGGGATGAATATTTCAACAAATATAGACCCATGATTCCTCAGACCAAGACCTGGCGAGTTGTGCAGCCAGCAGCACAACCGGTCAGACCGGTTTCAGAAACCGGACAGACAGGTTCTGATCAGCCCACCGCTGCAGAAGCGATCAGACCGGTTTCTGGAACCGGTTAGACCGGTTTGATGACAAAAGCGAGAGCTGAGATTACTTCAGCCATCGATACTACTCCGCCAATTCCTCCAGTGGTTGAAGATGAAGAGTTAGTTGATTTTGAGCCTTCTCCAGAACGTGACAATTTTAGATTGGTGAGCTTGTTTGGAAGACGATCTTGCCTATTGGGACAAAAGGCAACATGTTTGGTAAATGGTCACCAAGTTGGGAAGGACCCTATAGAGTTGTCAAAGTCATTTTTGGGAATTCTTACATGCTAGAGACGCTGAAGGGAGATCATTTCAAGGTATACTTTCATTGAGAAGTTGTGTTTATCCTTGTACCATGCTTGTACTCAATTGAGGCATTTGAAGATGAAGAATTGGTTGATTTTGAGCCTTCTCCAGAACGTGACAACATGGAAATTAATGTTGTCTATTTATCTTCTGATTATTATGTCGTGCCGGAGGAGGAAATTTCTCATCTTCAACTTGGGCCTCGAGATGCTGTGTTTCAGAAGCCTAGTGAATCAGAAAATCATCTCAAGGCTTTGTATATGAGAGGGCACATCAACGGGAAGCCAATTTCTCGTATGTTGGTTGATGGTGGAGCTATTGTAAATCTTATGCCATACTCTCTCTACAAGAAGATTGGCGGAAAAGACGAAGAATTGATCAAGACGAACATGACGGTCAGTGGAGTTGGTGGAGGTGATCCCATTGGTGCCAAGGGGGTGGCTTCTATGGAGTTGACCGTCGGGAGCAAGACTATTGCTACGGCTTTCTTCGTCTCCGAGGTGCAAGGTAACTTCAGTTTAATCCTTGGTCGAGATTGGATTCATGCAAATAAATGTATTCCATCTACCTTGCATCAATATCTTATTCAGTGGATCGGCGATGAAGTTGAAGTTGTCCATGGTGACAATTCTTCCTTTGTTGCAACGGCCGATTCTGATTCTCTTAGTGCAAATGAGAAGGTCCAATGTTTGTCGGGCATGGATTTGACCGACTATGAGTTGATCAGTTGCACCAAGGATGGTTTTGTTCCTGCTACATTAAAGCCGATGGAAAATCGGTTGAATTACTTATTGTAATTAATGGAGCAGAAGAATCAACAGAGACAAACCGGTCAGACCGCTTCCAGAAACCGGTCAGACCGGTTTAGGACTGAACAGTGCCAGTGGAGCCAAACCGGTCAGACCGCTTCTAGGAACCGGTCAGACCGGTTTGCGTTTGGACAGTGGCTTCAAGACCGAATTGATCGTCATCGAGCTCATTCGGCCGGCATGTTCGAAGCTATTGAAGATCTTGGTGATATGGATAAGTTGGGTCAAGGTTTTACGTCAGCCGACCCTTTAGAAAAAATAGATATTGGTGATGGTACTATTCCTAGGCCAACTTTTGTAAACAAAAATTTATCGGCTGAGTTTAAAGCCGAGTTAATAAATTTGTTGAAAGAGTATGTCGATTGTTTTGCTTGGGGGTACCGTGAGATGCCTGGTTTAAGTCGTAACTTAGTTGAGCATCGTTTGCCAATAAAGGCCGGTTTTAGACCTTTTAAACAATTGGCTAGACGTTTTAATCCCGCTATTTATGACCGAATAAAAGAAGAAGTTAATCGTTTGTTAGATGCTGGTTTTATTCGGACTTGTCGTTATGCGGAGTGGATTTCTAATATCGTCGGGGGTTGGATTTTATTGGGCAAATTAATCCTTCATCATCAAAGGGACATCGTTTTGTGTTAGTTGCTACAGATTATTTTACTAAGTGGACCGAAGCGATTCCATTGAAGAATATGACACATCGAGAGGTAATTCAGTTTGTTACACAAAACATTGTTCATAGATTCGGTATTCCTCAAACTTTGACAACAAGAAATCGGCAACAAGGAGTATGTGATTGCTTATGTAAGCCGACGGCTCATCGATGCAGAAACAAGGTATACTTTCATTGAGAAGTTGTGTTTATCCTTGTCAAAGAGCTATGAATTTAATCTTTCATGATTTACTTGGTGTTATTGTGGAAGTGTATATTGATGATATTGTAGTTAAATCGGATGGCTTGGATTCTCATTTAGCCGATTTAAAACTTGCTCTTGAGAGGATGCGACGGTATGGCTTGAAGATCAATCCACTCAAATGTTCTTTTGGTGTTTCGGCTGGAAAGTTTCTTGGGTTTGTTATTCATGAGAACGACATAGAAGTTGATAATTGCCAGCGTGTCTTTAAAATAGTCTACCGAGTGTATTTAGATTGTATATAATCGTATGGAACAACTTATTACACCCGATTGCATAATTTACAACTTGATGGACTAAAGGGATACAACGTTAAAAGTTCTTGTATGGTGGGCGTAATTTACTCTTATTACTTAATCCAAGTTTGCTAATATTTACATTTTTATAACCGTCGTTGTCGCATAAGTTTGCTAATGTCGGTGCTTAGGGCACCTAAGCGAGGAGTACCATTTAGGCTTTATGTGGCGGCTGAAGATAGAACTATTGGGGCTGTTTTGACTCAAGAAATCGGCAACAAGGAGTATGTGATTGCTTATGTAAGCCGACGGCTCATTGATGCAGAAACAAGGTATACTCTCATTGAGAAGTTGTGTTTATCCTTGTACCATGCGTGTACTCAATTGATGCATTATTTATTATCTAGCACTTGCATCGTGTTATGTCAAACCGATGTAATTAAACATATGTTGCAAAAGCAGATTTCTAGCGGAAGAGTCGATAAATGGGCTTATGCTTTAGTTGAGTATGATTTGGCTTGTGAACCTTTAAAATCAATGAAAGGCCAAATTGTAGCTGATTTTATTGTTGAACATCGGATAAATGATACAAACAACTTCGACGTCGGCTATGTTGCTTGTACCCCATGGAAGTTATACTTTGATGGATCGGTTTGCAATGATGGACAAGGAATTGGTGTTGTTTTGATATCTCCAAGTGGTGCCGTCTTTGAGTTTTCAAACCGATTAGAAGAAAAGCGAACCAATAATCAAGTTGAGTATGAAGCTCTTCTATTTGGCTTGGAATTTTTGCAAGACATGGGAATAAACCATGTCGAGGCTTTTGGTGATTCACTCCTGGTGGTACAACAAGTGTCAAAGGTATGCCAATGCTATAATGGTTCATTAAATGCATATCTTGATAGATGCCTTGATATAATTTACTATCAAACATATTCCAAGAGAAGAGAATGACAAGGCAAATACTCTGGCTCAGAAAGCATCTGGTTATATGGTTGCAAAGACGTATTTCTATCTCCAAAAACCGATGCAAACGAAAGCCGAGGTTCTGGTTCTGGACGAACCGGTCACACCGGTTTCAGAAACCGGTCAGACCGGTTTGACTGCCAGAACCGGTCTGGCCGGTTCTCAAACCGGTCTGGCCGGTTCTGAAACTGGACTGGCCGGTTCTGAAACCGGACTGACCGGTTCTGAAACCGGTCTGACCGCTTCGTATTGGTAATTTGCAATTTGTTCCTGCTGCGTTGATGCATCCTATTATTAAGCCGTGGCCGTTCCGAGGTTGGGGATTGGATTTTATTGGACAAATTAATCCTCCATCATCAAAAGGGCATCGTTTCATATTGGTTGCTACGGATTATTTTACTAAGTGGACTGAAGCGATTCCTTTGAAGAATATGACGCATCGAGAGGTGATTGAGTTTGTTACTCAAAATATTATTCATAGATTCGGTATTCCCCAAACATTGACAATGGATCAAGGTACTTCATTTATGTCTAAGGAGGTACGTGAATTCGCCGAATCCTATAGAATTAAGTTGCTCAATTCATCTCCATATTACGCTCAGGCTAATGGACAAGCCGAGTCAAGTAATAAAACTTTGATTAAATTGATCAAGAAAAAGATAGCAGAAAAACCTAGAAGATGGCATGGAGTTTTATCCGAAGCATTATGGGCTCATCGTATATCTAGACATGGTGCTACTAAAGTTACTCCTTTTGAGCTTGTTTATGGTCAAGAGGCCGTTTTACCTGTTGAGGTGAATCTGGACGCCTATAGATTGGCTAGGCAAAATGATCTTGATGCTGTTGATTACCACAATTTGATGTTGGATAATATTGATGAGGTAACCGACAAAAGATTGAAGGCTTTAAAGGAGATTGAGAGAGATAAGCTTCGGGTTGCTAGAGCTTACAACAAGAAAGTGCGAGGAAAATATTTTCAAGTTGATGAGCTTGTTTGGAAGACGATCTTGCCTATTGGATCAAAAAGCAACAAGTTTGGTAAATGGTCACCGAGTTGGGAAGGGCCTTATAGAGTTGTCAAAGTCATCTTTGGGAATTCTTACATGTTGGAGACACTGAAGGGAGATCCTTTGCCTAAAGCTATCAACGGGAGATATCTGAAGAAATTCTATCCGAGTGTTTGGCAAGATGCGTGAAGATCAATGGCCGATATATTGTTAAATATCGCCCTTAGTATAAATTTTTAGCTCCTGAGTTGTATTTACTTGCTTTTTAGTTCTCAAGTTCACTAAAAACGCAGGGGGGCATGTGTTGACACTCAAAATTGGCTTTGGCCCGGCCAAACCGGTCTGACCAGTTTGTCAAACCGGTCAGACCGGTTTGGTTCTGTAATTCGAGTAGGATTAGGATTCCGAGTTTAATCCCACATTGTAACCTATTCGAAAGAGGTAAGACTTCTACGGCCTATAAATATAAAGGCTAGAAGGCCGATTGAGGTATTCCAATCGAATCAAACACTTTTATCTTATATTTTGTGTATCTCTCAAACCCTAATCTTTTCCAACCCCCATATTCTGTTCTTTGCTCGTCTCGTTTTGTTAGTATCGTTGTCTAGGTGGCCTGCCGGCCCTAGAGCAACCCTAGATTGCTCGAGCTCCGACGGGGTCCCTCCCGAGCTTGGGTTTCTAGGTCTTCACGACCTCCCGACCAGAAGCGGTCTGACCGGTTCTATAGACCGGTCTGACCGGTTTGCCCCGGGAAGTCAGGTGTTGGCCGTGGTGACGGCCGTGCTGCGCGTTCGATCGATCTTCGAGTGTGTTGGCGCGTTTTCGTGTCAACAAGTATCGAGAAAGTGGCTGCCTTTGGGTTGAAATCGAAGAATTTACACCAGCTTTTGAGCACCGTATATTTGCTTGTTGAATAGTTGAGCACCTTCCCTTTGGTCTGTTGATGAATGGTGATGGTGACTCAACTCAAGCTCACATCCATGATAGCACCAGAAGCTCCAGTCTGATGACACAGCCGCAATGTTGGGTCACTTGGATGACACCGCCGTCCGCAGTTGCCCCGGATCTGGACCTGCAGGAGAGGACGAGGGCTAGGGTATGGTCAGGCGGCGGCGCGGGCGCCATCACGGCCAAGTGGGCGCGGAGGTTAGGCTTGTCCGCAGGCGCCACCAGGCTCCACAGGTCGGAGAAGCCCTTGAGACGCTGGCGCACTGGCGCTGGTGGCCGAGGGGCGCGCGCGCTCACTGCTCCGTCGACCGCGCCGGTCGCGACGCACTGCACGGGCACGGGCCCGAGACAGCGCGCGGCGTGGTGGCTGGCGCATGGGTCCAAAATGTTCGAGCGGGGTCAGTTTTTATTATTTGGCTTTGGAAAAAGGGGATTTTCGCTGATACGGCGCCTGCGCCATAGCTGCAAGAGACTAGTCATTTTTGTCCGTGGTTGCAATCCTCTTGTGCTGGAGATGAGACGGGAATTATTTTAGGCTTTGCACTTAATTGGACATCGATGGCCGGTAGAATTAATAAAAAGAAAAAGTCCAAATTACTCCCCTCAAATATAGCGAAAGTTCGGATAACCCCCTAAACTATGTTTTGATTTAATTTACTCCCTAAACTATGTTATTTGGTCCAACTTACCCTTAACATAATTTGTCTTTTTTTTTTCTCCATGCACAAGATGAATTTTAATTTCAGACTTTGCAGGGAGGTGAACATCATAATCTATATTAGAAAATATTTTACGAATTTTTTATCACTACTTTCTATATAATATTGTATTTTAAGGGTAATTGTATTATTAAATAAATTACCCTATCAAAACAGTGACAAAAAATTTATGATATATTTTTTTAACATGTCTTATATTGTCTGCTATAATTTTGTAAAAGTTAAACTTTAAATTTCACTTGTGCGTGGAGAAAAAAAAAATAAATTGTGTTAAGAGGTAAATTGAACCAAATGACATTAGGGGTAAACTGAACCAAGAATTACTTTAGGGGGTTATCCGGACCTTCGCTATACTTGAGGGGAGTAATTTATACTTTTTAATAAAACTTGCATCGCGGTTACGGTAGAGTTGGAGAAGAAAGTGAAGTGCAAATCTAGAGAGATGATCGTCAGCAACAATTATGAGCGGAGGGTTTAAGGGAAACCGATAGGATGGATAGAGCAGGATAGCTGGAGAGGAATTAGTGGATTACCGAATCGGAGAAATGAGACGCGACCGCCTCCCTCCCGCCATTCTCTCCCCTTCATCTATGCGTGTGATGGAGAAGACGCAATTTTCAAATTCTGTGTTTTAGTGGTGGGTATATTCAAAATTTATTAGTTTTCGTATTTCTATTGGTTGGTTTGGGCCCGAAGTGCCAGTGCCGGTGCTAATGATTTTTCAGTAAAAAGGCTATTGTGTGCTTATTACCTACTAGTATTACGTTATATTATACTTTTTTTACGACTGTGCCTTGGCACGTTTTTTATCAAGAGAGAAGCAAATTTGCGAGTTTTACAACCCCAACCATGCAGAGGATGGTGGGCAAAGACCGTTGCAAGATTACATACACGAAACAGAAGCGACCGGCCCCCTGCTAGCCCACAGTAGCATGTTCGACAAAGGTTTATATCCTGCTACAACCCAGGCCCATCCCCTCTTCGATAATTAGCCACATCAGCTCCATATTGGTTCTATTGAGCTGCTCGAACGCGCCAAAGGAACTAGGTAGGAGCCCTTGACCACCAAGCACCAAGCAGTAAGCTATCACTGCAGAAATTTACCCTTGCACATACGAGGATAACTGACTAGACTTTCCTCGTATATCATGGGAACGAGAGGAATAGCTGGCTTCTCACATGGACCTCCTTGAAAAGAAGCTCCTGTCATTTCCTTTGTAGTATGCAAGATTTCATCTGCGTCATACAACTCCTCGATGTCTCATTCACCGCATCATACAATCCCATCTTCCTCCCGGTGCTCAGCAAGATCCTGCCATCCTCTGAATCAACTGCCAGCAGCACAACAACATTCGAAAGAAGGGAATAGCCAGGTGACCCTTTCAAGCATACCGTATATATGATATCCCACTCGCCATGTTCCAGCTGCTCCCATATCACCAATCCATCTGCCACCCGGTCTGCAAGAACAACGCAAAGCTTTCCCGCGAGCTCTACCACAAACAAATTCCATGTGCTTTGGCTGCTCCAGTTTGCGACATCAATATGCGATGGGCAAGAAATGACATCAAATTCCTCCTTGGCAATGTCGAAGGACACGATGGCATACTCGCTGCTTGGGCCCAACAGAGGGTCGCTCATCCAGTATAGCACCCCCGCCACATAAGCCGGCGGCATGTTATTCACGGGGAGGGGTGGGACCAAACCCTCTCGGAACCCAGACCCAGGCCTGCAATGCCATAGTGAGCATGTCAAGTCATACTCACGGGATTTGAAGTGTTTAAATCTGTACAGCATTATCACAGCAACATGCTCCTGGTTTAGTGGATTGAACCCCAAGCCAACATTCTTATTGCCTATCGCGAAGGCGTGATCTCGTAGTATCAAACCATCACTAGGCGTTTTCCATGGTGCACATGCAAGGAACCCTGGATACGAATTGGTCCTCCAGTAACCCGTGCAGGGGTATTGGATTCCTTTTCTAGATGTGTATAAGAGACAGGAATTGGTCCTCCAGTAACCCGTGCAGGGGTTGTAGAGGTAATCCATTTCGGCAGTGATTAGCAAGTTCAGGCCGTGGCAAGGCTTGGAGCAAACCACCTTTGAGTCCAACCATGCATCTCTGTTAGCAGCCTCTGAACGCCATTTTTCCAAGGGGGCGAAATGGAAGATCTTTCTTCTTCCACTACCCTTGCCCACAGTCATGATCTTTATCCGCTTCTCCATGCTCTTATTTGCAGAGTAGGAACGGATAAAGCTCTTGTCCTCGATGAATCTGCGCCATTGTTTGCAAACACGCTTGAACTGTACAACGGACCTAGCAGGGAGACGGAGCAGGATCTCCTTAGTCGCCTTGGCCCGAGGAGATGAAGATATCTCTTCATGTGTTTTGCGGACAGGAGCAAGAGTTTCTTTAAATAAACAGGCACGTATTGCATTGCGACCGCTTGGATATCTCACTTCTGTGTCTGCAACCGAGAAGATGGTTTCGAAATTCTTTGACAGGGCGTCATAGGCGTGCACAGTGTGGCCAGATGTTGCCATAACAATCTTCTTCACTGATCTGCCATCACCAACAGCACCAAGGACTCTGATAACCCGTGGCGCAACCAAATCTGTTCCGCCATAATGTGACAAATCAATTTGAGTGTCCAACGACCAAACACCAGTGCCGTAGTCCTGCAGCTTCCAAATCTCCAATGCGCTACTGCAATCAGGTGATCCATAGCGAAAGTCTCTGACCACGCACAAGCAGCCGTCAAGTTCCACCAAGTGCGCTCTTATTAATGTACTGCAAGGTGGTGACTGAACCCACCCAAAGGTCTCCTCGGTGACTGAATATGTGATGATCGAAGCCAATAGATCAATGCCTGAACTCGAGCCATCGATCAGCCAGTGGAGCGAACCATTCACGAGCGCTGGCGGGAGATTCCTCGAGGCAGCACCTAGAATGGCACAATAAGCCGTGACGGAGAAGCTTGACGGGATTCTCCCCGCGGCCGGCCTCCAGCGATCGCTGTTTGTGTTGGACCGATATGGCGACCAGAGAGGGGGAGTGAATGGGAGCCAATGAAAATTTCTTTCGAACCTTGGTCTATATCCCGAAATTCACAACTGCGGAGAAATCCTCACGAACTTGCCAAGATTGCGTAGTCACACCGGACCTACCAACCTTAGGAACAAGCCTCGATCAAACACAAATAGCGGAAGCAAACTCAAGATGATCAAGCGAACACTTGTCGGTCAGAGCAGGACGGACCGTCCGCACAGAACAAGCGGACTGTCCACGGACTCGGCGGACCGTCTGTCAGGTCACGGTGGACCGTCCGACTGAGCACGGCGGACCGTCCGTCAGAGCACGGCGGACCGTCCGAAAAACAACTCAAATCTCCAGTAGCTCCGGGCACTTCGACCAGACAGTCCGAGCTGCTACTGCGGACCGTCCGCCAGTGTCGCGGACCGTCCGAGAAGAGCAGGCGAACCGTCCGAGAAAAGACTTAGCCAAAATCGACTTTCGAGCAGATCAAAGCACACCGCGGACCGTCCGCCACGAGAGTGCGGACCGTCCATGGACCAGGTGGACCGTCCGACAGGACCAGGCGGACCGTCCGTAAAAGTCGTCGGATGAACAGAACGAACTGCTACAGTGAATCACGATTTTCTCTTCCAAATCGAAACCCGGATCTCCCAAACGGCTAGAGCTCAAGAGACAAAACTTTGGGGAGATGATTAGCACCCTAAGGTTAAGATATGCCCCAAAAATCTCGGCCTCTAACGCCCTACAAGTTGAGAAATCGCGGATCACACAAACTATGCCCTAACCACGAGTTCATCCACAAAACTTCAAATCAAGCCCGATTCCCGGCGTTTGAGGACTCAAGATCATCAACAAAGAGGCACAAGGCACTCACCCATGATCCCCTCAAACAAATCCGGAGCCAACGGACTAGAAACGAAGAATCAAAGGACGAACGAAAATGGCACAAAAACGAACTCGGGAAGATAGAAGGAGATGATTCAAACTAGCTCAATAGATTAAAAACACAGAGGTCACAATCTATACAAAGGCTAGCAACCACCCGACATCCTCCCGCTAAGATCAATCGTTGAAGCTCATTAGCTAGCCTAGAGAGAGAAGCTAGAGAGAGAGAGCAAGTGCAAAATGAACTAGGGCACCAGAGGGATAGAGATGCCATCCCCTCCACCCCTACTAATATTGAGTCCTGGTGGGGGGAAATGACTGTACTACCCTACTGCTAAACTCTACGATACACGCCCGCAGGGCAAGTAAAGTTGCAGATAACTCCTCCGGCTGGGCACGCCGTCCATCCGGCCTTGCTTCCCTCCGACGCAAGCTCCAGGATCCCGCCGCGCGTCCACAGCTTCGAAGCTTCCTGAACATGCCCGGATCACCGTCTCCGTCATGTTGGGCCTTCGGGCTCGGTTTTGAGGCCCAAACCGAGAAACCCTCCTCTGATGGTTTTGTGGCCCAACCATCAAACCCCGCGTGCAAGCTTCGGTCTTCAGCCGCTACCTTGCACCGGCCCATCTTGACTTCGTCTTGCTTTTCCTTGCCACCATGCCGACCGCACTCGATCCCGTCTGGTCACCGGGTCCCTCGAACCAAGCCTACTCATCTCCACCCTTGGAGACCTTTCGCGCTTGTTCTTCACCTGCACCAACGCAAATCCAGCCGCATCGAACACCTGCAATACTCAGCCAAGAGTCAGTCCACACAACGTTGTCAATCACTCACACTGAGAAGCGACCATCCACTGGTCCTCGGACACACCTGGTCCTCAATCTCCCCCTTGATGAGTGCATTGACAACACACATAATGATTCATGAGTTTGAGAAGAAGAACAGAAGAAGATAAGAAAAGAAACCCAATCAAGTGACTCAAAACGAAGAACAAGCCAAACACAGTCACTCGAAAGAGAGAAACTCGGTCCCCTAAGACAAGGGCAAAAGCTCAACACAACCGAGTCATCAAGCTCCAAAGCAAAAAGAAGCTCCCCCTGAACAAGTGCATCATACTCAAGTTCTCCCCCTGAACTGAGTATGTCCTCCTGAGATGCATTCTGTTCTCCCCAAAACAAAAAGATGCACAAAGCACCCAAATGCAACCCAATGCACAAAGCACCCAAATGCAACCCAATGCACATTATGTTCTCCCCCTTGTTGTTAATGCAACCATCAAGGTACAAAATGCAAGAGCAATGACCTAGAGCTTCTCAAATATGCAATAAGCACTCTAAAATGCTACAAGAGAGCTACTAGGCAAGCAAGACAGTCCAAGATGGTGAAGATGCAATGCCAACAAGATTTGAACATAGAATAGGCATTTGATCAAATTTAGTGCAAGTGGATCAAATTTTAGCAGGAATTCTCACCATATGAGCAAAATCATAGCCATGAGTGATTCAAACCAAGATAAGCATGATCATACAGAGATTGAACAAAGTCATCTATTCTTAGCAAAAGATCACTATAAACACCCATGGATCAACTCATGTCATGTCAAAGCATACCGTGCCAAGTGTCTACTTCTTACAATAGAGACTTCTCTATGGTAGACAGCTTGCAACGGCTTAGCACCCAAAACATATTCAATAGCACAAATGACATGAATTGCATATTTTGACAAGCATTAGCATTTCTTTTTCAGACTTTTGCATATTGGTACATGAAATGCCTTTGCGGCAAAAAGAAACTTATGTCTCTCCACAAGTCAACCTATAGGCTAAACATTCATAGTGATAGCCGGTCTTTGACCCAAATTTGCAAGACAAAGACTCCTAAGCACAACCTAAGCAAGATCAATCACCTAGGCAGGAACACCACATGGTAAATCATTTGCTCAAGGTGAGAGTCAATTTGTCATTCTTTTTCAAGATTTTAGCAAACTCATATTTAAAATGGGCAGTGATAACTTGAGCTTTGCTAAACATCCACACAGAACTACTAGCATGTCCAGAAGCTCACAAGTAGCAGATTAGAGTAATTCATCCATATGAGAGAAGCTTGCTCTAAAATGCAAAGTATGATACAAATGCAAAAGTAAACATGCAAGTGCACAATATCATACATATATCACAAAGAAGCCTCCAAAACCAACTCAGAAAGGGAAACACACACCAAGCTCTCTTCGCAAGCGGGTAAAGGTAGCTTGGTCAAGTGGTTTTGTAAACAAGTCGGCTAGTTGGTTTTGGGTTGGGACATAGGATAGTTCAATGTGTCCTTTCTCAACATGTTCTCTCAAGAAATGGTATCTCACTTCTATGTGTTTGGTTTTGGAATGAAGCACTGGATTTTTGGCAACACTAATGGCACTTGTGCTATCACATAGAAGTGGAACATGGGAAAAGTTCAAGCCAAAGTCACTCATGGTGTACATGATCCATAGGAGCTGGGAACAACAGCTAGCGGCAGCTACATACTCGGCTTCTGTAGTGGACTGGGCAACGCTAGACTGCTTGCGAGAAGACCAAGAGACCAAAGAAGAACCAAGAAACTGACACTGACCCGAGGTAGACTTGCGATCCAAACGACACCTAGCAAAATCAGCATCGGAGTATCCGTGAAGTGTGAGTGTCGAGGAGGCAGAATACCAAAGACCCAAATCAGGAGTGTATTTCAAGTACCTGAAGATCCTCTTGACGGCTTGCCGATGTGAAGTCCTCGGTGAAGCTTGAAAACGAGCGCACAGACACACACTGAACTGTATGTCCGGCCTCGTTGCCGTCAAGTAGAGGAGGGAGTCGATCATGCTCCGGTACTCCTTCTGGTCCACGGGTTCTCCATCTTCATCAGCGTCTAAAGCCGTAGTTGTACTCATCGGAGTCGACATCGGCTTGGCGTCGCTCATGTCAAACTTCTTCAGCATGTCCTTGGTGTACTTCGCTTGATGTACAAAGGTCCCGTCCTTGACTTGCTTGATTTGCAGTCCAAGGAAGAACTGCAACTCTCCCATCATAGACATCTCGAACTCCCTGCTAATATCTTCAGAAAACTTTGCAACAAGAGCATTAGAGGAGCCACCAAAGATAATGTCATCCACGTAAATCTGAACGATCAAGATGTCATTGCCAACACGAAGCAAGAACAAGGTCTTATCAACGGTGCCCATCACAAACCCCTTGCTCAGCAAGAACCCTCTCAGCCTACCATACCACGCTCTGGGTGCTTGCTTTGTGTATAAGAGACAGGCTCGGTGGAGTTTGTACACTCGGTGGGGATATCTCTCACTCTCGAACCCAGGTGGTTGTCTCACATACACTTCTTCCTCTATCACCCCATTCAAAAAGGCACTCTTCACATCCATTTGGTGCAACTTGAACCCTTTAGCAACGGCGAATACTAGAAGGATCCAAATGGCCTCCAAACGGGCCACAGGAGCAAATGTCTCCTCATAATCAATTCCCTCTTTTTGTGAAAAGCCCTGGGCAACCAACCTCGCTTTGTTTCTCACAACCTCACCACTCTCACCCTGTTTGTTCTTCCAAACCCACTTGGTTCCTATAGGGTGGCAATTTGGTGGAGGTTCTACAAGTTCCCACACATCATTCCTCTCAAAGTTCTCAACCTCTTCGTGCATGGCATTGACCCAATTCGCATCAGATAAAGCATGTCGAATATCTTTGGGCTCAAAAGACGCTACAAATGCAGAATGAGCAAAGTGAGAGGAGTTTCTTGACCTTGACCGTGTAGTGCGCTCATCGATGTCTCCAATCATTCCTGAGGGTGGATGGCGAGCTTGAATGTGTCTTGGAGCTTCACATGTTGAGATTGCCTCCCCCTCAACTGTTGCTTCCACTTGACCTCCATGTACTTGAGTTGTTGTCAAGGTGGTAGATGGACCATCATCAGCCATAGTCGTCGTAGTGGAAGTAGCGGGTACAGGCGCCATCGGAGGAGCGTCATCTCCATCTTCATCTTCATCATCTGCATCCTTGTCTTCAAAGATGGGTTGTCCCATCTCCTCATCACCTGCACACTCAAAGACAACCGAGCTACACGGAATCGTCTCGTCGAAGGTTACTTCACAAGTCTCCATGATTTGGTTAGTTGAAAGATTGAGCACACGATATGCTCTAGAATGACTAGCATAACCAAGGAAGATACCATCATGAGACCGAGACTCAAACTTGTCTAGATTTCCCTTCTTGAGAATGAAACACTTGCAACCAAAGACTCGAAAGTGACTCACTTTGGGGGTTCTTCCATGAAAAAGTTCATAGCAAGTTCTTTTCTTGAAAGCCCGAAGGAAAATCCGATCCGATTAGACACATAGCACGCGGTGCTCACCGCCTCGGCCCAATACTTTCTAGGAGTCCTATGCTCATCGAGCATCGTCCTGGCCATAGTACAAATGGTCCGATTCTTTCTCTCCACAACACCATTCTGACAAGCGACATAAGGCGAAGAAAATTGATGTTCAAGACCTAGATCACGGCAAAAGGTTTCAAATCGAGCGTTCTTGAACTCCGTGCCATTGTCACTGCGGATAGCTCGTATGGCATCACCATTTCGCTCGTCAAACCGAAGCTTGGGCAATCCTCGGATAAGGTCAAGACTGCTCAAACGAGAGAGCAAGTCGAAGCTCAAATGACCCAACCTCCTATGCCACTTCCAAAGCTCGGAAGAGGAACCAGCAACAAGACATCGAGCAACACCAAAAGCTCTCGAGAAATCAGCAACGAAAACCTGACTCTCGGGAATAATCATGCAGACAAGATCACCTCGAGAATCAAGAATCCTAGAAGCACCACTCACAAAGCGAACCTCAAAACCCTCATCAAGCAACTGAGAGACAGAAAGCAAGTTAAAACCAAGTGACTTGATGAGAGCAACACGCTTCAGCGCAAACTTCTCGCTTACCTGAATATCACCTTCTGAGAGCACTCTACCATTACCATTATCCCCAAAAGTGATGTACTCCCTTGTCATCACCGGGGTGAGGCGTGAGAACCACCTTTGATCTCCGGTCATGTGTCGAGAGCAACCAGAGTCAATCAACCACAAGTTGCTCAAGCCTCCCACCTGCAAGATCAGAAGCGAGATCGAGAATGAGCAAACGACTCAACACTGGGGTTAGAACAGAAAGAGTCAAACCAGTACTGAGCCATCTGCTCAAAAGAGGGGTTAGCATAATCCACTCTACCAAACCTATCAAAGCGTGGAGACCTCTCACACCTAACCGGAGGAGCACCACGCGGGGGAAAGCGAGATCAAAACTCCCTCCGGTAGCCAAAGCCATGACTATCTCTCCTCACCTCATATTGAACACGAGGAGGAGGACGTCTGGCAAAACCACCATGCCTCTGACGAACTCCACCACGAGGAGCAAAACCACCACCCCTAGGCAAGGGTGCACGAGGCTCAGGCACGCTATGAGAAGAGCGGTACCTGTCCCGGTTACTCATCTCCTTCTCACGCCTCATCTCCCTTTTCTTTCTGAAACAGAACTCCTCTTGGTGACCATCCTTACCACAAAACCCACAGTGGTAACGGACTGGCTTTGGCTTTGGAGCTTCTTTTGGCTTAGGCTTCTCACTAGTTTTGAGCTTTGGATCTTCTTTTGGCCCTGGCTTCTCACTGGGCTTAAGACCACTTGACTCTCCCACAAAAATCACTCGTTTTTGGAAGTTGTTGGCTGGAGTGGTAGAAGCTGGTGGATCAAGGAGAGTGTCAAGTTTGCTTCTCAGGTGGTTGGGTTTAGGATCAAAGGTGTTCTTGGCTGGGGTTTTCTGTGGAGGAAATGGCACACCCTCACAAATCATTCCCTCATTCTTAACCACAGTCTCAGAGCCAAGCCCCTGGGTATCACCTCGCCTGAACTGAGCCATCAACATGCTCAATTGGGGCTCTCAACTCGACAACCAACCCAAACATTGCCTCAACTCATCATTTTCCTTTTGCACACGGTTCATGTGATGCTCAATTTTCATGTTCTTTAAAGCATTTTTATCACAGATAGCACATGCAGGAGATTTGACAGAACATTCAAGGAATTTGATTTTAGCAAGAGCATCATCAAGTTGAGCATGCAAGACAGGGCAAGAAGTACAAGCACCTAGCAAAGCAGGACGAGATTTCAATTCATCACGCTCAACAACAAGCGAATCAAACTTCTCAACCAGAGACATGTGCTTCTTCTTAAGCTCAACCAAATCATTCATCACCACATCACAATCAGTGCAAGCATGCTCATCAGAGACAACAGGAGCAATTTTGAAAGCATCAATTTCAGATTGTGATTTAGCAAGTGATGATTCAAGTTGAGCAACAAGTTCATTAGACACAACAAGCAAAGATTCAAGTTCAGCGACTTTCTCCTTGGACTCACCAAGCAAAGACCTAAAATCCCTCTTCTCCTTGTTGGTCTTATGAAGCAAATTATCAAGCAATTCATTCAACCTAGCATTCTCCTCTAGCAAGAAGTTGGGATCTCGATTTACCTCATCCTCAGACTCTGACTCGGAGTCTTCTTTTGCCTTCTTCTTGTTGTCGGAGTTATGCGCCATGGTGCAGAAGCCTCGGGACGCCATGCACGCCAAGCCATTGAAGCTCTCCTTCCTTCGGTGTCGACCTTGATCTTCATCCTCGCTGCTTGAGCTTGATGAAGAACTGCTTGAGCTTGTGTCGACGTCGCTCGCCCCGGCCACCATGCAACTCGATCGTTGATCGAGGTGCTGAGGGCTGCACTCGGGCAGTCCCTATGGGGTACCTGTTGCGGGTTACATGGTTACTGGTTACTTGGGTTGGTACTCGGTGAGTACCTGAGGAGTTTGGGCGGCAATACCTGTTATGGGTGCCGATTGCGGACCGTTGCGGCGGATCGCTTGTGTTGCAGATACTCGCTTTACCGAACAATTAAGGACCGAGTCGTGCCCCCACTTTGGACTTGGGAATACCGTGCTCACCATCTACCCAGTATGGGAGGGTTCCAGCAAGCCTACTCTAGTGCGGCGCCGAGACTGTAGGAGAATCGAGTTTGATATGTGTAGGGGGGATTCGTTGCGGCGTAATCCCTGATTTACCACGGCCCCCGACTGGCCCGGTGGGAAGGTTTCACGACCCTGGGGCAGATGTTAGATCGGATGTTTCCCGAGCCCAGGGAGACAGGATTGGCGCCGTTACTGTTTAGGGTCTTTGCTGTGGGCTGCATCTCAGGTTGGTTGCGGACTAGCCTTGCAGCCCGGATGGATTCCTGGAGTGCCACCTCTGCAGAGTGTAAACTATACGTATAGCCGTGTCCACGGTTACGGACGACCCATTTCTGAGAAGCCCCGGCTAGCATGGGAAACTGCTTTCTTACCTCATCCTTGATTCGGGTTATGAGAGATTGGTCCAGCTGAGGCTGTTGAGACGAGGTGGGAGGGAGATCACCGAGTCGACTAGTGAGTGAAAGGTGTTGGTGGATAATGATTTGCGGGAACCTGCCGTGGCAGGACGAGCCCGATGGGAAAATGTGAGGCTGATGGTTGGTTTTGGGAAGTGAATGATGTGTGTGTGTGAGCAGGAGTTGGTGTTGAGATAAAATTGGGTTATGCTGCTGCTTGCATAAGAAACCCTTGCTTAAACCTTGTTTATTTCTTTATCCTTAGAATAGGCCACTTTAAAGCTTGCATCATATTATGGTTGGTGACGTGGACCTGTCCCATTTCCTTGGGGACAGACTTTGGGTTCTCAGGTGAAGACCCCGACCACGAGTTCAACCAGGACGGGTGGTACGACTGAAGGGTGTGCGCTACGCTCAAGGATGCCTGTAGAGGAGTGGTCCCTGTTGTTCGCCTGCTCTTCTCGGACGGTCCGCGACACTGGCGGACGGTCCGTAGTAGCAGCTCGGACTGTCTGGTCGAAGTGCCCGGAGCTACTGGAGATTTGAGTTGTTTTTCGGACGGTCCGCCGTGCTCTGACGGACGGTCCGCCGTGCTCAGTCGGACGGTCCACCGTGACCTGACAGACGGTCCGCCGAGTCCGTGGACAGTCCGCTTGTTCTGTGCGGACGGTCCGTCCTGCTCTGACCGACAAGTGTTCGCTTGATCATCTTGAGTTTGCTTCCGCTATTTGTGTTTGATCGAGGCTTGTTCCTAAGGTTGGTAGGTCCGGTGTGACTACGCAATCTTGGCAAGTTCGTGAGGATTTCTCCAGTTGTGAATTTCGGGATATAGGCCAAGTTTCGAAAGAAATTTTCATTGGCTCCATTCACTCCCCCCCTCTTTGGTCGCCATATCGGTCCTTCAATTGGTATCAGAGCCGGTTACAGATCTTCGTGATTCTAACCAGTTTTAAGATCCAAGGATGGCGTATGCCGAAAAGGGTTCGGGTCCTCCTCTCTTCGATGGGAAAAACTACCGAATGTGGTCGGTTCGCATGGGGCTTTCCTCCGAAGCAAGGGACAGTTGATATGGGATATCACTCTTGATACTTCTTATATCATCTCTGCTTCGAGAGAGACACAGATTGCCAAGGACAAGTTTGAGGCTAATGCAAAAGCCGTTGATTTCTTGTTCAAGGTGCTCGACGAGCACGAGTTCAATCGTGTGATCGAAGAGCATCTTGCTTGGAAAATTTGGCAAAAGTTGGAGATCGCCCATGGAGGTGATAGTGGGGTAAAGGCTCGGCTCTTTTCGACTTACCGGAGGGAATATGAGAACTTCTCTCATTTGTCCGGTGAGTCAATTGATGCCATGTTCCAGAGGTTCACCGTGATAGTGAACAACATGAGAGCCAACATTGCCAACCTCCCATATACAGACCATGACATGGCTTTGAAGATTTTGCATTGTCTTGATATGTCTGTATGGGCACTAAGGTTGAGGCAATCATGGAATCACCGAGCTATCTGATACTCACAGTCGATGGGTTGTTCTCAAAGCTCAAATCCTCAGAGGTTGATAGGCTAGCTAGAGCCAAGCTTGAGAACCGACTGATCCCCATAGTCTGGCACTCATGAGTGGTTCAGGTTCCAGATCTGGTGCTAACTCTTCAGACGTTTGCTTTGTCTTTGCTTGTATCTTGCCAGATGAGGAGTTCGAGGTGGTGTGAGCGAGGAGGATCTCGCGTTGCTCACCAAGAGGTTCGGGCGCATGTACGAGAACCGCAAGAGCACAAGGCGCTTTGGGAGCACGTGCTACCGGTGCGGCAAGATGGGACATTCATCGCCGAGTGTCCGGAGCCGGCCGAGACGGACCGCAAGCACAAGCACCGTTCGAGGGACAAGAGCCACAAGTACAAGGAGAAGAAGAAGCATGGCGACAGCAAGCACAAGCACAAGCACAAGCGCAAGGAACGAGCCATGCGTTCCTTGCGCTTGTGCTTGTGCTTGTGCTTGCTGTCGCCATGCTTCTTCTTCTCCTTGTACTTGTGGCTCTTGTCCCTCGAACGGTGCTTGTGCTTGCGGTCCGTCTCGGCCGGCTCCGGACACTCGGCGATGAATGTCCCATCTTGCCGCACCGGTAGCACGTGCTCCCAAAGCGCCTTGTACTCTTGCGGTTCTCGTACATGCGCCCGAACCTCTTGGTGAGCAACGCGAGATCCTCCTCGCTCAGCACCTCGAACTCCTCATCTGGCAGAGATACAAGCAAAGACAAAGCAAACTGTCGTGAAGAGTTAGCACCAGATCTGGAACCTGAACCACTCATGAGTGCCAGACTATGGGGATCAGTCAGGTTCTCAAGCTTGGCTCTAGCTAGCCTATCAACCTCTGAGGATTTGAGCTTTGAGAACAACCCATCGACTGTGAGTATCAGATAGCTCGGTGATTCCATGATTGCCTCAACCTTAGTGCCCCATACAGACATATCAAGACAATGCAAAATCTTCAAAGCCATGTCATGGTCTGTATATGGGAGGTTGGTAATATTGGCTCTCATGTTGTTCACTATCACGGTGAACCTCTGGAACATGGCATCAATTTGACTCACCGGACAAATGAGAGAAGTTCTCATATTCCCTCCGGTAAGTCGAAAAGAGCCGAGCCTTAACCCCACTATCACCTCCATGGGCGATCTCCAACTTTTGCCAAATTTTCCAAGCAAGATGCTCTTCGATCACACGATTGAACTCGTGCTCGTCGAGCACCTTGAACAAGAAATCAACGGCTTTTGCATTAGCCTCAAACTTGTCCTTGGCAATCTGTGTCTCTCTCGAAGCAGAGATGATATAAGAAGTATCAAGAGTGATATCCCATATCAACTGTCCCTTGCTTCGGAGGAAAGCCCCCATGCGAACCGACCACATTCGGTAGTTTTTCCCATCGAAGAGAGGAGGACCCGAACCCTTTTCGGCATACGCCATCCTTGGATCTTAAAACTGGTTAGAATCACGAAGATCTGTAACCGGCTCTGATACCAATTGAAGGACCGATATGGCGACCAAAGAGGGGGGGAGTGAATGGAGCCAATGAAAATTTCTTTCGAAACTTGGCCTATATCCCGAAATTCACAACTGGAGAAATCCTCACGAACTTGCCAAGATTGCGTAGTCACACCGGACCTACCAACCTTAGGAACAAGCCTCGATCAAACACAAATAGCGGAAGCAAACTCAAGATGATCAAGCGAACACTTGTCGGTCAGAGCAGGACGGACCGTCCGCACAGAACAAGCGGACTGTCCACGGACTCGGCGGACCGTCTGTCAGGTCACGGTGGACCGTCCGACTGAGCACGGCGGACCGTCCGTCAGAGCACGGCGGACCGTCCGAAAAACAACTCAAATCTCCAGTAGCTCCGGGCACTTCGACCAGACAGTCCGAGCTGCTACTACGGACCGTCCGCCAGTGTCGCGGACCGTCCGAGAAGAGCAGGCGAACAACAGGGACCACTCCTCTACAGGCATCCTTGAGCGTAGCGCACACCCTTCAGTCGTACCACCCGTCCTGGTTGAACTCGTGGTCGGGGTCTTCACCTGAGAACCCAAAGTCTGTCCCCAAGGAAATGGGACAGGTCCACGTCACCAACCATAATATGATGCAAGCTTTAAAGTGGCCTATTCTAAGGATAAAGAAATAAACAAGGTTTAAGCAAGGGTTTCTTATGCAAGCAGCAGCATAACCCAATTTTATCTCAACACCAACTCCTGCTCACACACACACATCATTCACTTCAACCAAACCGTCAGCCTCACATTTTCCCATCGGGCTCGTCCTGCCACGGCAGGTTCCCGCAAATCATTATCCACCAACACCTTTCACTCACTAGTCGACTCGGTGATCTCCCTCCCCACCTCGTCTCAACAGCCTCAGCTGGACCAATCTCTCATAACCCGAATCAAGGATGAGGTAAGAAAGCAGTTTCCCATGCTAGCCGGGGCTTCTCAGAAATGGGTCGTCCGTAACCGTGGACACGGCTATACGTATAGTTTACACTCTGCAGAGGTGGCACTCCAGGAATCCATCCGGGCTGCAAGGCTAGTCCGCAACCAACCTGAGATGCAGCCCACAGCAAAGACCCTAAACAGTAACGGCGCCAATCCTGTCTCCCTGGGCTCGGAAACATCCGATCTAACATCTGCCCCAGGGTCGTGAAACCTTCCCACCGGGCCAGTCGGGGGCCGTGGTAAATCAGGGAGATTACGCCGCAACGAATCCCCCTACACATATCAAACTCGATTCTCCTACAGTCTCGGCGCCGCACTAGAGTAGGCTTGCTGGAACCCTCCCCATACTGGGTAGATGGTGAGCACGGTATTCCCAAGTCCAAAGTGGGGGCACGACTCGGTCCTTAATTGTTCGGTAAACGAGTATCTGCATCACAAGCGATCCGCCGCAACGGTCCGCAATCGGCACCCATAACAGGTATTGCCGCCCAAACTCCTCAGGACTCACCGAGTACCAACCCAAGTAACCAGTAACCATGTACCCGCAACAGGTACCCCATAGGGACTGCCCGAGTGCAGCCCTCAGCACCTCGATCACGATCGAGTTGTTATTACTCGCTTACACCGCCTAGCTGCACTACTCCTCCCAAACACCCACAACTCACGCCAAGAGGATCAATCACAACCATCCCAAACACATGCAAAGATAGAGAAAACAAATATAAATCTAGTGCCTTTGTTATTATCATGTTCATGTTTAATGTAGCAACACATGCATAGCATAGCATATTTCAAAGAGTGAGTAGTAGGTAGCAAGGTAACAGGATAATAACAAAGGCAGTGCAGGTTTATCATGCGAGTAAAGTAAAGCGCTAGCATTCTAGTTGCATGTCTAATGGGTATTTCAGAGAATGGTCGGGCGTGAACCTGGGCAAAGGTCTTTGTCTTCGTTGAAGCAGTTGTTGGGGAAAAAGGCAGCCTCCTGACTCTCCGGAGCTCCTAGGGTTGCGCGAAAAATAAAATAAGACGCGGCTACTAGCAAAGAAACACTAAAACAGCGACAAAAGAAGACCCAAATAATACCAAACTCTATACTAACGCGTAGATCATGATTTTAGAAAAATATAGAAACTGGTTTCATATTTTTCTGAGCTATGGTTGATTTATTATTAATTTTCGAAGTTTAAATCATTTTCTGAAAATATTAAATAATTTCCAAAAAAGAAAACAGGCAGAAATTAGCCTGCTGACGTCAGCATGATGTCATGCTGACGTCAGTGTCAGCAGTGGGCCCTGCTGACGTCAGCGTTGACTCGGTCAACGGGGGTAACTGGCCGAACGTGTCGTTCCAACGGTCAACGGTCACGGGTCAACTCTGGTCAGTGGGCCCCATGTGTCAGTGACTCGCAGAGTATGACAGGTGGGTCCCATACGTCAGCGCAGTTAAAAGAAAAAAAGAAAAAGAATAAACGATGGCTGGGCTGGAACTGGGCCGAAAGCGAATGGGCCGGAAGAGTTCAAGGGTGTAAACCAGACTTAAACGCGGGAATTAGGCCCACGAAGGGGTGGCTGCTGGATCTGGTCTGGTGGACTGAGTCCACGGTGCACCGTGAGATGGGTCCACGTGAGCCGGGTGCACGGGATTTAGGTGTGGCCGACTGGGATCTTCTGTGCATGGCTGTGTGGCATCTTGGTGTGGTCTAGCGTGTGGCATGGCCACGGCTCGACGCGTCGCGCGCGCGGCGCGCTCCAGAACGCGCCGGCGGCGAAGCTCGTCGGCGGAACTGGCCGGAGAAGGCTCGGCTCGGGTCTAGGATGGTCGGAATAGCAGCCCTAGGGCTTGGCGGTCACGGACGGGGTGAACAAGGCCAGGATTGGGTTCGGTTGGGCCCTCCCGACGCGAACGGCGGCGGCTCGGCCATGGTCGCCGGCGTGCAACGACGGCGACACGAGTTTAAGTGCAACGACGTGCTCGGCAGGGTTTTGTGCGTGTGCGCGTGCGGCTCCAGCAGCTGCTGGGACGCACCTGGGTGCACACGCGCGGGCTCGTGGTCGCGCGGCGAGCAAGGCTCGGCCGCGGCGGGCCTCGGCTGCGGGGAACAAGCGACGGCGGGTTGCAAAGGGTTTAGCGGCGTTGGGTTCCTGCAGAAGAAGACGGCCACGACACGAAGGTCGGGCTCACAGAGGGCATGCACGACGAGGGCTTGGCTTGGCACGGCGAGCACGAGCGGCGGCGCTCCGCCGGAAACAGAGAAGAAGGGGGCGAACGCGGTTAGCTCACCTAGGGTCTCGTCGAGGTACGCTGCAGCTCGGGGAAGACTCGTCGTGGC
Organism: Echinochloa crus-galli; assembly: GCA_900205405.1. Taxonomy (NCBI): domain Eukaryota; kingdom Viridiplantae; phylum Streptophyta; class Magnoliopsida; order Poales; family Poaceae; genus Echinochloa; species Echinochloa crus-galli. The sequence continues at coordinate 131,447 of OAMR01000510.1, read as the reverse complement.
TCGGCGATGCTCGTGCGCTCCCTCTAGTCCCTGGTCCGGCTCCCCTTCGACAGCTCCACGAGCGGCGGCGATGGCTTCGGCGGCGGCGCTGCGGGGAAGGGGCCTCGGCTTCTCTTCTCCTTGCTCCGACTGCTCCACGCCCTTCCCCACCTCTCTCCTACTCCTCCCCTCCCACGAACTGGATCTGGAAGGAACCCCAAAGGGGCGGCGCGGCTTGAGGAAGAAGAAGGCCGGCGGCGGGATTAAATAGGCGCTAGGGCTAGGGTTCCAGGGCTCGAACGGCGAGATTGGTATGGCCAGGCGGCTACGGACACGCGGCGCGCATCGAACGGGCCGCACTGGGGGCGATGGGGCCGGCCGAGTGGTTGGGTTCACGGGCGGCGTGCTCGGGAGAGAGGGAGAGCGGCGGGAGGTGGACGATGACGCGGGGACGATGGAGCTGACAGGCGGGGCCCGCCTGTCAGTGGGAGAGCGAGCGACGCGGAGGCGACGCGGTGAAGGGGAGAAAGGGTGGGCCGCTGCTGGGCCGAAAGGCCGAGCAGGCCGATTGGGTTGCTGGCTCAGGAAAAAAGTTTAGGGTGGTTCGATGGACTTTGGTTTTGAGAATTCGGCCCACGAACAGGAATAGGATTTGGAAATTAGTTTAGTCAATTAGAGTTTGAATTCAAATCTAGAATTTGAATTCAAACCAACCAAAAATATTTGGCTTTCTTCAACTGATCTAGCAAGACAGCGTTCATCCTTAGCACTTCAAATTGATTTTAAATTTCAAATTTAAATTGCCTAGGAATTTAGGAAGCAAATAGAAGGCACTCTTATATGTTTGTTTGCATGCACACAATTTCACCAAAAATTTTTAAATTCGAATTTTTGCACTCAACAAAACCTATAGGAATTTTTTTAGGGTTGTTACACCAAACGGACTAGAAACGAAGAATCAAAGAACGAACGAAAATGGCACAAAAACGAACTCGGGAAGATAGAAGGAGATGATTCAAACTAGCTCATAGATTAAAAACACAGAGGTCACAATCTATACAAAGGCTAGCAACCACCCGACATCCTCCCGCTAAGATCAATCATTGAAGCTCATTAGCTAGCCTAGAGAGAGAAGCTAGAGAGAGAGAGAGCAAGTGCAAAATGAACTAGGGCACCAGAGGGATTGAGATGCCATCCCCTCCACCCCTACTAATATTGAGTCCTGGTGGGGGGAAATGACTGGACTACCCTACTGCTAAACTCTACGATACACGCCCGCAGGGCAAAGCAGTAACTTCATAGGCATCTCCTCCGGCTGGTACGCACCGTCCATCCGGCTTCGCTTAGCTCCTACGCAAACTCCCGGATCCCGCCACGCGTCCACCGCTTCGAAGCTTCCCGAACTGCCCGGATCACCTCCGTCACGTTGGGCCTTCGGGCTCGGTTTTGAGGCCCAAACCGAGAAACCCTCCTCCGATGGTTTTGTGGCCCAACCATCAAACCCGCGTGCAAGCTTCGGTCTTCAGCCGCTACCTTGCACTGGCCCATCTTGACTTCGTCTTGCTTTTCCTTGCCACCATGCCGACCGCACTCGATCCCGTCTGGTCACCGGGTCCCTCGAACCAAGCCTACTTGTCTTCACTCCTCGAAGACTTTTCACGCTTGTTCTTCACCTGCACCAACGCAGACTAAGTCGCATCGAACACCTGCTGTACTCAGCCAAGAGTCAGTCCAACACCACGTTGTCAATCACTCATCACACTGAGAAGCGACCATCCACTGGTCCTCGGACACACCTGGTCCTCAGTTTGCCACCGAGAGTGTAGACTACGCAAGATACGTCTCGATCGCCGGGCTTCTTCAACAACCTCATGACCTTGTACTCCTTTGCCCGGGCATCGAACCCGAGGCCGGCGCTGGAGTAGAGCACGTCCTGGCATGGCGGCAGCCGCGTGACCGCCCTGGTGGCCGCGTTGAGGACGTAGTATGCCGGCGCCACCGCGTCGCGGAGGAGTGTGAGTGAAGCGTCCCCTCAAAAGAGGATGTTGGTTCACATTATTACAACAGATGGTTCAGTACACCAACGACATTACGGAAGACGGTGGCACTGTAGGGCCACGATAAACAGAACTAACACTAGGCTCCAGATAAAAAGGTTGATAATATAGAGGTCTTCATCAGAATGGCAATGCATGCAGCTTCCAGCGGGTGACCCTAACACACAGGCAAAGGTTGGGTGCAGAACGAACCCCTCTAAACGACGTCCTCAGGCACAAAGTCCGGGTCTACCTCTGCAACAAGGTAAGCAAGGGTGAGTACATACGTACTCAGCAAGCACAACCACATCCACGGAAGGATACAACAGAAGTATGCAAAGGATAATATCAAGGACGGCTCATGGTTTATTTAGCAACAAATCTAATTTTATTACACATGCAAAGGGTTGGTTTTCGCAATGGGTTTTCACCAATATTTCTTTTAATTGCATCGAAAGAACATGATCGTTACTCACGAGATTTTAAAGCTACCAGATTACCCATCTGTCGTAGCTCACGCCAGGACTTTTCTCAGTTCAACCAACACCAAACACTTTCTTACACCAAAACAGGGGACTAGTAAAGTGACCAAGCCGTAACTCGCCCAATACCGTGGACACGGCTATCCGGATAGGTTTTAACTCTGCAGAGGTGTACACAACCACAAGTAGGCTACCACAACATGAACACCTTAGTGCCAGTGCAGCTCCTTCAAAGCCATTACCCACCATAGCTAAACTGACAAGTTATCCCAGACACGACCAGGGGGTTTAGTAACCTACCAACGAGGTTCTTGACGACGGGAGACGCGGCGATGGGACAACGCCGAGGGCTCGGGTGAGTTCTTGGGGTGGCGCGCGCGTGCGTAGTCGGTGGTGTGGTCGTCTGTGGGGCGCGGTCAGGGCCGGGGCGGCACGGCAACGACGGTGTTGCAGTGGGGCCGGCGCAGAGAGGCGGTGGGCGCGGCGAGAGGCGGCACGGCGGCGATGGCGTGCGCGAGGCAGTGGACGGTGCAGCGTTGCACAGGTTCGAGCTCACCTCGGCATTTCACACAAGAAATACCGTCTGTCTCATCCCACACGGGTACTCATTTTATTCCCCAAAATCTATTTATTTTATTTTAAAGCACGCACACGGTTGCTTTTGTACGCACCAAGTGATTGTAGTGGAGAGTGTAACAGTAAAACATTCCTAAGCATTTCTAGCAGTGACTAATATTCAAACAGAGCATTGTCATATTCAAACATTAATCTAGGTTGTCAAGGAAGCAGTCATAACAATCAATGAATGACTATCCAACCAGGTTTAGCAGTAAATTCATGCAAGTTTTATAAAGCAGACCATGAGTTGTGTTTATAAAAACTAGGACAAGAGTATGCATCAAAGGATGGGATTGCACTTGCCGTTCTCCCAACCCTCGGGGGATTCCTGCCCGGGGTCTTGGTCTCCAAGCTCCTGCTCGTAGCACTGCTCCTCCTCTAGTCCTTCCTCGTTCACAGCAGAGTCTACGGTACACACAAACATACATACGATAAATAAAAGAAAAGGTTTTTGCTGAGCTCCGAAAGAAAGAACAGAGAATGAGAGTGATGGTGATGACATGATTATTTTTGAATATGGGCTGACTGGCTTGGCGGAAATATACTGGTGATTATTGTGGTGGAGTTTGTGGTCAAACGGGATTAATTTGGCGCATGAAATGACGAGTTTAGTGGGGTTTTAGGGCTGTTTTTAAAGAAAGGACCTTTCTGTAAATACCGAAAAGTCCAGGGGTCCCTGGCGAAACAGACAGAGAGAGAGAATAGTGTTTTGGACTGCGGGTTGAAAAAGGGAAAAAGGCAGGGGGTTATGGGCAAAACCGCCCTTTCTTCCTCGCGCAATAGTGCAGGGGGGAGAGCGGCGGCGGCGGCGCTGACCGACCAAATCGCCGGCGATTGGGGTGGCGGCGGTGGACGGAAACAGGGGGAAAAGAGTGTGCGTGGCATGGCGAGTCCACTCGTGTGCTTACCACGGCCGGAGGTGGGGAGCGGAGGGCTGCCCACGAGAGCAAACGGCGGCGGCACTGGAGGTGGTGGCGGCGGCGTTGCAGCGGTGGGGAAGGCAAACTGAGTGGCGCTCGAGCTGGTGGAGGTGGAGGTGGTGCTCGAGGGCCCTTTTATAGGTGCGAAGGAGTGATGAGGGGGTGGGTCGACGAGAGGGTGGAAGGGAGACGCTTGGCGGCGTCAATGGAGTTAAGGCAGCCGGGATTCACGCGGTCTTTGGCGGTACGGAGGTGCAGTGGCGGCGCTGTGTGGCGGTGTGCTTGGCGTGACTCGGCGACGAGACTGCGGCGGGGCCGGGCGGTGGCGTGGTCGGCGCGGTGTCGGCCGTGGCCGGCGCAGCGATGCTCGTGGCCGGGGTGTGGCGTGGCCGAGCGGTGCACGGACGTAGCACGGCTGAGGTGGGCGGCACGGCAGCAACGCTGCAGCGGTGGCCGGCGTAGGAAGGCGGTGTCGTGGTCGGTGCGGCACGTCGGTCGGGAGTGCGGGCGCGCACGAGCACGTGGGGCGGCGGCGGTGCGGTCCAGTGGCGCAGGCGGCTCAGTGGCGGGGCCGGTG
>OAMR01000510.1:82038-115976 GCA_900205405.1 Echinochloa crus-galli | reverse complement strand
ATATCTTTTCACCTAAACATAACTTAGTTATCTGCTATGTGGTGGAGCTATGGAGCAAAATTATAAGGACATAAAACATTATGACATAGATGACCACACATATACAAATAATATTTCCCTTGCAGGTATGACTCGAATGGTGCTCGGCTTTAAGAAGGACCTAAGCACAAGAAAGGACCAAAACGGCAGCACCCCTCTTCACTTTGCTGTATCTGTGAAGCAGAGGACATATATCCCTAGATGGTGCTTTCGCCATACGTGGTGGCAAAATGTCCTAAAATCGTTTCAGAAAAGAATAGTAAATAATGTCCCAATATGGCCCTTGCTGAAGGCTGATTCATCTATGGCCTATCAGCCGGATAACGAAGGCTTACTGCCAGTGCACGTGGCTGCTATTACAGATCAAACAGTCGCTGTTCACATCCTGCTCACGGAGTGCCCTAGTTGCATGAGTTTGCGCGACAACAAAGGCAGAACATTCCTCCATGTTGCCGTCCAGCACAAGGGATTGAGCGTAGTGAGATACGCTTGCCGAAGACCAGAGTGTGCATCCATCATGAACATCCCGGACAACGATGGCAACACGGCGCTGCACCTCGCCGTGGTCGCTGGGAACCTGCGGATGTTCTGTGACCTGCTGACAAACCGGCAAGTGTGCTTGAATCTAAAGAACAACAAGGGCCAAACGGCATTGGATTTAGCCACGGGCCAAATCTCTCAAGGGTTTTTCTATGGACGGGTATATACAAAATCTCTCCCAAGGCCGTGCATTGCCTGATTTTCCTTTCGTGCATTCACATCATTACATGAATTAATTGACTGCTTGTTTCATTATCATGCTCTGTTCCTCGAAAAAAAAAATTACCATGCTCATCCGATTGCTGAACTTTATTTTACAGAACCAAGATAAACTGATATATGGAACCCTCACACGTGTGGGCGCCAAGCATTCTAGCTGCCGGGGGGACAAGTTGATTGGCAGACAAGATATTCCAGGCGCTGAGGCAGAACAAAAAACTGCAGTGGAGCTGGACAAGGAGGAATCCGCCAAGCTGACAGACGCGAGCCGAACCCTCGCCGTCGGCTCGGTGCTCATCGCGACGATGACCTTCAGCGCAACGTTCACCCGCCTGCCCGGGGGCTACGCCACCGCCGGCGCGCCGGCGCTCGCCGGCACGTGGTTCTTCGACGCGTTCGTGGTCTCCAGCGCGCTGGCGTTCATCCTGGCCTCGGCGGCCACCGTCGGCCTCATGTACTCCGGCATCGCCATGGTCGAGCTGCCCATCCGCCGGAAGCACTTCCTGGTCTCGCTCTTCCTCGTCTCGAGCGCCATCACGTGCCTGACGACCGCCTTCGCGCTGGGCGTGTACATAGTGCTGGCGCCTGTGGCTCGCGCCACCGCCATCGCCATAGGTGCCATCAGTCCTCTTCTGCTGATTTACAGGAATGAGGAGAGTCTGCAGAAGCTTGGGGCGGTTTCGGGGCCTCTGCTTGCGAGGATGGGATTCTGGGTGTGGCTGCGGTGGTCGGGAGGGGCCTTATTGTTGCGGATTCTGAAGAAGTTTTGGCCATTCGTAGTGATCTTCGGCTTGGCAGGTCACTTATAAGGAAGTAATGAACCACCACCGGTGGCACGGCTGTCGACTCGAAGAAGAGAGACTAATCGGCCGGTTATACATTTTAGCCCATCTGACCGGCATTGCAATAGCAAACAATATGTTTGGGAAACCTCAGCTTCCACTAAAAGTGATTCCATTTCCGATGTTTTGACCAGCAAGTTTTAGTCAATTTGAACCATGTTTGTCTCCTCAAAACAAGCTCCTATGACTGTTAGCATGAACTTAATGTAAGTTACACATGGCGTACCTACAAGAGGCTTTGTAACTCTCTTGCCTCTCTTTTGGTGTTCTATACGTATGAGCTACTCTCTTGGTTGATACTCCCCTCTCTTTCAATCTGAAGCAAGGTGAGAGGCAAGTCTTTATCCACCCATCCTTACAAGTTACAATGGCAATTAACGGCTCACATGCACCAAACCCATATTTGCTCTTGGGCTTACTACTTCTTCACGTGGATGTACATTTGGCCCAACAAGACACAAAGAGCAAAGGATGAATGGGCCTCTTCCTCTTACGAGAAAATGAAGCCCGTCTGAGTGTGGCGATGGACAAAATGATGGTAGCAGTAGCAGTAGCACTACTGCTTTTTTTTGTTTTGTTTTTAGAATCAGGAAAATTATCCGGCCTCAACATTCCCAAGGGAATGTCTACAGCCACAGCACTACTACTTTTGGCTTTCTCCTTTTTTAGTCTTGCGCGTTTTCCCTGCAGTGTAACCATTATACACCAGTATAAATAAAACAGACAAAAACAAGCACCTACCTTCCCTCTCGAGCTGGATCAGTATCAAAACAAGCACATATGCCGAAGCAGAGCCATGAGAGCAACAAACAAACAGATTAGAGAGCAAAATTAATTATTAGCGATTGCTCATCATCCCACCCACCGGATAATAAGGACCCTTCGAACCTGCCAAAAGCGCAGCGGCTCCGTCATTCATTTTGTTTTCGCGTTCGGTATGTATGATAGGGTTTTGGCGACTAGTGACTTGATAACCATACTTATCTCTGTCGCAGGGACGTAATATAATTACTAATCATGGGATGGCCGTCCTAATCCATTAACGCCTTCTTGCAAGCTGTGGCTGCGAGGGTTGTTCATGCTTCTTCGCTCGGGTTGGCTGTCCACGCCCACGGGTCGATGTGCCTGGTGTCCGTGGGCTGGACGAGGTCCGTGTTGATGCACTGGAGGGCGCACTTGCCGCCGATGATGCGCTCGACGATGTCCGGCGTCCAGGCATGGTCGGGGATGCCATCGAGGTAGAGCCGCACGCGGAAGAAGATACGCATGCCGAAGGCATCGGAGAGGCTGCGCCAGCGGCGCAGGCATATCTCGATGCCATTGCCCCTGAATCTGCCCCTGCGTCTTGCCTCGTCGCAGTGGTCGGCGCTCTCGAAGCAGATGAGGAAGGGCTCGGGCTGGTTCACGGTGACGGTGACCTCCCCTCGGCGCAGGTGCAGCTCATGGCGGATGAGGGCTTCAATCTCCTGTGCGCCGGCGCCCCGCGGCAGGTGCATGGCCCATGGCACCAGAGCGCTGCTTTCCCATTCGCGGGCGTCGCCAATGCAAGCGCCTCAAATTTACTCAATGTCGGAAGCTAACTTCGACATCCTATGCTGGAATGTATGCGGACTCAACTCTGCGGACCGATGCCTAGTGGTCCACGACATGGTCGCCGCGACGCAGTGTTATATTGTCTGCCTGCAAGAGACCAAGCTGTCAAATGTGGACGATAGCCTTGCGCGCTTTCTGGGGGCATACCGACTCAACCGCTATCAATTCAAACCAGCGGCCGGCACAAAAGGAGGAATCCTTGTGCCCTGGAACGACACGTACGTAGACCTGTAAGGCTTCACCACGGGCCGCTTCTCGCTCAATGCAACGGTAATGCCACAAGGCTCCACTGACTCCTTCCTTCTCTCCGTGGTTTACGGGCCGACGCGGCGGCCGGAGAAGGAGATCTTCCTGCAGCACCTAAGGCAACTCAAGCCGCCAAGTGGAACTAAATGGCTACTACTAGGGGACTTCAACCTCATATACAAAGTGCAAGACAAAAACAACCGCAACTTAAACCTTCACCTCATGCGACGTTTTCGCGCTATTCTCAGCTTCTGTGAGCTAAAGGAAGTCCACCTACAAAATCGCAAATATACGTGGAGCAATGAGGGGCGAACGCCCACCCTCGTCCGACTTGACAGATTCTTCAGTAATCAAGACCACGCCCTGCACGCTCTATCCTCTTCGCACTCTGATCACTTCCCGCTCCTCCTAGCTCGCATGTCGGGCCTGCGACGACCAGCTAGCTTCAAATTCGAGAACTTCTGGGTGAGGCTTCCCCGATTCTAGGAGGTAGTACGAGAGGCCTAGACATCTCCCACCGTGCACACAGAGCCGTTCCACAGACTTGGGCACAAGCTTTTCCACACGGCTAAAGCACTCAGAAAATGGAGCAAAACGATGTTGTCAGATGCCAGACTCAAATTACTAATGGCTCAAGAGGTAATTCTCCGATTTGACATTGCGCAAGAAAACATGCAGCTCTCTGACGATGAGCACAAGATACGGCAAAAACTGAAAAGAAGAATTCTCGGCTGGGCAGCGATTGAAAAGGCACGCAAGAAGCAATGCTCACGTATTGCCTACTTGCGTGAAGGGGACGCAAACACAAGATTCTTCCACCTCAAGGCGAATGCAAGGAGGCGGAAGAACTATATTCAGCAAAATCACTTCTCGAGCGTCATGACAACTCCGCCGGCTAGAATGACTGACTTCAATTGGGACGCGCTTCAATTGCCGGCCGTCGACCTATCAGCGCTTGATACGCCATTCACGGAGCAAGAGGTCCTAGAAGCCATCAAACAACTGCCGTGCGACAAGGCCCCGGGGTCGGATGGCTACACAGGGCTATTTTTCAGAGCGTGCTGGGAAACAATCAAACCAGATATAATGGCGGTAGTGAACACCTTCTACAATATGAGATGTGCTGACCTCAATCTTCTAAACACGACGCATGTGGTGCTAATCCCCAAGAAAGAAGGTGCGGAGACAATACAAGACTATAGGCCGATCAGCCTCATCCATGATGTGGCAAAAATCATTAGCAAATTTCTTGCGCTTCGACTGGCTCCACGAATGAACGATCTCATTTCACACTGCCAAAGTGCTTTCATCAAGGGGAGAAGCATACATGACAACTTCCTCTACGTCCGAAACATCGCGAGGAAGTTCCACAGAAACAAAACACCAGCGTTGCTCATGAAACTCGACATCTCCAAAGCCTTTGACTCAGTACGCTGGGACTATTTACTAGACTTGCTTCAACATCGAGGGTTCCCGCAGATATGGAGGAACTGGATAGCTGCATCTTTTAACACGTCCACCTCCAAAATCCTCCTGAACTGAGTGCCAACAGAGCCGATCTTGCACGGTCGCGGACTGCGCCAAGGAGACCCCCTATCTCCTCTCCTCTTCATCGTAGCTATCGACCCCTTGCACCAACTACTCTCCAAAGCTACAGACTTGGGACTCCTAAGTACTCCTAAGTAAATTAGGTGGACGGATGGTACGCTTCAGGATATCCATGTACGCTGATGATGCGGCAATATTTTTGAAGCCCACCAGCAAAGACGTCCACAACATCAAAAAATTGTTGAACGCCTTCGGAGATACCACTGGCCTCAACACAAACCTGCAAAAAACAACTATCACCCCCATCAGCTGCGACGCCATTGACATAGATGAGATACTTCAGGATCTACCGGCAGTAAGAGCCAGCTTCCCCGTCAAGTATTTGGGCCTTCCCCTAACAGTAAGACGCCCGAAGAAAATCGACTTCCAGCCACTCAGTGACAAGCTGGCGGTCAAAGTATCCGGTTGGTACGGGAAGCACCTCACGCAAGCTGGCCGCGCCTGCCTCGTCAAATCAGTCCTAACTTCGCAGCCGGTGTACCTCCTTACAGTCCTAAAGGTAACAGGAGAGGTCCTTGAGGAGCTGGACAAGAAACAAAATCGCTTCTTATGGGCAGGGGATGAGGCGCTTACAGGTGGGAAATGCAAGGTCAACTGGATCAGAATGTGTCTGCCAAAAGAAAACGGAGGCCTTGGGCTGCTAAACCTTGAACGATTCGCCAGAGCCTTGCGCCTCAGATGGCTATGGCAGGAATGGACCTAGCCGCAAAAAGCATGGATTGGGACAGGGCTCCCGTGCGACGACATAGATCGCCTTCTCATTGCGGCCTGCACGACAATCACCTTAGGAGATGGAAAGAAAACGAGCTTTTGGCACTCAGGATGGCTGCAAGGCTGTCGGCCTAAAGACCTGGCCCCAAAACTTTTCCAGATCTCCAGAAATAAGCGCATGACAGTAGCGCAGGCACATCAAAATCGAGCATGGATTCAGGAATTACGACTACAACCAGGACTCACAATAGGCCACCTGCGCGAGTATATTAAGACGTGGAACCTTCTGCGGGACATATGACTCGCAAATGATCAGGAAGATCAAATTCGCTGGAAACTCACGGCATCGGGAGAATACTCGGCGACCTCAGCATACAAGGCGCAGTTCTTCGGTTGCACCAAATCTCAGGGAGCCAGCAAGTTGTGGAAAGTGTGGGCGCCACCCAAATGCAAACTCTTCACATGGCTCATCACTCAAAATCGCGTTTGGACGTCCGACAAACTCGCGCGGCGAGGCTGGCGACACTCCCCGTTATGCCCCCTATGCCGCCAGACTGGCGAATCGGCACACCACCTGCTCGAACAATGTAGGTACACGAAGCGCATCTGGATCATGGTAGAGCAATGGGTGGCGCAACCGGACCTAAGGCCACAGGAATGGAGGCCAAGTGCAACGGCAGGACAGTGGTGGTCAAACCTCATGGCACCATCGGCCACCCCCCGCAAAGCCAAAGCAAGCATGGCAATGCTGCTTATGTGGGAGCTATGGAAAGAACGGAATGCGCGAGTTTTTATACGAATCGAAACAAGTGCGCCTGACCTCCTCGGGAAAATCAAGCAAGAGGCGGCCGCCTGGATAGCGGCAGGGGCAAAAGATTTAGCGTGAATAATAATGCGAGAGTAATCCTTTTGTACTCTAACCGGTTAGCCGGTATGTAAACTCTCTGCTATATCAATGAAATTGGCACAATCTCGTGCCGTTCGTTCAAAAAAAATCGTGAGGCGCGCGGGGCTAGCTTCAGGATCGGACTTCGTGAACCTGAATCCTGAATAGCGCCTTTCCTGATGCAGAGCACTGAACAAATGATTTGGTGGCCGCCGAGATCAACGTGCCATCAGCCATCACCGTAACCTTGTAACTTACTGCTGACCTTCTCCGTTCATCGGTTTGTTCCCTTTGTTTAACTCTTGCAATCAGTAGTTCAGTCTACGTACGTTCTTGCCTATCAATGGAGTTGGTAGCTGGATCAATTCCCCGACATGTTCGTAAAAGAAAAACGTCCTCGCATTTGCTATGTGTTCTTGTACGTTGTCCGTCCATGTGATATGCTCGAGTTACTGTCAAACCATGTACCGATATTTAAGATAGTAGTACACGTTCATCAGCAAGGTTTAATTTCGTTGTATTACAATATATAAAGCAAACTTTGCTCCTCTTTTCAGATGTGGAGTTATTTGATTGGGTCATGGATCGCATCGTGATGTGTGGACGTGTACCAGCTGTCCAGCTCGCTCCAATCGTAAGCAACACTAGACAAAGGGCGGAGCCAGAAATGGTCTCTGCAGCCCAGGCTAAATTCATGAACAGGTGTTAATCTGGTTAGATTAAAATCTAATTTTAATGTTTAGACTAATAAATTATGTAAATTAGCATGAGATATATTGGGCTGGACCCGTGCGCGCTGCCGCCCCTGACACTAGACGGCCTGCCACATCCGATTAAGGATTCTGATTGTACACTGGTCATTGGCGGTGTGGAACGTACGTGCCGGCAACGCTGTGTACGGATCAGATGGAGATTGCCCAGCTCGCCGTACCGCAAGGGTTGCGCACGCACTTGCGCTAATAAGTGCTAAAGGCACTTTGAAGCTATTAATTTAACTTTCACGGTGTAACTTCAAATGGTACAGTGTCGCTTTCCCATTTCGGGCATTATCAATCCATCACCATTTCCCATTTTTGCTCGATGGTTGTTATAGTTTGCCCGTCGACGAGGTGGAGGATAACTCAGTGTCAACAGTCCACGACGAGCCATTTCGCCCCTCTGTGATGCAGAGATCTCTGAACTTGCATTAACCTACATCATGCATGCATATATGGTTGCAGTTGGATTATTTGGCTAAGCTTCCCGTCAACGTGCTCCCTACTTCTTTGTTCTTTGATGAGTACATGTGCTGCAGAAGGCACACCTGCACCTCTGCTGTAGATGAAAGCCTTTCCTCGCCATCTCAAGCAATGCAAACGAAGCTGCAACTTCCCTTTTCGATCTTGTTATGCCATCGCTTATCCTCGATCTTTGCTAATTGAGACTCGAGAGCCATATCTGAACCAGCGGCACCGCGAGCCGTTAGACGGTCGCCGTCACCGACATCCCCCACGCCCAGATGGCGACACCTCCATCTCCATGGATAAAGCGAGGGCAGAGCTTTCTGTTTCTGTTGCTTGAGAGCAGCGTACGATATGATTACTCTACAGGCCAGAGTCCAATCCATGTCTGTGGGCAACTGGGCACGTACGCCACTAGCTCGCGTATCGTTCTCGTGGCCTTATGCCTGCCCCGGGACGGATTGTTTTTGTTTTCTCTGTGAGTTTCCAATTGGAACATCCTATCATCACGTCAATCATCATATGGTGGTGCACTTTCACCTACTATGCCGACGCTACACCTCAACTAATTTAATCCTCTACCCGCCGCGCGCGTATTTCTGAGGGAAACCTCCCTGTTTGCTCCGTATTTCAGATACCACCTTCTAGAGTCTGCAATTTTTGGGGATTGCGAGGTGCAGGCTGCATTTTGAGCTGATTCAGTTGCAACAGTGCACTTGTGAAGGCAGGCACAGCATGGCAGGGATTCAGGGTGGACAGGTAGGGAGACAGCTGTCTCAATGTTACGTTACACGTCTGTCGAGCTGAACTCTGATAGTGCGCTGCTAAGGGGAATGACAAACTTCTGTGAACAGGTTAATTGATTTTGTTATGGAATGAACAAAATTCCCCATATATCTATGATACATAGGCCCTGTTTGGAACAGCGGTCAGGAGAATCGCTTTTCAGATAAGCTGTATGAATATGAAAATAGAGCTTATTTGAGAAGTGGGTTTGAACCAGCTTCTGCGTTTTAGTACAAATGGGGGCGGTGGGAAGAAGCGTGGCCAAAAAAGGCTGCAAAAAAGCGTACCGTTTGGCTTCTAGTTTCAGCTTATTTTGGGCATAAGCTGAAGATAAGTTGTTCCAAACAGAGCCATAAATTTCTCTCTATTATATCAGTACCAAAAACAGGGGTGAACCTAGCATGAAATGTGAGTGAGCGCATGATCTACCTAATCATTGAAATTAGGCAAACATCCATGGTAAGAATTGTGATATTTCATTATGCATTAGAAATTGAGTGGGGGCTTGGGCTCTCATTGAGCTTAATGTAATGCCTTGTTTTGTTCCCAATTTAGACACCAAATTTGGAAGTTGGATGTCTCTTCGTAATCATTGCGTCGTCACCGTAACATTTCGTTTGTACGTGCGAAAAATTGTCCAAAAATTAATTAATTAGGCTCAAAATGTTCGTCTCGCAGAGTACAACAAAACTGTGCAATTAGTTTTTGATTTCATCTACATTTAATACTCCATGCATGTTATGACATTTTGATGTGATGAGGAATCTTCTTTTTGCATAGTGAATTTGCTTTTTAGGCCTAAGTCCGCCCCCGACTAAAAAGTTTTAAGGGAAATATAATATTTATAGTATAATATTTAAAAAAGATACAATGATGCACACCATCATATTTATAGTAGGTCCTAATATTTTTATTCTCCAAATGATAGTACGTTGTATTTCTCCCAAGGATCTACGCGAAATATTACAAAAGTACAGGGACCTATGCGCAAAAACAACTAGACAAACTCTCTGAACTCCCTGTCTCGGTATTCTCGCACAGTTCCCTTCCATTCTCTGAACTTTCTGATCCCACTGCTCATCACTCCTTTCAGTCCTCCCCTCCTCCCCCTTCGCCTTCCCTCCAACTCCCCCCCGAATTCGCTGGGGCAGCCCGAAACCCAACCACCGGCACTGCCCCCTCATCGTCGTGGGGCGCGGAGATGGAGGCCGCGCTGGAGGCGGCGCGCGCCAAGGACACGAAGGAGCGGCTGGCGGGCGTGGAGCGTCTGCACGAGGCGCTGGACGCCGCGGCGCGGCGCGGGCTCAGTGCCGCGGAGGTGGAGTCGCTGGTGGACACCTGCATGGATCTCGCGAGGGATGGCAACTTCCGCGTCGCCCAGGGCGGGCTGCAGGCGCTCTCCGCCGCCGCGGTGCTCGCCGGCGACCACTTTAAGATCCACCTCAACGCGCTCGTGCCCGCCGCCGTCGAGCGCCTCGGCGACGGCAAGCAGCCCGTCCGCGAAGCCGCCCGGCAGCTCCTCGTCACCCTCATGGAGGTCGATGCCTTATCCTTCCCTGCTGCCTTTTCGCGCGAATGGTTATTTGCTTGGTCCAGGCTGGCGTTCTGGTGGAAAATGCCAAAACGATGTTGCCTGAAGGCATGCAGCTTTGCGTGCCTTGAGATTGTGTGTTGCGGTATCGTATGCTTCAAATGGAAAGGCGAGGCGGCATTTCCTGGGGTCTTGCTGTTATGCATTTCAAGTTAGAACAGAAGCTGTTCACTTGTATTGGTAACATTCTGGTCGATTATGGAATGTCGACTGAATTTTGCTGCGGTCTGCATTCTGGGTTTGAATATGGTTACAAGTTTGATTTCCCGGAGAGAATTAGAGCTGTCCCTCGGTTCCAAAATCCAAATACGGTCAGTTTGTACTTTATACTTGAATGCAGTACTCCACTACCAAATTGGCCGTTCGGGATGGTGGGCCGTATGCTAATTTGGAGTCTGATATCCTATATTCTCCTCTTCATCATTTTTTTTACTTGAGTGGATTGATACATTTCTTACTCCATATTGCATTTCAGTGGTACTTCTTTCTCCATCTTGCCCTTTAGGTCAATCTTATTCAGGAAATCTATTTTATGGGCAATCATAGATTTTTGGCATGCTGAATTTGCGAACCTACAAGTGAGCCTTTTTGCGAGCATCTTCTCCAATTTTGTATGAAATCTATTTTATGGGCAATCACAGATATTTGGCATGCTGAGGTTGCGAACCTAACAAGTATTCCCTTTTTCCGCGCATCTTCTCCATTTTATTGTGGTAGTGCACAAGTTGCAGAGATGGGTTTTTTCCTCTCGTAGGGATGGGTCGATGCTGCTTCTTGATAAATGAACATTTCGAAATTTTCAAACCAAGTTTTAGTGTTCTTTCCTTTTGAGAAACAGAGGGCAAACCCCCTAGTTCCCTGATCCTATTTTACTAATGAATCCAAAACATAGTGTCCTCGTACTAATGTAACAGGATGTTGCCATAATTGCACAATTAATTCGAACTCTTATAATAAACAAAGTTACTTGGTATCCTGGTTTTGATTTGTTTCCTCTATGGTGCATATCCCTGCTATGTGTGGAAATTTCTCCCTGATTTGCACTGTTGATTTTACGATGTTAGTAATCATTTGCATGTACACCACCTGTTTTTCCTCTTTGACGATATTCCAACCTTACCTATATCTCAGGTTTCTTCACCGACAATCATTGTTGAAAGAGCTGGAAGTTATGCATGGACTCACAAGAGCTGGAGAGTGCGGGAAGAGTTTGTACGCACAGTTGCAGCTGCAGTTGGTCTTTTTGCTTCTACAGAGCTCCCGCTGCAGCGAGTGTTGCTTTCACCTGTATGCTAGGATGATTTTATTTTTCACTCATCAAATAATTTTTCCCTTTAGTTTGTTGCATAGTTGATAAGGTAAGCTTCTTTTGTTCCACAGGTTCTGCAACTGATGAATGATTTGAACCGAAGTGTTAGAGACGCTGCAATCTCATGTATTGAGGTGGGTCACTACAAATATGCGAACTAGTTCCTTTTCAATTTCATAAGAAAACAGTTGTGCAAACCACATTTCTCTTGCTCTGAACTAAACCATTTCATGTGGCCTTTTCCACTTGTCTCAATCTCACTATAGTTCCATTGTTCATATGCGAGTATATTGTATACTACGTTGACTCATCTCACACAAGCCTAACACACCAAAAGGGTAAAAATTAGTAGCTTGCAACCTTCTCTTCTGGTTGCTTTCTTTTTCTCAGGAATTCATACTTAGCCTCTAATATTTCATAACCATTTTATTTAACAATTTAATATTACTTCCTTGCTGTGTGAGATGTGTATAAGAGACAGATTTACTTCAGTTCGGTGCTGAATTTCTTCTTATTATTATTTTGAAAAAAATGGTATCAATGGAAACTTTTGATGACATGCATTGAACTCACGCCCAAATATGTGCTCTCTTTGTCCTTTCTTATGGCCCTAGAAATGGAAAACGATCCCCTGCTATGGTGAAGTCAAATAGTGGCTACCTGGGATTGATCCCTTGTTACTTGGCTGAGACCATTTAGTCAACCAGCCCTTAGGCAAGCCCTACTGACTCCTGTGGCTTACACGTAACGTATAAATGATAATATTGATAGGGTTAGTATATGGAATGGTAGATGGGTAGTATTATCTTAGTCATTTGTGGGCTGAACATTTTTTTCCCTGGCATTTGATTATCCCTAAAAACCTGCATTTTATATTTCTTTGGTTAAAGTACATTGTATGTAACTTGACTGCTTGCACTATCATATTCACCACAGGAGATGTACAAAAACATGGGATCTCAGTTCCACGAAGAGCTGCAGCGCCATAATCTACCTGCTTACATGGTAATCCATGTGGACTCCTTTATTATGTGACATTATCATGTTCTGACATACAAGGGTCATCGTGTGATTGTGAATATCCTTTCTTTGCCTTGTTTGGTGTTTGCAGCTAAAGGAAATAAATTCAAGATTGGATAAAATAGAGCCAAATTCTCCCTCATCCGATGGACCTAGAATGAAGTGCAGGGCCAAGGAATCTAGATCTATCAGTGCTAATCCAAAAAGAGGCAGTCCAAAGAAAAAAGGCACGCCAAGGGAAAGCATCTTATTTGGAGGCAAGTTCTACTTGACATAAAGATTAAGTCTAATCCCCGCAAAAAAAAGGACTAAGTCTATTGCCTAACAGTCATCGTGAGCTCACTGTATCACTGGTCACTGCTCTGCTCCATGCACCACTCCTTCATATAGTAGTCTATGTATACTAATCACTAAAAACATTTAGTTGGTTTGTAACTCTAAAACTCTGGAAGATAACAGTTGCAGGTGCCCAGTGTTGATCCAGTAAAACACCAGAGTAGGCACCACATGTTTTATTCCGCACATTAATCGTTCAAAATTTCTGAGCATTTTTACATAGTGATTGTCGAGTTCATAGTGGGTATTGCATCATTAAATTTCTTTTAATGTGTTAAATAAATGCAGACAGCATCATTGCCATGTATTTAGTCTTTATTGGGAGCTACAACATTTTTTTTGGATATAAGCTAGAGGCTTCCAGTTCCACTATTTGGGTGATGGCTTTTGTTACCGAAACATTTTAGAAAACAATATGTGTACAGTCAGAATATGGTGATGTTCATGTGGAATTCATCAAATTTGCCATATCTGATGTTTTATTTTTCTGTCAATAGAAACCTGGTCGCTGTTTTGTCATGCATCACTCAATTTTGTGCCATTTATAGGTGACATGGATATTAATGAGAAGCCAGTGGACCCCATAAGAGTTCACTCAGAGAAAGAATTAGTTAGAGATTTCGAAAAGGTTGCATCTGCCCTTAATCCAGAGAAGGACTGGTCTATACGTATTGCTGCTATGCAAAGGATTGAAGCCTTGGTATACGGAGGTTGGTATTTATCACCTGTGCCCTACATTAGTACTATCTACATTTGGTGTCGTCGATGAGTAGCTTTTGTTAGAACGTGTACATGCCATGGTGAACTTGAGGATCTAGTATTCTTGTAAAATGAATCAAGACACAAACTGACAAATTTTAGCATCTAGGTTCATTAGTGTTTTAAATTTATTGAGTAAACCAGGACAAGCAGGATTCAAAATTTTATTCTTATTTGCGTAATATAAAAAATACAATGCTTGCCATTTGAAATGAGAGTATGCGACAATATGAAATATGCTAAAATTGTTTGGCATTAGACATCACCCTCTTCTGCACACTGTGATAGGCATGACGCGCAACACCTTATTCAGAGAGTTCTTTTTTTCTTAAAAAAAATCTGATAACAATACAGCCAATATTGAGAAATCTCAATTGACTCGAATCATCAAATGTGTGAATGCCAGCAGTTCACAGTTGCAGTTATACAAACAGAGATTCATGTGGGTCACACAAGCTAAGATGATGTAATTCAAGCAAAAAAAAATAATGTTGAAGATATTAGTTTCTATTTTGACTGTTTGAAGCAACATTACATATTAACTGTTACTAAACCCTTTCTTGTTAACATGATTTGTGCTCTGTTTGAAACACTTCTGTTTATCAGGTGCTATTCATTATCCATCATTTCTTGTGCTCTTAAAGCAGCTGGTTCCTCCATTGTCCTCTCAGCTATCTGACCGACGATCCAGCGTAGTTAAACAGGTATTCCTTTCTTGCCTGCTTGCTGGGGAATGTGTGACTAATTTGTCCACCACTTGAGTGAATTTTATGGTGCATGGTAACACAACAGTTGCAACATAAAAGGATTTTAATTACAATATCACTGCCTTACCAGGATGTATTTATAGAAAAAGATAGTCGGTAATGATAGGTAACATTAATAAAGAAGAATGGCCGATAAAACTTAAGAAATAATTGTTTTGAGAAAAAGAAAACGTAAGGAATAATTGTTCCTTTGACCATGAGTCAAACTCTCTAAGGTAACCAGTTTGTTCCAGGATTCCAACATGTGTTCAAAGAATTTTAGGATCGTGTATTGTCTGAGGTACAGGAACTGCACTATCTAAGGTTCTATTTTATAATAGTGTAGGAGTTACAGAAATTCTTCGAAACATTTTTCTGGTAAACAATGCAGTGACGTGAATACTTGAGGATGACCTTGCTGCTTTATCTTTTTTCCAGGCATGCCATCTACTTAATGTACTATCAAAGGAACTTCTTGGTGATTTTGAACCATGTGCTGAAATATTTATTCCGGTAATCTTAGAAACTGTTTCAGTACTCCACAACTGTGATCTCATACTTCATTAAGGCTAACATACAATGAAATCCCAGGTACTTTTTAAGCTTGTTGTCATAACTGTGCTTGTGATTGCCGAGTCTGCAGACAACTGCATAAAATCTGTAATACATCTATATTCTCCCGTTGAACTTTGGTACTTTCTTACATTGCATATTTCCCTTTTATGACATGTATTATCTTGCAGATCCTGCGTAACTGCAAGGTTTCACGTATTCTTCCACTTATAGCTGATACAGCAAAGAATGACCGCAGTGCAGTCCTCCGTGCTAGGTACTATGTGTTTTAGCTTTATATTTATCTGAGCTTCCATTGTTTGGCAAGCTATTCATGCCTATTTGCTATTATGGAAGGTGCTGTGAATATGCACTCTTAATATTGGAGTATTGGGCCGATGCTCCAGAAATTCACCGCTCAGCTGATCTATATGAAGACCTAATAAAGTCCTGTGTTGCAGATGCAATGAGTGAGGTACTGAGGTTGGAATAACACCATTCAAATTTCCTGACTTATTTAATATTACCCGAATGTTTTTTCCCCATGGTATGTGCTATATTTAATGTCATATTTGCAAATACAGGTCCGTGCAACAGCAAGGACTTGCTATAGGATGTTCACTAAAACATGGCCCGAGCGTTCACGCCGGCTGTTTATGTCATTTGATCCTGCGATACAGAGGGTATATCATTTTACTTTTCCTCATGTTCTTCCATTTATGTTGTGTAAATTTTGCACATATAAAGGTGAGCTAGCTTGAAGGATCAAAGTGCTGTTGAACCTGAATTTATATTTATTTCTTTTTAAAACGTCTTTGCATTGTGCTGATGGTTCAAACAAATATGAGCGATAGATGTTTACTGAAAGAGGCATGTGAGCTTATCTTCCACCTAAGAACATCACACTAGATTTCAATTTGTTTTGGACCGCTTGATCCTATGGAAGCATAATTCTATATGGTTATCTTGGCTACTGTATAGTGAAGAAACATTTCAAGTATTTTCATTTGAATATGTACTTCTATATTTGGTTGTCAATTATCATAGCTCAAAATTATCTGTATTCTGTAAATTGGCAGCTTTGTAAATCTTGTACTCTTAGATCTGTATTAGTAACTCATATGTTTTACCCAGATTAGTTCAAGGACTGTTAGACACTGCTAGATAGTTGTTTTTTGAACATCGTGTAGATTGTTAGTGCCTAACGCCTTAACCATACCAATTCCTGGAAAAGCAGCTTTTGCAGACCTGTAAAACTACTTGTATTCTTGTTGTAAAAAATATATGTTACTAGAGTGGTGTTTGATAGTTTTGTTTGCAGAATTTTTGTTAGTTTGATCTAAAGATTTACTTGTCTGCAGATAATAAATGACGAAGATGGGGGCAAGCACAAGCGGTATCCTTCTCCATCATTGCATGAGAGAGGAGTTCAACTTTCTCATGCTTCATCTCATGCAGGTGGTACCCATTTTGGATATGGTACTTCAGCTATTGTTGCAATGGACAAGGCTGCAGCTATTTCTTCTGAATCATCTCTCTCGTCTAGCAGTCTTTTATTGTCACAGTCAAATTCAATTGGTAGACGTGCTGAAAGAAGTATAGAGAGTGTGCTGAGTTCAAGCAAACAAAAGGTTTCAGCCATTGAAAGTTTATTGAATGGTGTGAGCGTGTCAGATAGGCACAGTTTCTCAGCTATTCGCTCAACAAGCTTGGACCATGGCATTCTCTAAGCTATATTTGGAAATTTCTTATACAAAATATTCTCTTTTCTTGCTGTGCATCTTCATTAGGATTTTTTAACTTATTTATTGACTACTAAAAATTTCTTAATTGCCTTTCCTTTTCCTCCTAGTGCAGGAGTTGATTATCTATCCTCTCGTGATCCTCCTACTCCATCTGGTTCACCCGCTCCATATTCATCCCTAAATGGCATAACTAGCTCAAGAAATGATGGTTCATCCAAAGAACGGCCAAGCTCACCTTATTTGCATAATATATCATCTGAACCCATATCAGGCTTGTTACTGCCATCTTTAAGAAGATCATCAGGGAGGTCTCAAGATGGTAGCATTATGGATGAGAATCATGATACATGTCCAACCAGGCGATCACCAAAAATGCAGATGGACAAACACTACATGGATATGCCCTACAGGGATGATGGTTACAGAAATTCACTTCACAGTCATGTTCCACACTTCCAGAGGCCTCTTAGGAAGCAAGTAGTATCAGGAGCTTCTGCAACTGGCAGGCGCAGCTTTGACTATGGTCATGCCCCATTTAATGGCATGTCTGGATATACAGATGGTCCGGCATCCCTAAATGATGCGCTCTCTGAGGGCCTTAGCCCAAGTTCAGACTGGGGAGCTAGAGTTGCAGCGTTCAACTTCATTCAGATATTGCTTCAACAAGGACAGAAAGGCATTCAAGATATTACTCAGAACTTTGAAAAGGTTATGAAGCTATTTTTCCGTTACTTGGACGATCCTCATCACAAAGTTGCACAGGCAGTTTTCTCCACACTTGCAGATATTATTCCAACATTCAAAAAACAGTTTGAGAGCTATATTGAAAGATGCACCTTTAATACATGAAAAGAATGCTAAGTTGAAGGAAGCATCTATTTCTGGAATAATATCAATTTATTCCAATTTTGATTCAGCTGCAGTCCTAAATTTCATTCTTGGTTTGTCGATTGATGAGCAGAATATTGTGAGGCGAGCTTTGAAGCAATATACTCCTCGCATTGAGGTCGATTTGGTCAACTACCTTCAGAGCAAGAAAGAACGTCCACGCCCCAAATCATATGACCAAGTTGATTCTAGCACTTCTTCTGAAGATGGTTATTCTCTGACATTGAAGAAAAGCTTTCCATTTGGACGCTTTTCTGATAGTTTGCTTGACACGGAATCAGGGAAAAAGATGAATACAGTGCAAGAATCAGTGTTACTTAACATTCCCATGGGTCGAACTAGCTCTGATGCCTGCATTGATCATGATAAACAATGTTTTGAACGTCCCTCTGAAGCTGAAGTTCTCATGCAAAGTAGGGAACTAAAGAATAATGCCCACACAGTTGTAGAAGCTGCGCATTCATGGGCAGATTATCCTGAAAAATCAGATGCTACCATGTATGATGAAAATTCTACTGGTACTCGCTTGGATTTGACCCATCTTCAAGAGGGAGATCGATTTGTTGATGCTAGTTCTGTAAATATTATCCCACACTCCAATAATGGTCCCAGCGTACCACAACTTCTTCATCAGGTACTTGCGTTATGCCCTTTGTTCTTTTTATTTTTGTTAATTCTTCAAGAAGCTGAGCATTGCTGCATATGTATTTTTTTTGTGCTCAGTGCATAACAATTTTATATTTTTCCTATTTTCTTTAGATTGGCAATGGTGGTGAAGTTTCAAACCAAGACAGGCAGGAGGCATTGCAGCAGTTGGTTAGAGCTTCCACCGATAAAGATAACTTTATATGGACAAAGGTTTTGCAGCCTTACCTTTTCAACTCTCATTTCGTTTTCTTTGGAAGAACAGCTTCGATGTTAATTGTTGCTTTCTTTTATCTGTTGTGTTTTTTTTTTGTTGCTGTGAAATTTCCTCTTGAAAATTGGGCTTAAAACTTTTATTATATGTTAAGCTTCATTCAGTAAACTATTTTTGCATATGGTGCTACATCCTTTTTGTGGATAATTCCTTAAGAGAGTCTCTTCAGGGTGGATAAGGGGAAAACAGCAGACATGACAAGTTGTTTTAATCTTTGGTCTTGTTGAGTTAAATTTCTTTTCACTTCTTTGTTTAACATATGAACCAAATTATGTTGATTGGCGACTTGTTATTTCTTACATCATACAGGGCATTTCATCATTTTTTTAACATACCTCCTTTCTAGTAGGTACAATCCATCATGTTGATTTTTTTTATTTTTGAAAACTAAATTCATACGGTTTTCTTGAACGATGTTGATTCACTGTTTCACCACAAGAGCAAAAGGAACATTTGATTTCTGTTGATTGTTGAGTGTTTTCCAAAAATTACTATGCAACTCACTCTTGCCATCAAATATACTACTGTTCAGTTTGTGAAAATTCATGTTGTAATATCAACTTCTCTGTGTTTCAATAGTATTTCAACCAGATTTTGGCAAGTGTCCTTGAAGTGTTGGATGACGCTGATTGCTCTGTGAGGGAGATTTCTCTGTTGTTAGCTGCTGAGATGCTCCACAATCAGGTTTTATGCTCTCTAGTCATGCATACAACTAAGTAATCTAGTTGGTAACACTTTTATTAATAGTGTCTACTTAATTTTACTCAGAAAGAATCTATGGAAGAATCTATTGAGATTGTTCTTGAAAAGCTCCTACATGTGACCAAGGATGATGTTGCGAAGGTATATTTCCTTTCACTTAAGAAGTTCTCTCCTTTTTTTATGTGCTAATATGTTCTTAATGCTGATACAGGTTTCAAATGAAGCACATCAATGCTTATATGTCGTCCTGGCAAAATACGACCCTTTTAGATGCCTTGCTGTATGCCCACAGCACTTATTAATGAAAAAAGTCTCCCTACATCACTACCTGTTGCAACTAGCAACTAACACTTTCCTGGATTTTCTTTTCTTGTGTGCAGATTATTGTGCCTTTGCTGGCTAGTGATGATGAAAAGACACTTGTCATGTGTACCAACTGTTTGACAAAGGTATTGAAATTTTGCACTGTAATTATGATTGACAAAATGTAAACTTCGTGTGTCATTGTAATTTTTATGAGCGGTCAGATAACAAAGATAATCAATTTTCACTTAATCTGCATTTTATGGCATATTTCCCTATTATTGATTGCTAAACTTGCATTCCACATTTAATACCTGTAACTCGTCTCTTTCAGAAGTATCGAGTCTTGTTTGACCATTGTTAGGCACTGTAGCCTGTAGCAAGGCATTTTGGCACTACATTAACACTTAACCTACCATGGTTTGAGTTACTGTCCTTCATAGCATTGCAATGCAAGGAAATGTAGCAACAGATTGTTTGAACTCGTGAACTTTGAGTGTGTACTGCTTGTGGAGACACATTTTCAGGGTCACTGCAGAGTATGTTCTGAACAACGACAATTTACTGTTGTATTATGGGAATCTTGCAGCTTGTTGGGCGGCTCTCGCAGGAGGAATTGGTTACTCAACTACCTTCATTTTTACCTGCACTGTTTGATGCTTTCAGTAATCAGAGTCCAGATGTTCGCAAGGTGTGTGCAGTTCTTCTGACATATGCCTTTGATAGAGGGATATGCTACTTCTTCACTCAGGGAATTTTTTAAGGTTATGGGAAAAAAATAAAATAGGAACTAGGGTTCTTCATGCACTTCAACAAAGAGAGATAGGGGGTGCTAAGCTTATTTACAGTATCAAGACTTGAAATGCATGTGCCAACAGTTCTCTGCTTCTGGAGTTCTGGTTGTGAGAATGAGTATGGTACTATAACAGATGGGCAGGATTATTCTATTTTTTTAAGCTCAAATTTGTTACCAAATCCTAAGAAGTTATATCCCTACCCCACCTATCCAACCACTAAATAAAAGATGCATAACTAAAACCTTTTTATTGTCATTCATTAACTCAATATTATGTTGAAAACGGGCATAACTTCCGAATATGGTGCGGATTTGCTATGAATTACCACTAAGTGTTCTTGTTCACTTAAGCTTCAGTGAATATTTGATCATATGTCCATATTTTGTCAGTATTGGCTCGCATCCCTTAATCTGCATTTGGTGTCTGCTGTTGTTATCTCGGTTATGTAGGACATATTCTAATTTTATACTTCCAGTGGTCTATATCTGATATCATTTGCACTTCTCCTTCAGGCTGTTGTATTCTGTTTAGTGGATATCTACATCATCCTAAAATAAGCTATTTGTTTTGACATCATGTTATTTCTGTAATTCTGTTGATGTTGGGAAAGCATTTATACCATATCTGGAGGGCCTTAGTAGCACGCAGCTGCGCCTAGTAACAATCTATGCAAATCGGATATCGCAGGCAAGGTCTGGCGCACCAGTGGATGCTAACCAATGAGTCATGTTTGGTGTACCGTATGATTATTTGTTTGTATTAGCTGGAATTTGGGTTCCATTCATTTGTACATAGAGCAGATGAGATGCCTTTATGTCTTTAGGTTTTCTTGTGTGACATGGGTTTGTCGTTGTTTGTTTTGGCCCCGGATTGTGTTTTGTGTCACCATGCGCCATCCGCTTTGTACAGAGAACAGAGAAGCGTAGTTTCATGGAGTTTGTTTCCCCTCACTTTCCTGTGATGGTTGGTGTACAGATCGACTGCTGACAAACACAAATTGTTGTGAATATTTAGCAGTTCTACTCTCTGCGTACAGTTGTTGGTTCAATCCTATTGTTCAATTTCCTATTGACTTGCTTGTAGCCTTGTACATGTGATGATTTGCTTCTAGATGTGATGTTGGTTAGATTTGTCTTAAATGAAAATGCATGCTGCATTCGTAAGCTCTATTGCTGAACGCAATATGCAATCTGCAATGATTGCCAGTAGCATGCTATTAGCACTCTTTAAATAATTGATGGTTAATACTCCACCTACATTTATTGTTTATTGAAATACGCCACCACACCATGGGTGCTGCGGTGGAGGGCATGCGTAGTGGCACACTGGCGATTCGATTGCTTGAGTCGGTATGGATGGATGCTTGAGTCGGTATGGATGGATGCTTGAGTCGTTTTTTTTTACCTTCCTACTATTTTTGTTTTATGTTTTGTTAGCTCACTTCCTAGTAAAAATTTACAAAAATCTCTTAGCGTCCTTTAAAAAAAACAATTGAAAACCACCGCCACTGGCATTTATGGTTTTGTTACGGCGCAGGCCTGACACTGACAGGCTGTCCGGCCGCCTTGGCCCACGGCCCACGCTGCAGACACTTGTGGGCAACGCCGGCCCGGCACGCCGCAACGCGTGTGAACCCAAGAGCAAGAGGGAAACGGTTTCCTTTCTCCCGAGTTTTGGCGCGCGCCGACCCAAGCAAGCAACGGCGCGGCGGCGGCGATGGATCGGCTCCAGCGCCGGAACCCTAGCAGCCGGCCCCGTTCCACTTCGCTGAAGCCCCCGCGAGGCCCGACCATCCAGCATCCGTCGGCGTCGAGGCCCGTCCCGGAGCCCTCCTCCCCAGGTCCCGCCCAACTCCACGGCTTCGCGTTTCTTGTTTCGTGTTCAGGAATCTCCCTAGTTTTCTTTTGACTTATGTATGCTGGGAGATGTTGGATCGGAGCCGAAGTAGCTGGCTTGTGGTTGAGGAGGTGGGGTCTGTGGGGGTTTGATTGGAATTGGATTAGAGATGAATCGGAGGTTTGCTTGCAATTGAATTGGAAATGCGAGATAGGAGTTCTTGCGGTTTGGTCAGGAGCGGAAAGAAGGCCGACTAGGGTTCGTGTGCATCGATGGAATTGTTTTGCTCTTAGTTTAGTATAATATATTTCGGTGTTGTTCAAGGCCTTGTGCTTTTGATCCCAGCATTCATGGACATCTCTCTCTTGGGTCTTGGCAATCGTTCTGCGCCTTTTGGTCTGATGCAATGTGTACCTAATGACAGATGGAAGGCAAAGGAAAAAAGTTCGATTTGCAGATGATGGTGAAGGTGGTAATCACCACATAGGCGGGAGACATGTCGCTAATATACGAGAAATTGCGAAAAACAAAGCTCAAGGTATATTGCACAAAATCTCAGTGTGATGCATCTCTTTCTATCATGCTGCATTTAAATATCCTTTCCTTTTGGATTTCCCCATATGTTAACGTCCTGTTAGATACCATCTACTTTTGCATCTTGTATTTTTGGCATTTCAGTACTTCAATTGGGGTATTAACTGTTCTGTATCTTCTATTTTTGGCATTTCAGTAATTCCATTGGGCTATTAACTGTTCTGTGATGATATTATGGGTTTTGTACCACTGTAATCACATTAATTCTACATTGTTCTTATATAGGATTATCTGACCTGCATAGCCAACATTTTCAACTGTAACAAACAAACAACCAAAAGCATATTTCTGCATGTAGCTGTTAGATGTTGGAGCAATTTAATATTTCTTTTTTGTATTCTAATTCATCTTTTTCTATGCAGTTTGTGATGCAAAAACTGCCGAATACAAGTTCTTTGAGAAATTGTGTGAACAGTCAGGCCATAGCTCTCGCTCATACAAGCATTGTCACCAAAGCATTGAGCCAAAGATCTCCAAACAAAAACGAGGTATCAATTTGAATTTGTATACTCTATTTGCTGTCCTATTCTATTGGTGCCTCTTACTTTAGACATTAGAATGAACTTCCTATGCTACTGTTGTGTCTTGTAGAATCATATAATGTGACTACAGTCAGAAAGTTATTTGTACATGGAAATACTGTGTGTTATGATGACCCCCCTGCTACACCGGCTAAGAACGAGGAAATCCATGGCGAGCAAGTGAATGTGCAATCCTCCCATTCTGGTCTGATACTTTATCTGACCCCCTCTGATCATGAATGCTGCACCTATAGATTCTTTATAACTACGGACCTTCTTTTTACACAGAATATGATGATAAGGATACACCTCAATTCAGCCCACATGGTTGCTTGCAGAGTATTCATGTTCTCACACCTATAGCTAAGACATCATTTGACATTACTGGGACTTCTGGAAATATTGGTGAGTGTGTTAGTCTTCCAGGATATCTATTATGTACATTGTTGGAAGCAATATCCAGTATCTACATACATGAAAAAGTTAAGATAGTAGTAAATCATAAAGATCCAGTATGTACATTGCTGACCACACATACATAGGTTCGCTGTCACTGAAGTTGTATAGTATCGAGTATCCACATTGCCGGAAGCTTTTCGGCCATATCACATACATGAAAAGGTTATGATAGTAATAAATCATAAAGATCCACCTGATTCTGAAGTCTTCATTTAGAAGGGTAGGAGAGGAGGAAAAAAAGATATTTCGCTAGATGAGAATAAAATTACACTATGGCTACACTAAGGGCTGTTTCTTAAAAGCATTTTTCCCTTACTGCTCTTGATCCATATGCACAAATTCGGGTTTCTGAAATGCTCATATCCCTCTTGCAATCATGGGCTGATACAAGCTCAAGATAATGATTAGATTTCTCGTCTTTGGACATGATGATTCCTCGGTGTTGATTCAATAATATTTCTTAGATTGAAAAAACTTTCTTAAATTAGTACTTGCTTTTGACTACTTACATTTTTGTTGTGCATCTCAAAACATGTATTTTCTTTATTATTTTCCTACAAATTAACATTTTCTACACTAAGCTGGGATGCTAAGAGCATGGCACCTATACTTGTATTTATAGACAGAGAGCCTGTAAGTGGACAGATCTTTTCAGAAAAGAGAAGCAAATTGTTAAAGATTGCTGCAAAAACAGTCTCAATGGGAAGCACCGAGTTGTTGCAAAGAAGGTTGTAATCATATATCGGAATTCCATTGGCTTATTATTATTTTTTTTGTAACAGCTGCATAACTACTGCAAATTTCACAGGTCGGAATTTGTAGCTGACATCCTGCAGAGGTTAGGTGCCAAAAACATCATAAGAAAGGTATGCTTTGCACTTTGTAATTCAACACTTGGGGGGAAATAATGTATTGCCACCTCAATATTATTTCTTTTGCTTAAACGATCTCAACATTAGTTCTATTTATTACTAAAAGTTACACCATTCATAGTTATTGATATACTGCTGCAGCAAGAAGGGTCGATGAGGCACGGGATAATTGACTGCGGACAAGCTCCTGCTATTCTCAAAGGCCAATCTGACAACTTGCTAGATTACAGGCGAAGGGACTTTAATTCATCAACTAAGCTGAGAAGAACTGGTAAAATTTCATCATCTGATGCAAGTGATGACAAATGTGAGTTCATGGCTTTACCATGGGGACACAATCAGGGCCCTCCAAGTTTTATTGATTGGAAAAATGAGTTACCTCGTGGAGATAGCAAAGCACATGAGTGTATGGCATTGCCATGGGTGTGTGTTAATGATATATCGAGTTCTGATTGGAAGAGGGGCATTGTTCACAATCAGGTTTCAAACTTGTTACTGGAGGATGTCGAACCATTCATCCCCAGAAGAGCAGCTTCCGCTAATGAGTTGAGCTTGAATGTTCAAACTGCTTCATGTGATCAGCATGGATGGAGCCCAATGTTGTCAGTAAAACTCGCTGAGCCATTTCGAGATAGATTATTCTTCCCGTGTCAGATTGAGGAGCAGTATCAGGCAGTACCATATGCAATTTCGAATACTTCCTGGCAACCGGACCACCATAGCTCCACAGAACAATGTGTTTCTATTTCAGTTGGACTGGAGAGGGAAGACCCAAAAGATACAGGATTGTGTGATAATTCTGATGCCAGATTTTCATCTAGGTTTGATCAGTTACCTGCAAAATCAGCTGCTTCAAGCTTTTTGGACAGTGGAAACAATGAAATTCTGGAAAATAATGATTTCAGATATGTATCCAACTTTCATGTAAGCCAAAGCAACAACTTGGTGTTCAGTGCAAACACAGGTTGTTTGAATTCCATGTTTTGAACTTTGGAGCGTCCATATGAGCTGGGTGCAATGAGCCTGCATGATTCTACTGTTGGTGTATCTTGTTTGGCTGAACTGGAGGAGAAAAACTCCAGAGAGGTACTGCCTGATAATTCTGATAGGCTTCTTCAGGTGTTGGATCGGTTACCTGTGAAATTCACCCCTTCAAGATTTTCAAATGGCCAGTCCAGAATCCAGGATGATCATCTGCTCAGATATATCACTAGGTGTCCCCCAGAGGACAACAGCCTGGATGCAAGTTACAATGGTCTGAGTTCCCTGTCTTCATATTCAGCGCACCCTTGTAAGCTAGATTGGAATAGCTTGCATGCTTCTTCTACAAATCTGTGGTCATCGGTGCATCAACTCCAATCTCATACTGACTGGGGAGCTATGCTTGGTTTCATGCCAAATGGAAGTGCTTGCAGCGATTTGGTGGAAGATCACCACAGCCCCATGCTAGTGCAAGGCCTGAACAACGACATTCTTGGTACAACCGATCTATCATTCTTTGGTTCTTGCTCTGCTTTGGATAACTGCAGGGAGGCTCCTATGTTATCTTCCGATGGCATAACATGGTAGTCAACATTCCTAGAAATGTGGTAGTCTACTCTGAAATTTTCGTCCAGGTGTCTTTTTTCGTTTCATTCTGTTAGTGTTAGTGGATATATTTTACATCGAAGGTGCATATGTAGGTAAATTATTAGTAGGTTTCGTTCAAGTTCCAAGAAAATGGCCACTAAGATGTATGGTGTTTGCAATTGTATGCATTTTGCTGTTCAACGAGGCTGAATAGTGGAAAGAGGAGGGGAACCAAAGGAGAGATGTTCTATTTAAAATTTTCCTTTTGAATTAACATAATTCCTTTTACGTTCCTCTTTGTTTTTTTGTTTTTTAAATAAGCTATTTGTTTTGACATCATGTTATTTCTGTAATTCTGTTGATGTTGTATCGAACCCGTAATCAGCTATAGTTGTAACACTGGTTAAAGCACATACGGAGTAGAGAACTGCACGATCGATGTAAATCCTCGAGATTCGCCCATGCAAAGGCCATAGCTATGGTTGCTTCCATCGCTTTTTGACCGAGTATTTTCACCTCAAACACGTGAGCCTTTCTTATAAGAAATTCAGGCGTGAAGGATTCGACACTCGACAGTACTATCTCCACAGTAAAAAGCTACGATATTCTCTGCACAGTTGAACGCTTTGCTGTTCTTGGAAGTTTTTGGCGACCAAAACTACTTTTTACCGAGCCGACTCCTCAACCACCCATCCTCTGGTGTGGCAGAGAGTCGAGATTCCCAAAACTCACGTCAGCATTACTGAGTACCGACAAACATTGAGCTCGTAATCGCAGTAACAGCGGTAGACGTAAAATATCAGGGTAGTTCATTCGAAACAGTTACATGATGCTTTCTTCATGAGAAGCACGTCGTAGAGAAAGACGTAATGGTACGCGCGCGCCTGCGTATCACTTGAACTTCCGTGCAAGGGATTTTGTTCTCCCTGCCGGACCGGCCATGCTTCAACAACCGTAAATAAATACGTACTACTCGCAACAAACTCCAGTCTTCCATGCTCTTGAGCTTCGTGTGAGGCCGGGCTGCATCAAATCGCAAATGCATCTCGCAGCATGTACACGTACTGCTCCCCTCTCTTTTGGCGTCCAGCTGAGACAGTGCTGTGACGTTGCATCAGCATCATCGCCCAATCTATACGTACAGTACACTAATCCCTCCCTCACGGCTAGCGGCACACATCTTGGCTGCATCTCACGCACGCAAGGACATCAGCTACGGAGCCAAAAATCCGCGATTTGACCGTTCATCATTTAATCCCAAAAGGCGCCGATCGTGCCTGCCGGAAAGCGCATCCTCCTATTGCTGCTCAGCGAGGAACACAGAGACGCTTACGATGCAATGTGACCCAGGCGACCCAGCGACTGACCATGCCTGACCGGGCCGGCAAAGCGGCATGCACCGGGCCGGTGGGGGCAGCACCAGCAGCGCGTCCCCTGGCCCTGGCTCCTGCTTTGCTTCATCCCCCACCCGCCGGGCGGGCGTCGCGTAGCGCGGCGTAGCTGTAACTGTAACGTTCGCCTCGCGTGCTGGCTGGGCCTGCGGCATGGGCACCCGGGCGCGGAGGGGCACGCTGCGCGCCTGCGCCTGATGGGGGCGGGGCGGTGGGCGCAAGGCCGCAGGCGGCCGGGCAGGGGGACGGGTGGCGCCCCGTGCCATGGGTCATGGTCTCATGGATGCCTGCGACCGTCGCTGCTGTTCACCGGGGCGGGGACGGGCGGCGGGACCGCGCGCTGGCCGGCGTCGGGGCGCGGAGGCGTGTGCGGTCTGCGGCGCACGGAACGGTGGCGTTCTCTCGGGGCGAGGCGTACGGGGAGCTGCCAGCGAACGGGTAGACGGGCGCATGCAGTCATGCAGTGTCGCGAGGTGGGCAGACGACGCGGGGGGTGCCATACGAACTGACCTACCACCGGCCGGGTCCACGTCCACTACACCGCCGTGCAGTTCGTGCTGTTCAACGAGACGGCGAGGGGGACGGGCCGTCTCGTCGTTTTCTCGTCTTTTCCGAGAGGAAGTACACGAGCTCCTAGTGGTGTGAGACGGAATTTTGGTTCGAGTGCTCTCGAGTCAGGTGGATTCTCCTAGCTGTATGATCTATATACGTACGGAGTGCTATCTGTTTTTTACAATCGAAGTAAAATAGTATACCAACTCGATACCGTTGCATCTCATCACTTTTACTTTCAGCTTGCACGTTTGCTCTGTCGCACCAGATCCACCTCCAATTGCATCTCTCTCTCTCACCGTCAATCAAAATTTACAGTATTTTCACTTTTGGTAATGGTGGAGGAGTATCCGAGGGCGACGGCTAAGCAATAGGCATTGCCAATAAGTGAGTGACAGAGGTTGGCGCACAAGATGACAATGGCCAATGGGGGAGAGAACAGTACGTCTGTTGTTCATTATTGCTTCATGATTACCAATTGGAATTTACTCGTATAAAAGAGGAACCGAAGCACCGCCCATTTAATGTCTGAGGGGTGCAGGGTGCAAGGATAGGTACACCGTCCAAATTCCAGTCAAATTTGGGTTTTTTAAAAAAAAGAGAAAACACTTCCGTTGCAAAGAAAAAAGAGAGAGAAAAACACTTCCCTTGTGAACTGAAATTTCCTTTGACCGGCAACGTCTGTCCTCTCCTCGTCACCACCTTCGCTCGCGCGTACGCAGCCCACGACGCGTCGCGGGCCAACGGCAGGAGGCGAATGAGTGAGACGCGCCCGCGGCGGAACCGAACCAAACGGCTCGCCAAGGACTCGCTACCTACCTCTGCCTGCGTCCCAAGCGGCCTCCCTACTCCACCACCACTCTCCCACTCGCTCGGCCCCTCCCACCGACCCCTTCCAAAACCCGCCGCCGCCGCGTCGGCACACGGCAGCAGGCCGGCCGCTGACGCTGCCGCTCCATCTCCCTGCCGCCGCCGAAGCTGCCCGGCGCGGGCGAGGATGCTCGGCGTCCTCATCGCGTGAGGTTAGCATCCGTCCGTCTCTCCTGGTTACCCATGGACTCCCCCATCCCTCCCTCTAGCTCTCTCGCCGCGACGTGCCGGCGCTGTGCTTCGGATGTGCCGCGCTCTAGCGGGGATTTCCGTGGAATACGACGATCGAGTTTCCGAGTTTGATGTGGAAATGCCACCACTCTGTACTTCTGTAGAGCTCGCGCATTTTGCTGGTTGTGAATTCGTGCTCTCGCCCCTACTCGGTTCGCGTAGCTTGGGATCGATGTGCTCAGTGCTCAACGCGCATTGGAGCCAACTTGAGCCATTCGACTTCTGTTAATTGGGGGATAAGCTTTACCGATAAAATTATGCTTCAAAAAAAAGGGAGACGCGACACAAGTAATGATTTCTGACGAAGTTATGAGCGCGTGCTTTGGTTCTGGGAAGATAAAATTAAGTAATTATATGATTCAGTGCCTGGTTGGAAGGGTAATTAAAAAGTTATGATTTGGAGCTCTGGTAAGAAAAATAATAAAAAGAATTATGATTAAGTGAGTGAGATAATACCCATCGATTTGCATATAGTACCTGTTATGTCACATTATTTCACCTTCCCTCCCTGCAGTTAGTAATTTCTGGAAATGGGATAAATAAATTTCAGACCTGCATATGATTTTTTTTTGACATATCTGTACCATCTGGCTAATAACTTGTACTTCTTGGACCGTAGTTCTGCAATTACTTCTACCCTTCACTCCTTCAGCTCATCAGCTGTGTGCTTCCTTTTTAAATTGGTACTCTACAATATAGTAAGAGTCAGCAATGAGCAAACCAAGACCGTTTATGGTTCATGCTGTATTTTAATCTGCAAACACTGCAGCACTGAGGAATTGTCTCGTTTTCAGGGCTCATTTGGAGATGTGACATACCTAAACATCTCGTTATTCCCATTCTTGATTGAATATTTTATTCGACGTAGAGTGCATGCCCTCTACTTTATTACAGCTTCCTTCCCTTTCTCTTTTCCTGTCTTCTACTGTCAAGATTCGAGGTGCTGAGGAGATTTCCAGAGAAAATCTGGAGCCTTGGGACGGTGCTGGTGCAGAGATTCCTGTCACCTGTAAATCTTGGCAGTATTTTGGTTGTGCATGGCTTCAATGGACGGTGGTTACTCCGTGTATATTCATTTTTAAGTTTTCACGCTTGTCTGATCTAAAGAAGTGTTAAATGTCGAACTCCGTGCATTTGATGGGTATTTTCAGGTCACTCTTACTGCCATTCTGCCTTTCACTAACTGGTATACCTGACAACAAAATGCAGTCTTTCAGAATTATCGTTTTCTCTGCAAGATTCCTTTTTGGGTGTACGTAGGAACTCGTTAGTGTCATGTCTTTACGCGTCCACATATTTGTAATTACTTGTGTTCATTGGCATCTGTAGACTTACTTTTATTGTGTCCTTTTATCTGCTAGTCTGCCAAACTTGCACTATTCCATACTGCCAAGTGCTGTTCTGTCCTCGAATATTTTCGTTCTCTGTGCCAATTTTCTTTTCGTGTAATATTGGACAAGAACAGGCCATGAACTGTGCTATTCCCTTGCACCAATCTGGTCCTGCCTGCAAAAGGTTCAGCTTTAAGCATGTATCTCTTGAAGCTTTCCGGGAAGGAGCATCTTCCTACAGTAATATCAACAAACTTTCTGTACCCCATAAGTTCAATTCCTAAGGGCTTCAAATGCTTAGAAATTTCTGAAATTTACTGGGAATCTGCTCGAGTGTTAGTGCAAGCTAGCTGCTATTATGCTGAAAATTTTCCTGTGCTTAGTGTGCACCTAAGGAGGGCAGTGGTAGTTAGTTCATGTAGCGTTGTAGCTTTATGTTTGGTCACATCAGGTTCATGGAGTTTGACTTAATTTTTTCGTCTACGTTTCAGGATTCCATGTTCCAAATGAATTGTTCTAAGCTGGGTGCAGTACCTATTATCAGGAGGAATTGATCTTTTGGTTTACTCTATGCATGAGAATGTCTGGAGTAAAGCCAGTAATTGGTCAAGATCCTGGAGATGGTATGTATTGCAATTGTTCCATGTTATCATCTCCTTAGGTTCTTCTTGAGTAAGGTACTTTTCTGATATTTTTGGTAGGTGGTATTTTTGCAAAATAATAGTGGGATCCATTGGGACTAACAGGATTGCTGTATAAAATTGTCATCATCCTGCCTTATGGGAGGATGGATCACAAGGGACAATGTGTTCAACAGATTAGTGAATGGAGTAGTACTGTACCTGCTTTTGCTTTCAGATAATGACCAAATCAACAATATGTTCTTCTTTTCTTGTTATTTCGTGATTTGTTTCTTTTTCTGAGTCAAATTTATCCAGGCATTACTTTTTTTTACTTTATACTATTCATAACAAAATACCTTATTCATTGTTTCTCCTCTCAGGGCTACCACTTCAAAGGATCATTTCAGAACTAAAGAAAATTACCAATCCTGTGGAGAAAAAACTCGTGAGTTTTATGTGCAAAATACTTTGATTCGAATTTTCTACCCTCACAGGTGAACATCATTTAATATGACGAGCTGTGGGGACCTTTCATTATCGCACACCATAGAAATAAAAGCAAAGGGAAATGTATAAGTAGAGGCAAACATATCAGTTAGTGTTTAACAGAAGAAACTAGAAATTTGTGCTTCTGAATGACCTGAGGAAGAAATAAACCTAGAACAACATATATACTTCTGACTAGATACGATTGATGCTTATTTTGATTCTTGTTCGCGCTATCGTGGGATTGCTACAGGGAGCTAATGGCAGTTCTTCAAGCAGAAAATCAAATGCAACTTCACTAAAAATGTTATTAGAAAAAGAGATGGCAAAAGAAGTGGAGTCAAAAAGGAGACCTCCAAGTGTCATTGGCAGGCTAATGGGTCTTGAGGAGGATTTACCTACTGATGAACCAATTGTACGTCATACCAAAATCGACTTGAGTAGAGATTTGAGTGCAACATACAAGCCGTTACATGGGAAAGAGCACCATCAGTCTATAAGATTGAGGACACAAGATCACCAGTCCTGTGATGAAACAATTGAATATAATGATGTTTATGAAGTACCTGAACACCAATCAGGAACTGAGTATATTCAAGATCAAACTTCACTGAAAGGATGGCCATCTGAGAACAAGAGTAAGCAATTCAATATCGTGCAAGAGAAGTTCATTAAACCGAAGTGCTTTGCCATGGAAGAGAAGCTCCTTCATACAAAGGAGCTACAAGAAGCTCCTGAAGTTCCATGTTCAAGTAAAGATTTATTTCTTGAAACTCCTGAAGAACATAACTCTTCTTTCTCAAGACAGCTGAGTGAGCTTCACACAAACCAAGCTCCGCCTCAGCCAAAACGCATTACAGTACTGAAGCCAATTAAATCTGTTGAGATTAATGGCGTAAGGCAATCCAGAACAGAACAAGTTAGTAAGCAAAATGTATTGAAGATGAGAATGTTCCATCAGATTCCCAGTTCAAAAGAAGAGATATCATCCCAGCCAAGTAGAATAGTACTTTTGAGGCCTACCCCAGGGAAGCCTGGTATATCAAACGCAAAGCTGATCTCCAGGGTAAATTCGTTTCAGTTAATTAACCGAAATAGTCTCAATGGATCACTAGATTATAACCAGGCAGCTGTAGGATCTGCAGGGCTAGTGCATGGTATCATGCAGCGCCGGCAAGATGGCTATCATCAAAGGGATGATTCTTTACTATCTTCTGCATACTCAAATGGATACGGGGGAGATGAAAGCTCATTCAGTGATTCAGAAGTTGATCATACCAGTGGTTCTGAAATCGACTGTATTGAAGATGATGGTACCCTCAGTGATTCAGAAGGAGGTAGTCCCTTGTCAAAACATTCATGGAATTGCATGAGAAGATATGAAGGTCCATATTCAATCTCTTCTTTGAGCAAGATCTCCCACTTTTCTGAATCATCAGTAATCAGGGAAGCCAAGAAACAGCTTTCAGAGCGATGGGCAGTGGTGACCTGTGATGAGGTCAGTCAAGAGCAAGTTCAGTCGTCGAGGAGAACATGCACCTTAGGTGAGATGCTCTCCATCAAAGAAGCGAAGAAAGAAGATGTCAACACCGAGATACTTTCTGCTTCTAGCAACCGGTCAAGTAGCTTGGATAATGAATCGACGACACTGTTTACATGTGTAACTTACAGAAAGAATGGTGAAATTGAGGAGAGTTCTCCTAGGAAGCTGCCAAGATCAAATTCTGTTCCAGTGATTTCGTCCACATTTGATAACATGGTGGTGGATGCGCAAGCTTCAAATCCTGAGTGCCGCAAACTGAAAATGGTTGTCGTGCCAAATAAAGGAAAATCATCTTTGAAGGGAAGAGTTTCAGATTTTTTCTTGTCTAGAAGTAAAAAGCCAAGAAGGCAGGAAAGCACTTATCATCCATCCGATTGTGTTGCTGAGAGGCTTGAAGCTTGTATCATTCCTAGTAGACCAAATTACAATCATAATCTTGACGCCGGTGAAAAAGAAGTGGATTGTGGCAACAGGATTGATAGTTTTTCCACACAAATATCAACCAGCATGTCAGAGGTAAGCATTTATCATTTATCATGTCAATCTAGTACTATGTTATACTCTTTTGTTCTTGCTGGCTGGCGGTGTAGTATATTTTGCTAGTGCTTCAGATGTTACTTTCATTCATATTGACTGTCAGTTTTTCTGTTGAGTTGATTTATGACTACATATTTTTTTCCTGCATGAGAACTATATTATTGAA
>OAMR01000510.1:23931-80956 GCA_900205405.1 Echinochloa crus-galli | reverse complement strand
GTGCTGCCCGTGCGACCTTCTGCTGTGCTGGCTCGCTAGATGCTAAGCTATTACTACTAAATGAATAAATTTGGATGTCGCTGCACTGGACCTGGTACCTAATTAAGTAACCTAACTACGTCGTCGCGCATGCTCATTACATGAAAATGCGCGGATGTAGTTCAGTCGTGGAATATCATTGGCTGCTTTTATATATCATGTTTACTTGATGTCTTGATCAATGTTTGAGATGAAAATTTCCTGTCTGAAGTTGCGGGGGCACGTTTGGATTGTTGTCAATGGCAACCAAACTAAAATTTTGACACGCCATCACAATCTCAGCTGTGTTTGGTTTGTTGTTCAGGATGGGAATGGGCCGGCCCGGCCCTGGCCTTGGACCCGGCCCCCATGGCCTCAAGGTCAATTTTAGAGGGCCATG
Organism: Echinochloa crus-galli; assembly: GCA_900205405.1. Taxonomy (NCBI): domain Eukaryota; kingdom Viridiplantae; phylum Streptophyta; class Magnoliopsida; order Poales; family Poaceae; genus Echinochloa; species Echinochloa crus-galli. Next base: position 80,538 of record OAMR01000510.1, on the reverse strand, counting down.
GGCCGATCCAATTTAGTCCTTAGCTACGGCCTCGATGACCCAATGGGTAATATGGGTCGGCCTTGTTCACCCTTTAGGCTATGCTTAAGCAAACAATCGGATAAGTTTTGGCCATGTTGCTACTTGATAATTACTAATTTATAAAAAGAAAAATAATTATGTTGCTAAAATACTACCGGTAATTACGTGCAAAGAAGGAAAAAATATTGTTGTGCTGCTGGGCATCAACATGAAAAAAAATTATTCAACCAACATCTTGTATGCACCCATATTTAGAGATGCAAAGTTAATTTTTATGTGCGAAATTGCATATGGATTCACTATTCAATCTGGTTTGTATACTGATTACTTCTGCTGACCTCAGAAGCAGCTTGATGCTTATTTTGATTCTTGTTCGTGCTATCGTGGGTTTGCTACAGGGAGCTAATGGCAGTTCTTCAAGCAGAAAATCAAATGCAACTTCACTAAAAATGTTATTAGAAAAAGAGATGGCAAAAGAAGTGGAGTCAAAAAGGAGACCTCCAAGTGTCATTGGCAGGCTAATGGGTCTTGAGGAGGATTTACCTACTGATGAACCAATTGTACGTCATACCAAAATCGACTTGAGTAGAGATTTGAGTGCAACAAACAAGCCGTTACATGGGAAAGAGCACCATCAGTCTATAAGATTGAGGACACAAGATCACCAGTCCTGTGATGAAACAATTGAATATAATGATGTTTATGAAGTACCTGAACACCAATCAGGAACTAGCTATTTTCAAGATCAAATTTCAATGAAAGGATGGCCATCTGAGAACAAGAGTAAGCAATTCAATATCGTGCAAGAGAAGTTCATTAAACCGAAGTGCTTTGCCATGGAAGAGAAGCTCCTTCATACAAAGGAGCTACAAGAAGCTCCTGAAGTTCCATGTTCAAGTAAAGATTTATTTCTTGAAACTCCTGAAGAACATAACTCTTCTTTCTCAAGACAGCTGAGTGAGCTTCACACAAACCAAGCTCCGCCTCAGCCAAAACGCATTACAGTACTGAAGCCAATTAAATCTGTTGAGATTAATGGCGTAAGGCAATCCAGAACAGAACAAGTTAGTAAGCAAAATGTATTGAAGATGAGAATGTTCCATCAGATTCCCAGTTCAAAAGAAGAGATATCATCCCAGCCAAGTAGAATAGTACTTTTGAGGCCTACCCCAGGGAAGCCTGGTATATCAAACGCAAAGCTGATCTCCAGGGTAAATTCGTTTCAGTTAATTAACCGAAATAGTCTCAATGGATCACTAGATTATAACCAGGCAGCTGTAGGATCTGCAGGGCTAGTGCATGGTATCATGCAGCGCCGGCAAGATGGCTATCATCAAAGGGATGATTCTTTACTATCTTCTGCATACTCAAATGGATACGGGGGAGATGAAAGCTCATTCAGTGATTCAGAAGTTGATCATACCAGTGGTTCTGAAATCGACTGTATTGAAGATGATGGTACCCTCAGTGATTCAGAAGGAGGTAGTCCCTTGTCAAAACATTCATGGAATTGCATGAGAAAATATGAAGGTCCATATTCAAGATCTTCTTTCAGCAAGATCACCCACTTTCCTGAATCATCAGTAATCAGGGAAGCCAGGAAACAGCTTTCAGAGCGATGGGCAGTGGTGACCTGTGATGAGGTCAGTCAAGAGCAAGTTCAGTCGTCGAGGAGAACATGCACCTTAGGTGAGATGCTCTCCATCAAAGAAGCGAAGAAAGAAGATGTCAGCACCGAGATACTTTCTGCTTCTAGCAACCGGTCAAGTAGCTTGGATAATGAATCGACGACACTGTTTACATGTGTAACTTACAGAAAGAATGGTGAAATTGAGGAGAGTTCTCCTAGGAAGCTGCCAAGATCAAATTCTGTTCCAGTGATTTCGTCCACATTTGATAACATGGTGGTGGATGCGCAAGCTTCAAATCCTGAGTGCCGCAAACTGAAAATGGTTGTCGTGCCAAATAAAGGAAAATCATCTTTGAAGGGAAGAGTTTCAGATTTTTTCTTGTCTAGAAGTAAAAAGCCAAGAAGGCAGGAAAACACTTATCCATCCGATTGTGTTGCTGAGAGGCTTGAAGCTTGTATCATTCCTAGTAGACCAAATTACAATCATAATCTTGATGCCGGTGAAAAAGAAGTGGATTGTGACGACAGGATTGATAGTTTTTCCACACAAATATCAACCAGCATGTCAGAGGTAAGCAATTATCATTTATCATGCCAATCTAGTACTATGTTATACTCTTTTGTTCTTGCTGGCTGGCGGTGTAGTATATTTTGCTAGTGCTTCAGATGTTACTTTCATTCATATTGACTGTTAGTTTTTCTGTTGAGTTGATTTATGACTACATATTTTTTTCCTGAATGAGAACTATATTATTGAACTCCAAGTTTGTTAACCTTTAGTATCCGAGTAAAAGTTTGTTGACCTCGAAACAACTGATTAGAAATGCATGGCAGGTATCTTCTTCAATCGGTATAACTGTACCATCGGACTGTCCAAGAGGAAACCTGGACAAACTAGGGGTAAATAAAGGCCTAAATAGTAACCGTGATCAACCCAGCCCTACCTCGGTTCTTGATGCACCCTCTGAAGATAGCAGCTGTAATGAACCTGAAACATCTGGAAGAACTTCCAAGGATACAAGTAAGGCTTATTTTTCAATATTGAATTTCTTCACTATTCAATCTGGTTTGTATACTGATTACTTCTGCTGACCTCAGAAGCAGTATCAAGATCTTCAGCAATTGAGACTGTCGCCCGTTTCATATCATGGGATGAGACCACATCAGAATCACAGTTACTTTGCACCCCAAGGACTACCTCACTCATCTCTGATGTAGATGATGATGAGTCAGAATGCCATGTCCTCGTGCAAAATATAATGTCATCTGCAGGGATAGGCAGTTCCCAATCAAGTATGAATTTCACCGGTTGGCATTTACCTGATTACCCTCTTGACCCGGTGATGTGCGACAAAGTATCAGAGTTGCAAGAGAAAAGTTCATACCGAAGGCTTCTTTTCGACTGTGTGAACATTGCCCTAATTGAGATTGGTGAGAACGCGTTACTAAGCGCATTCCCATGGAGTAAAAGACACTCCAGAACATGGAGAAACACCTCATCTCCTGATTTAGGTGTAGAGGTCTGGGGTATCCTGAAGGACTGGATTTACGGTGCACGGATGTTCGTGGTGAGCAGGAGAGACAATGCTGGGATCATGTTGGACAGAATTGTGAAGCAAGAGGTCGAGGGAAGACGCTGGGTGAACTCCATGATGTTGCAGGTGGTTGATATCACCGAACATCTCGAAGGTGGAGTGATGGAGGAGCTGGTGGAAGAAGCTGTGCTGGACTTCGCAGTTTGTTTTCGACGATGAGGCGGCATTTGTAACTGGGTTAAATTTCCGAGGGAACAGCTGGTTTGTGCATGCTCCTGTGTTTGACAGCTGCTCCTTGGATCGTTCATCGTTGTATCTTCCGGCTTCTCTTTCTGGCAGGTTCTACTTGTTGTATTATGATGAAATTTTGTAATATTCTGGTAGATGAAGACATGGTAATTGTGCAGTTCATGAGAAGTTCTGTAGGGAAAATGGAGCGAGCCAAGCTAGCCATGGTGAAATGTGCTGTTTGATGTTTGTGCACACATTGTTCGTTGTAAATGCCGTGAGCCAAAGGCTTTGGTAACTCAGATGCCATGGAGCATCTTTCTTATATGATCGCTGTGCAGAGGCCGCGAGTCAATGGCTGCAGCACTCTCTGATCGGCAGATGCTCGCAAGGGGTCGAGGCTTGTCAGCTATCACAGTCATCCTCAGCAGCGAGGAGTTTGAGGCTTTGAGCCCCTCGAGGCCTCGATGCCCCGGCAGCCTCCGATGATCACTGGGCAACGACAAGGAATGGGCTGGCGTTCATCGCCGCTGGTTTGCTTCCAAGACGGGCCTCCAGGTCTCTATCCCCCCTTTTGGAATCGAGGCCCGACAGCCCGTCATGGTGAGAACATCATGACTTGGGCCATTCCGAATCCGGCTGCCCAGGGGAGACACAGACACGTTTCTCGATCTGATCGCGCGCGAGCAATGCCAATTGATTCCCATCCTCAACGAACAACCCAAGCTCGCGGATTGTTCTATGCGTAGCGACGCCGGCCCAGATCACTTCGGGATGCTCGTCCCGTGCATTGTCCCAACTCCCAACTAGCCCCGCCCTTCCAAGCGATTTCTTCGATCGGATCACATGAAAAATGCCCCGCCTTTTTCTCCTATAAATGGCGCACATCGGCGCTCATCGTCCTGGAGCAGGCCATCCTGAAGACAAGAAGAACCGGAAGAAACTGAAGCAAACATGCAGGTCTCCAAGGTATCAGTTGCTCTTGTGTGCGTGCTCCTCCTCTCCGGCGCCGAGATGAGCGCCGGCGCCGGCGCGGCAGCCGTGCCGCGGGCCCTGCTGAGAGACAGCGTCGTCGCGGCTCTGCCGCACGCGGCGGCGGGTTTCGGGGACAGCATGTACGACTGCTGCAGGATGAGGCCGAGCTGCTGCCGTGCTGACGCGGCTGGTCCGGTGTCTGAAGACTCCCCGTAATGGCGCATGCAGCGACCCCGCCGTGGCATTGGCAGATGGCACTGCACGGCGTGGAACACAGGAACAGTGTTAATCGCTGTTGTCAATGGCTCGGTGCTGCCGTGCGTCCTTCTGCGCTCTTCTGCTGTGCTGGCTCGCTAGAATGCTAAGCTATTACTACTAAATGAATAAATTTGGATGTCGCTGCACTGGACCTGGTACCCAAGTAACCTAACTACGTCGTCATGCATGCTCATTACGTGAAAATGCGCGGATGTACTTCAGTCGTGGAATATCCTTGGTTGCTTTTTTATATCATGTTTACTTGATCAATGTTTGAGATGAAATTTTCCTGTCTGAAGCTGCGGGCTATAGCCTGCCAGTAACAGATATATGGGTAAACAGATTTCCTGGGAGTTTACTTCATCGATCGATATTTTGAGATGAAAGTTTCTTGGTTTCGGCATGTTACTGTCAGTGAACGGCTGGACACATATGAACAACTATCCGGCTCCAATCTTCCAAGACTCTAAAAACATTACTACATGAGGCGCAATTTATGATGATCCTATTTTAACCATCCCGCGTCTGTGTTCTCTATTTACGTCGCAGGTGTCCCAAATATAGCTTTGCATAGCATGTAAACTTTAATATCAAAGAAAAAGCTTGCAAATTGAGAAAATTTCAACAATATCTGTAGTTTCAATTGATGCATACATACCATATGGTGGTATAATTAATTGTTGGCTTACAAAGATAATAAGATCTAAAAAATAGGATCTTGCATTCATATTATAATTAAGCATAGTACACAAAAGCATGCACGGGTGAGAAAAGGACTATTAAAGCATACAAAGATAAAAAAATGAAGCATGATCAAATACAAAGAAAAAAGAGCACGTGACCTCTATAAAAAAGTGAAGCATGATCCGCAGCATATGGATCAAAGACCAAGAGACCTTGGGCTTGTACGGTAGATGTAGATGACCACGTATTTGTATTTCCCTTTTCTTTTTTGCACTGTGAAGTGTGATATGCTAAAAATCGCCACGGCACAGCAGAAGAATGCGGACCAGCCGACCGACCGACGACGTTTCTCATTGCCGGGCTTCCCGCAGGCCGTATGGCCACAGCCCACAGGAGAGTATCTGCAATCACGTCTCTTTTGGGATGAGATGGGTTGGGCCGGGCCTTGCGTGCTTATCTGAATGTGTTTTTCCAATGAAGAACATCATGTTCTCAGTCGTTCCAGAAAATTTGAACTTAAAAGTTAACATGCAGGTGATTGAATTATCTCATTAAGAGGTACATTGGATAAACTAAACTACCTTGGGAGGTAAATAGGGCCCAAAATTTGTTCACTGGATTACATGGAAGAAGTGAGTTGTTCAGTTAGTTTTCATTTTATTTAATATAATACATAAGTAACGTTCTTATACATGTATATGCTCACACTCATTATATGAAGGCAACAAGTACAGTACTATTTTTGCGAATTGGTCATAGATATGTTGGTAAGGTTCCTTGTTGTGTAACCTATTCATCTGTTTTCGAGTTCTTGACTCGATATTCCATTTTTCTGAATCTATTCCAGAAATTAACTGGTGTTGTTTTTCCAGTGGTAGCGACGTCCCCGTTCACATCAAGGCGCATGTGGTGACTCGTGAATCTCAAGTCCATTCTCTCGAAGGTGCTCACAGAGGTAGGGTTTGCGTGTATAGTATATGCATATGTACTGACCTTTCTAAAAAAAATACATACTACTTTTGTGAAGGCCTCCGAAATACTGAAAAGACATATGCTAAGATTAATGAAGTCATCACATAAGTCTCATTATTTATGGACACGTAGCATACACTAAAAATAAATTAACTAAAAATATAAACACCTTACTAAGTCAGAAACTTTGTAACTTGGTTGGACATGTTTCACCTCAAGAAAACTTAAATAATATTGTTGGCACACTGCCGATCAACCCTGGCTTGGCTTTCTTTGGAATGCTACCCGCCTACCCGACACCACCCGTGAAGATAGGTGGTCCGGAGTCTGGAGAAACAGACGCTCTGTCGATCTGCACTGGAATTTCACGATACTATCTTTTACTTTTGCGAAATTTACGGTACTATATATTACAACATACTCCGTAGTTAGAAAAAAGTTTTGAAAACAAATAGTATCACAAACATGTCTTGGAGATAAATGCATGTACACGCATAGTTTTATGGTCTTGTTGGTGAAGCTCTAATTTTAAATTCATGTAGGATCTAGTGTTCCTAATCTAAAATAATAGCATGCGAACGGGTCTATGGTCGAGTGGCTAGGTGGCCTCGGTAGCTTCCCTCAGGTCCTAAGTTCGACTCGCTGTGAAAGCGAATTTAGGCTGGGGGTAAAAAAATCCCCTCGTTAATTTGCCGCCACACCAAAGCACGGGCCAGGCCCGGTCCAGCTCTCAGGGCAACGGGCCCTTGTGTAAGGGTGGGGCAAAGGTTCAGGGGTTTTCTCGGCCTGCGTGAAAATGTCACCTTCTTTAGGCCAGTCTCAGTGGGGGGTTTTAATGAGAGTTTCATGACATTAAATGTGCTGATGTGGCATAGGAGAGAGAAGGCAGAGTTTCATGGGATGTGAGGGGAGTTTCATCACGATGACACTCCTTTGGCACAGTTACCTAGTTTCTGGTCTAGACAACCGTGTAGTGAAACTTTGCACTGAGACTGGCCTTAGCAGAATGCCTCGGGGCTGTCATCCCGGCCCCCCTCGGGTCGAGTTTTTTTTAAAAAAAATAATAATAGCATATGGTGTTTTCACATTTTAACTTTAGTCTCAAATGGGAATTAGATGACCACTCAAACATCTCTACTTTACCAATAGTTCCATCCAGCTCATATACCTTCGTCATACATACACGTTCCAAATAGATGAAAAGGTTGCACTGGCTCATGTATGTTGAAAGCGCTCCCTGGCTACGTACCAACGGTTTAGTGTATATTACACCCACGTACAGATTGCCTACAGAAATGTTCTTGAAGAACCTTTCAATGGCACATAAATCTGGCCAATCTTTTTTCAGTCACTAGTCACTACAAGCACAACAAATTGTCACGGGGATGCAGCAACGGCGGTACTATACTACTATATCTACTGGTACATCGTCAACACATGGTTCTTGCCGGCGAGAGATCAACCCCGCCGCAGAACAAAACAAAAGGGACATAAGCATGCAGCGCGCGGAAATCATGCATGCACACCTACCAGCCTAGCTAACGACGCAGATCTACTACAATAATTCGCATGAACACAAGCAAATATGGCCGAGGCGTTTGGCCCGGCCACCCGGTCCCAAAAGCTTTTGCCGTGGCGTGTCATATATGCGCAGTGGCATATATATATATATATGTCGTCACGTAGCTGGAGCGCGGCCGATCGTACATACCTACCCCTACCTACGTCCGTGACACATGCGACGACGACGCATGCATGGCACATGCCGGCGTCGGTGGGTGCTCGATCGCATGCAGTCGCGCACAGGTCAGGTCTTTTATTTCTCTTCAGCGCGCGTAGCCCCGGGCCGGGATGTCGCAGTTGATTGTCACGTCCAATAACGATGCTCCAGCTCGGCCCGGCCAGAGGAGAGCGCGCGGGCGTGATAGCGAGAGGTTCGCAACATGTCGCGTGCCGTCCGGCCTCGATCATCAGCTGGCCTGGCGCCGCGCGTAAGGTGCCTCGCTGGAGAGGTGTGGTTCCCGGACAAATTGTCGCAAAGGCCGGCACGCGAACACGAGGCTGGAAGCCCGGAACTAACGGACCCTTGCGACGAGCATAGACATAAAAAAATACAATGAACAGCGGAAGACATCGAATGACACCGAAATGTGTAATCTCTGTCCTCTCGACCAAAAACGAATGCGGTATATATATATAGTTGATGCTAAGCATTATATCCTTGTTAAGCTCAATGTAACCTTTTTTATTTTTTAGAGAACGTGCAAAGCACGTTTTTTATTAAGGAGAGGAGAAAATACAGAGTTTAGAGTACAGAGCAGCAGCTGGCACGAGCACGACCAGTAAGAAAACGGACACAACTACTGAAACCTCTAGACCAGCTACTGACGCAGCAAGAGGTTCTGATGGAGCAGCCCAGCGCGCCTCCATAGCTCTGCCTCCGCAAGAATCGTCTGAATCAGCGCAACCGGCATAAGAGCTGTTCTTCTGAAAATCCTGTTATTTCGCTCCGACCATAGGATCCAGGCAACCAACACCACCATTGAATCGAAGACACGTTTGAGAGCCTTAGGCAGAGCCCTCCTGCAACGGAGCCACCAATCGACTAAAGGCTGATCAGCGCTAGGAGTCATACCTGACAGACCACAAAGAGAAAACAGCCGGTGCCAGATCTCCCTGCTGAAAGCACAGTGAAGAAAAAGATGATCAACAGATTCAACATGCTGAGCACATAGGGCACAGTTGCCGTAATTAGGAAGATTATGGCGCTGAAGTCTTTCCGAGGTCCAGAGCCGGTCATGAATGGCCAGCCAGAAGAAGAACCTGCACTTGTTGGGAGCACGAGTGCGCCAGAGTTGCTTAGCTCCCCAGGTAAAGCTGCGACCGATGAAGAATGCCTCATATGCCGATTTTGAGGTAAAAGAGCCCGAGCTCGACCACTTCCAGGAGAATACTTCTGCAACATGTGGAGACAACGGGAAATTATCAACCAACACCCACACCTGAATATATTCAGTTAGCACTTGAACTGTTAGCCCCCCTTTGATATCTCTGACCCATGTTCTGCCTGTGAGAGCTTCAGCCACAGTTCGAGAGTTTCTGATTCTTGCTGGAACCGCCATGAAAAGGTTTGGGGCAAAGCTCTGTAGGGACCGACCACGCAGCCACCGATCCTTCCAGTCAATGTAACCTTAGATAGCTCAAGATCGACGGCCCTCGTATACACTACGGGAATCCCGAAGTTTGCCGAGTGCCTGGGGCACTCGGCAAACCCCGAAATACACTCGGCAAAGGCTTTGCCGAGTGTAACGGATTTAACACTCGGCACAGGTTGCATATTTGCCGAGTGTAAAATCCAACACACTCGGCAAAGCCACCAGCCTTTGCCGAGTGCAACGCCAGCACTCGGCAAAATAAAGCACTAACAGACGGCCCAGCGCCGTCTGTCGACGGCTGTTAGGGCTAACAGAGCCTTTGCCGAGGGTCACACTCGGCAAAGCAGGAACACTCGGCAAAGGATGTTCCAGAAATGACAGAAACAGCCTCTTTGTCGAGTGTTAAAGCCAATACACTCGGCAAATCACCTCTTTGCCGAGTGTTACACTCGGCAAAGGCTCGCAAAGATCCTGTTTGCCGAGTGTCTCTTTTCTGACACTCGGCAAAGATCCTGTTTGCCGAGTGTCTCTTTTCTGACACTCGGCAAAGATCCTGTTTGCCGAGTGTCTCTTTTCTGACACTCGGCAAAGATCCTGTTTGCCGAGTGTCTCTTTTCTGACACTCGGCAAAGATCCTGTTTGCCGAGTGTCTCTTTTCTGACACTCGGCAAAGATCCTGTTTGCCGAGTGTCTCTTTTCTGACACTCGGCAAAGATCCTGTTTGCCGAGTGTCTCTTTTCTGACACTCGGCAAAGATCCTGTTTGCCGAGTGTCTCTTTTCTGACACTCGGCAAAGATCCTGTTTGCCGAGTGTCTCTTTTCTGACACTCGGCAAAGATCCTGTTTGCCGAGTGTCTCTTTTCTGACACTCGGCAAAGATCCTGTTTGCCGAGTGTCTCTTTTCTGACACTCGGCAAAGATCCTGTTTGCCGAGTGTCTCTTTTCTGACACTCGGCAAAGATCCTGTTTGCCGAGTGTCTCTTTTCTGACACTCGGCAAAGATCCTGTTTGCCGAGTGTCTCTTTTCTGACACTCGGCAAAGATCCTGTTTGCCGAGTGTCTCTTTTCTGACACTCGGCAAAGATCCTGTTTGCCGAGTGTCTCTTTTCTGACACTCGGCAAAGATCCTGTTTGCCGAGTGTCTCTTTTCTGACACTCGGCAAAGATCCTGTTTGCCGAGTGTCTCTTTTCTGACACTCGGCAAAGATCCTGTTTGCCGAGTGTCTCTTTTCTGACACTCGGCAAAGATCCTGTTTGCCGAGTGTCTCTTTTCTGACACTCGGCAAAGATCCTGTTTGCCGAGTGTCTCTTTTCTGACACTCGGCAAAGATCCTGTTTGCCGAGTGTCTCTTTTCTGACACTCGGCAAAGATCCTGTTTGCCGAGTGTCTCTTTTCTGACACTCGGCAAAGATCCTGTTTGCCGAGTGTCTCTTTTCTGACACTCGGCAAAGATCCTGTTTGCCGAGTGTCTCTTTTCTGACACTCGGCAAAGATCCTGTTTGCCGAGTGTCTCTTTTCTGACACTCGGCAAAGATCCTGTTTGCCGAGTGTCTCTTTTCTGACACTCGGCAAAGATCCTGTTTGCCGAGTGTCTCTTTTCTGACACTCGGCAAAGATCCTGTTTGCCGAGTGTCTCTTTTCTGACACTCGGCAAAGATCCTGTTTGCCGAGTGTCTCTTTTCTGACACTCGGCAAAGATCCTGTTTGCCGAGTGTCTCTTTTCTGACACTCGGCAAAGATCCTGTTTGCCGAGTGTCTCTTTTCTGACACTCGGCAAAGATCCTGTTTGCCGAGTGTCTCTTTTCTGACACTCGGCAAAGATCCTGTTTGCCGAGTGTCTCTTTTCTGACACTCGGCAAAGATCCTGTTTGCCGAGTGTCTCTTTTCTGACACTCGGCAAAGATCCTGTTTGCCGAGTGTCTCTTTTCTGACACTCGGCAAAGATCCTGTTTGCCGAGTGTCTCTTTTCTGACACTCGGCAAAGATCCTGTTTGCCGAGTGTCTCTTTTCTGACACTCGGCAAAGATCCTGTTTGCCGAGTGTCTCTTTTCTGACACTCGGCAAAGATCCTGTTTGCCGAGTGTCTCTTTTCTGACACTCGGCAAAGATCCTGTTTGCCGAGTGTCTCTTTTCTGACACTCGGCAAAGATCCTGTTTGCCGAGTGTCTCTTTTCTGACACTCGGCAAAGATCCTGTTTGCCGAGTGTCTCTTTTCTGACACTCGGCAAAGATCCTGTTTGCCGAGTGTCTCTTTTCTGACACTCGGCAAAGATCCTGTTTGCCGAGTGTCTCTTTTCTGACACTCGGCAAAGATCCTGTTTGCCGAGTGTCTCTTTTCTGACACTCGGCAAAGATCCTGTTTGCCGAGTGTCTCTTTTCTGACACTCGGCAAAGATCCTGTTTGCCGAGTGTCTCTTTTCTGACACTCGGCAAAGATCCTGTTTGCCGAGTGTCTCTTTTCTGACACTCGGCAAAGATCCTGTTTGCCGAGTGTCTCTTTTCTGACACTCGGCAAAGATCCTGTTTGCCGAGTGTCTCTTTTCTGACACTCGGCAAAGATCCTGTTTGCCGAGTGTCTCTTTTCTGACACTCGGCAAAGATCCTGTTTGCCGAGTGTCTCTTTTCTGACACTCGGCAAAGATCCTGTTTGCCGAGTGTCTCTTTTCTGACACTCGGCAAAGATCCTGTTTGCCGAGTGTCTCTTTTCTGACACTCGGCAAAGATCCTGTTTGCCGAGTGTCTCTTTTCTAACACTCGGTAAAGATCCTGTTTGCCGAGTGTCTCTTTTCTGACACTCGGTAAAGATCCTGTTTGCCGAGTGTCTCTTTTCTGACACTCGGTAAAGATCCTGTTTGCCGAGTGTCTCTTTTCTGACACTCGGTAAAGATCCTGTTTGCCGAGTGTCTCTTTTCTGACACTCGGTAAAGATCCTGTTTGCCGAGTGTCTCTTTTCTGACACTCGGTAAAGATCCTGTTTGCCGAGTGTCTCTTTTCTGACACTCGGTAAAGATCCTGTTTGCCGAGTGTCTCTTTTCTGACACTCGGCAAAGATCCTGTTTGCCGAGTGTCGGCTCTTTGCCGAGTGCCGTTGTCTGGGCACTCGGCACAGCCAGTCTTTGCCGAGTGCCCGACAGAATGCACTCGGCAAAGAGGCAAGCACTCGGTATACGTCGGGTTTCCCGTAGTGATAGGGAACTGAGTCGACAGGGAATTAGTTATTTCAGAGTTCATCGAGTAATGTTGACCAAAGTCACTGCCATATTCGAAAGTTGAGCAACAACATATGGAACATCCAAGACAGATACAACTTTACTACAACAATAATTTTCACAGAACGGTTACAAAGATGGATCTAGGTGTCACGTACAGCAACACGTACAGAGCAAATAGATCGACAACAGTCACAGGCCACACACCAACACGCGGCACACAAGAATACAAGAACAAATAGCCAAAGTGCCCCCGAGGCACTCTGTCCCCTACTGCATGCCGACGTGGCGCCTCACTCATGCAGAGTAGCGTACGTCACGTAGCTGGAGTAGTCCCTAGCCTTCCTCTCCCCCGGCACCACCGCGCCAGCTGCGGCGGGGCACGCCACCTGAGCGCTCGCCGCCGCCGGGCACGTCTTCGGCTGGCTCTGGAACGCCGCGCACTCCGCCGGCTTCCTCTGGTTGGCGAGGCCTGGAATGCAGTTGTTCTTCACGTCGAGGACGCCGTCCTTGATCAGCGCCGCGCACGCCGGCCCGACGGAGGTGAAGTAGTTGCCGGACAGCGTGAGGTTGGCGAGGCGGCCGGCCGGGCCGGCGAGCTTGCAGAGGGAGTCGGGTACTTGGCCGTAGAGGCGGTTGCCGCCCAGGTTGAGCTGCTCGACGCTGCTGAGGCAGGAGAAGGATGAAGGGATCGGGCCGGTGAGCTGGTTCATGCCGGCGTCGATGACCGATGCCTTGTAGAGCATGCCGAGCTCGTGCGGGAGGCAGCCGGAGAGCTGGTTGTTGAGGAGGAGTACCTCGAAGAGGGAGTCTTGCAAGTGCTCGATCGACGGTGGGATTGGCCCGGTGAGCTTGTTGTTGGCGAGGGCGAGGTAGCTCAACTTGGAGAAGCCGAGGTTCGCCGGAAGTCGCCCAGAAAGGTTGTTGTAGTTGAGGAGGAGTGCCTTAGCATCCGTGGCGCCTGGTATTCCCGGAAACTTTGGATGATCTGGAAGGCCAGGAATCCTTGGGTTTGGAATGCCCGGAATGAGGCCTCCTGAAGTCGCGTTGCCAACTCCGATGTGAAATGTTAAATTAAGATGTGCATTTAAGCAGTTTAGGTGTGGTGGTTTCGGTCTTGAGTCGTATCCTGCAGTAGCTCCCGTAGTAACTTCGGCCCAAGTAGAAGGATGTAAAGGTTGGATGTCGTAGTTAGCGATACCGAGCTGGTACAGGTAAGGCAGTCTGTTGAGTTGAGGGATATCTCCACCGAAGTTGTTGGAGGCAGCATGGAAAAGCGCGATATCCGGGAGCTCATCGATGAAGCCTTGCAGCTTGGGCGCTTGCAGGCCAAATCCATTCAAAAGAACCGCCGTGACAGTTAGCTTCTCAGCTAACCCTGACGGTGATGCGCAGTAGAAGCCGAGGTAGCTCTTCTCGCAGCAGATGTCATGGCCGGTCCAGGTTGCTGTGATGTTCTTGGGGTCACTAGTGATAGTGCTCTTGAAACGCTCGATGGCCAGGTAGGCTTGGTACAGCCGCTCGTTGGGGAACAACTCTGGCTTTAGGTCGTATGGTATAGGATATTGGCTTGCTTTGTGGGATGGTTCTTGAAGAAAAGGATCAGACACTACGGCAGCAACATAATAAGGAAGAAGCAAGAGGAGGCGATGGACGAAATGCAATTTAAGGCGAGCGGCCATGCTTAGGCAAATAGTTGCATTCCAAACAAGATGGGTCAGTGAAAGAAAAGACAGCCTTATATATAGGGTGTTGATGGTGTGCCCGAGAGGCTCAAAGCATATTGATGGGGGATTACAATGCTAATGGGCTAGAGAATTGAATGAGCCATTCCACCACGTCATAACCCCTAACAGCCGCCGCCACTAGCACTCACTATGGGAAACATGCTATTTGCCGAGTGCCTGGGGCACTTGGCAAAGGCTAAAATACACTCGGCAAAGACTTTGCTGAGTGTAACATTCGGCAAAGTCCTCTAATCCAATACTCGGCAAACACAAAGAAAGATGTGGTTTGCCGAGTGCCCCGCCGAAGCACTCGGCAAAACTAAATTTGAACATTTCAAGTTTTTTAAAAATATTTTTCAAATTTTCAAACTCTTCGCCGAGTATCTGACCCAGACACTCGGCAAAGGGCCAACACGTCCATGTTTACCGAGTGTCTGGACTGAGACACTCGGCAAAGAACTGACAGGCCAAACGGCCGTCCACGACCGTTGGCGCGCGTGGCACGTGCTGGACACGTGCCACGGCTTTGCCGAGTGTCTGCCGTGTGACACTCGGCAAAGCTACTGGAGCCCAAACGGCCGTCCGTGGCGTGGCACGCGCCCGGCACGTGCGTCAGCTTTGCCGAGTGTCTCTTTGCTGACACTCGGCAAAGATCCTGTTTGCCGAGTGTCTCTTTTCTGACACTCGGCAAAGATCCTGTTTGCCGAGTGTCGGCTCTTTGCCGAGTGCCGTTGTCTGGGCACTCGGCACAGCCAGTCTTTGCCGAGTGCCCGACAAGAAGCACTCGGCAAAGAGGGAAGCACTCGGCATACGTCGGGTTTCCCGTAGTGTGTATTCTCCTATCACATATATCGTTTTAAAATGCTTGAATAAACATATTCTCTAGAAATACCACTCAATCTGAATCTGATCGGTTGCCAAAGAGTTCTTTATTCAATGAAATTCTTACTCAGGGTTCTAAGTCAAGTTGCATAACATGCTTTTCCATGATTTCTCTCAGAGCTCAGGATGTCATGTTTGCATAGAGCAAGCTTTGTCAATCACATATTGTTGCCCTCTACTCGGATTTAAACTAGCATACCGTGCCTTAGGATTTGCAATGTTTTGCTTCAATTTGCTTAGATATGAATCGTAGTTTCTCTTGCAAAATTCTCACGCATCTGTCCATAATGTCCTATGTCAATAGGAGTTTTGCTGACAAACTCTACACCATTTTTCTAATAATTCATCGTTTTCTTATTCAAACAGTTGTGCATAAGGGTCCTTTTCTCGCTGCCTAGTAGTCATTGATGTCATGGACGTGCCATTACTAATGTTTCGTCATCTAAAAATAGATAATATTTATAGATAATAGTTGACGACAAAGCTCCGACAAAGCTCATCCATTAGATCTGCATACCTCAATAAAATCGGTCCACTACAAGAATACTCACATCCGCACCCCTCATAGCCTCGGTACACTCAAGATCCGGTGCTAATGTGACGTTAGCACCGGGTGCGAAAATTAGGGTGCCCCCGGAAACACTTTAGCACCGGTTGCTAACATCAACCCGGTGCTAAAGGGTGACATTTAGCACCGGTTGGTGTTAGCAACCGGTGCTAAAGGCCCTCCACTTTAGCACCGGGTCGTAACACGACCCGGTGCTAAAGGGCTACCCTTTAGCACCGGGTCGTGTTACGACCGGTGCTAAAGACCCTTTCGCACCGGGTCGTGTTACGACCCGGTGCTAAAGGGGGTGTCATATGCTACTACAAAAGGAAAGCATCTTTATCTTATCACATGTGTAGCGTAGGTGAGATGGTTAGGTGGGTACACGCGAGCCAAGAGGTCCTGAGTTCGAATCCCCGCAGCAACACACATATTTTTTTGGCGAATAAGGCACCCTTTAGCACCGGTTATTTCACCCGGTGCTAATGGGGCACCCCTTTAGCCTCGGAAGATCTGCACCGGTTGGGATACCCGGTGCTAATCGCCCTTTTCCAACCGGTGCAGATGTGACTCATTCTGGTAGTGGTCGTTCAAACACACGGAACTGGCTGGGGCCGGTGACATGTGTTGTTGCTCACCCTCCCGGCCGCGCCGCTAGCCCTCCACCTGCCGCTACCTGGCACCGGCGGCCGCCCAACCCGCCCGCCGCGTTCCCCGCGCCGCAGCCCGCCTCGCCGTGCCCTCCGGCGGCCGGCCCCGCGCCCCACCGCTGATCGTGCCGCCAGCCCGGCCGCCCGCCTGTCGCCGCGTGCCCCCCAGCAGGCCGCTCCGCCCGGCCGCCGCGTGCCCGTGCCGCCGCCTGCCCCAGCCGGCCGCTTCACCCGGCCGCCGCGTGGCCGTGCCGCCGCCCATGCCGAGGTTCGTGCCGCGACGGCTGCTGTGCCCGCACGCCGGGGCCGTGCTCGTGCTTGGCCACGCAGCGCCGGCCGCCGCCTACGCTGGTGGAGAAGACGAGGGAGACGAGGGAGAAAGAAAGAGAGATGAGGGAGTGGGGGGGGATGATGAGTGTGGAGGGAGAGGGGGATCCGGGTGGCTAGTTCTTGACCATTGAGACGCCTCCTTTTAGATGTGGTGGATTGATGATGTGGCCACTGTGTTTTCTTTGTGTGTTTGTATCAAAATTTTGAATGGCTACACAATTTCAAATGAAAAAAATTGCAAACTACAAAGTTTTACATCTTTTTAAGAACTACAACTTGATATAGAACATATTTACATCCGAGGTCATTTAAAATTTTTAAAAATTTAAGATTTCAAATTAGATGCATTATAAGAATATTTTAAAGTATTAAACAATCTCGAATTAGAAAGTTATCAACTATAAAGTTTTAAATTTCAAAGATATGTACAACTTTGATATATAACTTATTCACATTCGAGGTCATTTAAAAAGTTTAAAATTTCAAATTACATAACTTATAATAATACTTTAAGGTGTTAATAATCTCAAATACATAAAAGTTGTCAACTACAAAGTTTTATATTTTGTCGGGGTGTACGACTTTCGTATAAAGAGTTTTTTCATATGGGATCATATAAAAAAGTTTATATTCAAAAATTACATCTACTAAGTCTCTCATATACAATCACATATATACTTCTTGTTAGATGTTTCGATTTTGTAAATATCATTATGAAAAAATGTGTGAAATGCTCTCATCTTTTTATCACAACCTCTATGTGTGGTACCATTATATCAAGACAAATCTCATAATTTTTAGACTTAATTTGCTTTTTTAGAATTGAAAAATTATTCGGACTCACATCTTTGCCGAGTGTCAAAGAAAATACACTCGGCAAAGAGCTTGTTTGCCGTGTGTTTTTGACACTCGGCAAACAAGCTCTTTACCGAGTGTTTTTTGGCACTCAGCAAATAACGTGAATATATTTTTTCTACTCGTTGTATTTTATTATTTGACTTGATTCAAAAAATTGTTTCACTTGGAAAAAAATTTTGGTGCTAACTCTTTGCCGAGTGTCAAATATAATACACTCGGCAAAGAAGCTCTTTTCCGAGTGTATTTTTTTGGCACTTGGCGAACAACTTCTTTGCTGAGTGCTTTTTTTTGGCAGTAGGCAAACAACCTCTTCGCCAAGTGTTGCACTCGGCGAAGAGGTTGTTTGCCGAGTGTCTGAGGAAATACACCCGGCAAAGGCCCAAGCACTCGGTAAACTTCGGGTTTCCCATAGTAACTACTACAAAAAGGATTTTTAGGTGCGCCTCGATTTTTTTAGGATCGGACGAAAAATTCATCCGTGCTTAAAAGCATCGAATGACACTGTAGCAAATCATCGCACCTATAAATAGATTTCTAAGAACGGGGGATGGCGTCTCCTGCACCTGGTCTCTATCATCCACCCCTTACAAATCACCATTTCTAGGGGCGGGTAATTGCATCACCACAAGGCCATTTTTAGAAGCGGTGATGCCACCACCCATTCCTACAAATAGATATTTAGGAGCGGGTGATGGCATCATCCGATCCTAAAAATGATTTATGATTTTAATAATTTTTTCAAATCTTTTTCGTATGATTTTGGGTGAAGATAAAGTTTATATAAAAATTATAGAGATCGACGACGTCTCAAACTTTATAGTTCATAACATTTTCATTTAAGATCATTTTATAGTTCAAAAATTTATTATAATGTAACTAAATATGAAATCTAGAATTTCTCAATTTCTCAACCAAGCTCGGATATATAGCAGCCACATATTAAAGTTGTAGTGATCAACAAGATCTAAAATTTTATACTTCATACATTTTTCATTTAATATGGCTCAGAATTACATCATCATATGGACATTAGTAGTGCCATAATTGACTATAACTATAGATATGGATAATGCATTTATATATACACTAGTCTACATAACTAGATTGAAGTGTTATAATCATGACTATAGATATATATACACACACTATATACCCTATCTACCATATCTAGGGGTGGTAACGGATCATGGCCCGTTTGTTCCTTCATAATCTAACTTGGCCCTAACAAAATTTAGTTCAAAAACTAGTATTATTTTGACCCGGCCCTAATCCAGCCCGATCCTTAAAATTTCTAGTACAAAAGTGAGGGCCCTTTACCACCCCTAACCATACTAGACATATAGTTCTAGATACTCACAATTGAAGTGTGTTGTACTCTATAGTATGAATGTAGTGTATGTGAATGCAATTTCAACATATGTATTATAATTGTGGTATTTGACCATTTGAAAAACACTTGAGGTACGTAAAATAGATCTTGTGTGGTTATAAATAGATATATGTCTATGTTTTAAAAGAAAACAATAAAAAATAGAGAAATAATTGTAGGGTCGGATGATGGCATCACCCACCTCTATAAACCATTTCTAGGAGTGGGTGGCGCCGTCACCCGCTCCTCGAAATCCTTTCCAGAACTGTATAAAACAAAAATATACCTCCTTAAGTCACAAGTGACTATGTGGTGTAGTGGAGAGGAGGGTACGCGCGAGGCTTGAGGTTGGCGGTTCGAATCCCGGAAAACGCAAGTGATTTCTAGGCGCGGGTGACGTCATGACCCGCGCCTACAAATCAATTGGTAGCAACGGCTTCGCACCCGCAAACACGCTATTTGTAGCTGCGAAAAGCAAGCGTGGGTGGCCCAACTACACCTGCAAATACGATTTCAACTGCACCTAAAAACCCTTTTTGTAGTAGTGTAGACCACGCCCGAAATCCTAGCCGGGCATGCGGTGCTAGCACACCCGCGCATGGTGTTCCATCCTTATATATGTGGACTAGGTTTTTTTTTGAGAGGAAGGTAGGAGTTTTATTAACTGCAGTTCGAAACGTTTACATTCAAGAATACAGGAGGACAGCCAAGCCAAACTTGACGGCCAGGTCCAAGAGTACAAGCATGCTTAGCAAGAGAATGAGCCTCCCAATTGGACTCCCTACCTTCATGTGCGAACTGCACATAATCAAAAGATTTTGACCTCCCGTGGATTGTTGTGATATGATCCAAATTCACCGACGAAGCGAAGCGGAGGCCCATCACCAGAGGTTTGGGCCGGAGTAATGGGTATTGTGTTTTTCTCTCATGAGCGCACAGTTTAGTCCCACATCGGCTGCTACTTGATAAACAGGTCGCCTTCTATTCCACTTAATAAGAAAACACCTATTGAGGTATGGTCTGGCACACCCGCTGATTATTCACAGTTGAAAGTTTTTGGCTGCACTGCTTATGCTCATGTTGATAATGGAAAATTGGAGCCTAGAGCTATTAAATGTCTTTTTCTTGGTTATGGTTCGGGAGTTAAAGGATATAAGTTGTGGAATCCCGAAACTAAAAAGACTTTCATGAGCAGGAGTGTTGTTTTCAATGAATCTGTGATGTTTAATGACAGTTTGTCCTCATATCGTGTTCCAGATAATTCTGATAAAGAGCTGCAGCATATGAGCGTGCAGGTGGAGCATGTGGGTGATGAGAAAAGTGTGCATGTGCAGCAACATGTGCATGATGATACAGACGAGCAGGAGGAGCCGCCTGTGGAAGATCAGGAAAATCAGACTGTTGATGATGAGGCTCATGATGATGTTCAACACTTACCACCTGATTTGCAGCTAGAGGAGGATTTACCTATTGCTCAGCGTAAGTCAAAGAGAAATTGTGGACCTCCTAAACGTCTCATTGATGAGTGTAATCTAACCCATTATGCTTTGAGTTGTGCTGAACAGGTGGAGAATTCACATGAGCCGGCCACATATGTTGAGGCCATTGATTGTGCTGATAAAGAGAAGTGGATTTCTGCTATGTATGAGAAGATGCAGTCACTTGAGAAGAATCGCACATGGGATGTTGTACCATTGCCAAAGAAGAAGAAGACAGTCCGTTGCAAGTGGATCTTTAAGAGAAAGGAGGGTTTATCTCCAAGCGAGCCTCCAAGGTATAAGGCAAGGTTAGTAGCGAAAGGCTACAGTCAAATTCCTGGTGTTGATTATAATGATGTTTTCTCTCCTGTGGTAAAGCATAGTTCCATTCGCACATTCTTTAGTATTGTTGTTGCACATGATCTTGAGCTCGAGCAGTTAGATGTGAAGACTGCATTTCTGCATGGTGAACTTGAGGAGGATATATATATGGACCAGCCAGAAGGGTTCATAGTGCCAGGCAAGGAGAATTTTGTGTGCAAGCTGAAGAGATCCTTGTATGGTTTGAAACAGTCCCCTCGTCAGTGGAATAAAAGGTTCGATTCATTTATGCTATCGCACGGCTTTAAGAGGTCTAAATTTGATAGCTCTGTTTACATCATGCATGTTAATGGATTACCTATTTATTTGCTCATTTATGTTGATGATATGTTGATTGCTGCCAAGAGTAAAGTCGAAATTGCTAAGTTGAAGAAATTATTGAGTAGCGAATTTGACATGAAAGATCTTGGTGCTGCTAAGAAAATTTTGGGCATGGAAATTACTGGAGATAGAAAATCTGGTGTGCTATTTCTTAGTCAGCAGAATTATATTCAGAAAATTCTTCAGCGTTTCAACATGGATGATGCTAAGCCTGTCAGTACTCCTATTGCACCTCATTTTAAATTATCAGCTGCTCAGTGTGCCAGTACAGATCAGGATATTGAGTACATGTCCAGAGTTCCTTATTCTTGTGCTGTTGGTTCTTTGATGTATGCCATGGTCTGTTCTCGTCCGGATTTATCTTATGCTATGAGTCTGGTTAGTAGATATATGACTAATCCTGGTAAAGAACATTGGAAGACAGTTCAGTGGATTTTCAGGTACCTCAGAGGCACTGCAGATTCTTGTCTGAAGTTTGGCAGAACTGAGAAGGGACTTGTTGGCTATGTTGATTCAGATTTTGCTGCTGATGTTGATAGACGAAAATGTTGATTCAGATTTTGCTGCTGATGTTGATAGGCGAAGGTCGCTCACAGGTTATGTGTTCACTGTTGGCAGTTGTGCTGTGAGCTGGAAGGCTACT
The DNA here is from genome assembly GCA_900205405.1 of Echinochloa crus-galli. Taxonomy (NCBI): domain Eukaryota; kingdom Viridiplantae; phylum Streptophyta; class Magnoliopsida; order Poales; family Poaceae; genus Echinochloa; species Echinochloa crus-galli. The sequence continues at coordinate 58,684 of OAMR01000510.1, read as the reverse complement.
TTGCAGTCTGTTGTGGCTTTGTCTACTACTGAGACAGCATATATGGCTATTGCTGAGGCGTGCAAAGAATTAATTTGGCTGAGCGGATTGTACTCTGAGCTGGTTGGGGCTGATTCTTGCATTGATTTATATTGTGACAGTCAAAGTGCTATTTACCTTACCAAAGATCAGATGTTCCATGAGAGGACAAAGCATATTGATATCAAGTATCATTATGTACGAGATGTGGTTGAGGAAGGTAAGCTGAAGGTATGCAAGATCAACACTCATAATAATCCAGCTGATATGATGACTAAACCTGTTCCCGTTGCTAAGTTTGAGCTGTGCTCAAGCTTAGTTGGTTTAGTTAATTAGCCCAAGAGGCTATTTGGCGCCGGTTGTATTTTCTTCATGATGATTCAGGATGAAGTGAAGATGCTGCAAGAGAATTTGTCTCAAGGTGGAGTTTGTTGTGATATGATCCAAATTCACCGACGGAGCGAAGCGGAGGCCCATCACCAGAAGTTTGGGCCGGAGCAAGGGGTACTGTGTTTTTCTCTCATGAGCGCACAGTTTAGTCCCACATCGGCAACACAACCAAGCACGGTTACGTGAGCTGCCTATATAATAGAGCTTTGCCCTTGATGAATAAATCATCCTCTTGTAAGCCGCCAATAGGCGTTGTAAACACACACCTCATATAGTAAAGTTTTGCTGGCTGGCGCCCGTGGTTTTTTCCTTTTACATTGGGAGGGTTTTCCACGTTAAAATCTCGTGTCTCTTGCGGTTTGATTCTTTTACTTGTCGTTGTTTATTCGTCATCTTTTATATCATGGATATCCCGAATAATCATCATATAAGGACATCTAGTCATTTCCTTAATATTCTTAATGACATTGAGACAATCTGAAGCCACTATCATTTTCCTTATACCACAGTCTTCAGCAAGAGCTAATGCTTTAGCACATGCCATTGCTTCCAAAGTTCCTAGTTCAGTTATATTGGGCAACACCAAAGCACTTGCACCAATGAAGCCTCCTTGATCATCTCGACATAGGACTCCAACAGATCCTTTATAATCAGCGCGAGCAATTGCAGCATCCGTATTTATCTTGTATCACCCACTTCCAGGTGCTATCCAGTGCCTACTTTTTAATTTTGGTTGTCGCTGGCATTTCCTTTTCATGTGAAAACCCTCAACAATCTCCAATTCCTCTATCATTCTATTAACCATTGTGATTGTAGATAGTGGGCTCTGATATATTCCATCATAGATTGCTTTTATCCTTGCCTGCCAAATAGCCCAACAAGTAACAAGAATACGAATAGAATCATATTGTGAAATATTACTGCACATAAAGAAAACCCAATGCTTAGGGTCAGAAATGCGAAGACTAGCAATCAGCTCTGTTACCTCCTCATCTAGTTGAGCCCAAGTACATGTAGACATTATACAGTTTAGCAATGCATGGTCCCATGTGTCCTCATCTGCACCACAAAGTTTGCAATTAGATGTATCAATTATATTTCTACTTTTTAGCACACTGGCAGTGGGAATTGAGTTTAAAGCAAGGCACCAACAAAAGATTTTGATTTTTTGTGGAAGTTTCATATTCCATAGTTGTTTCCATTCCTTTTGTCCCTTAACAAAATCAGAACAACTTGTTCTTTCTTCAAAATAATCATCTCTGCTTTTTTTCATTTCAATCATCATCCGATAGGCAGAGCGAACAGAGAACATACCATTTCGTTCATGATGCCATGCCCAACAGTCCTCTTGTTTGCTCATACTTAATGGAATCTGCAAGATTGCCTCACTATCCACTTGACTGAAAAAATGCTGCACTATCTCTGTTTTCCATGTCATTGAGGTATGATCAATCAGTTCAGAAACAAGTGTTGGAGACTCTGGTTTCCTTGGACAAAGAGGCTTGAACATCCCGGTTCTTGGAATCCAGTTGCAACTCCAAATTTCTGTACTTTTTCATCTCCAATGCGTTTGATCAGCCCTTGTTTCAACACCTCTGTTCCATCACAAATAGCTCTCCAGGTTTTGGATGGGTTATTTCCAATAGATGCATTGAGGAATTCACAAGAGGGGAAGTAAATTGATTTTAAAACATAAAGATTCAGGTCTGGTCAGCATACGCCACGCCTGTCTTGCAAGCAATGCAAGATTAAAAATCTCTATATCTCTAAAGCCCATGCCTCCCATGTACTTTGGTTGCGTAATTTTCTCCCAAGCTATCCAACATGATTTTCTTTTCCCCCTCTCACTCCCCCACCAGAATTTTCGAATCAACGAATTTATATGATGACACAATCCTCTCGGCAATTTGAAACATCCCATGGTATAAGTAGGAATTGCTTGTGCAACAGATTTTATCAAAACTTCCTTTCCTCCGGCCGACAAAGTTTTCTCTATCCATCCCTGAATTTTATTCCACACTTTGTCTTTAAGATATTTGAAAGCTCCATTTGTTGTCCTGCCAACTTCTGTTGGTAAACCCAAATACTTTTCTTTCAGTGATTCATTTTCCACCTGAGTAATAGACTTAATATTGTCACGTATAGTCTGTTTGCAGTTTTTATTGAAAAAGATAGATGATTTTGCCAGGTTTACCTTTTGACCTGAAGCTTCACAATATTTGGTGAGGGATTCTTGCACTAACTGTGCATTGTTTGCATCTGCTTTAAAAAACAATAGACAATCATCAGCAAACAATAGATGGTTGATCTTTGGTGTCATGCACGCAATCTGAATACCATGGACATGGCGATCTGCTCCTTCCCCTTTTAGCACACAAGATAAACCTTCCACACACAGTAAGAATAAATAAGGGGAGATGGGATCACCTTGTCTAATACCTCGAGTTGGCTTGAATTCTTGCAGTCTTTCTCCATTAAATAAGATCGAGAAGGAAACTGATGTTATACACCTCATAATTTTATCCACCCAGAGTCGACTAAATCCCAATTTTAACATTATTGCCTCTAAATAGTTCCATTCAACTCTATCGTATGCCTTCATCATATCCAATTTTAGAGCACAATAGGCATTCCTTTTTTATCGGTTTGTGCGCATAAAGTGCAAACACTCATAAGCGACCAGAACATTGTCGGTAATGATTCTACCAGGGATAAATGCTGATTGCTCTTCAGAGATGATATACGGAAGGAGCCTTTTCAACCTATTTGCCAATGCCTTTGAAATGATCTTGTAAACCACATTGCAAAGACTAATGGGCCGAAACTGGCTCAAAGAAACTGGATTATGAACTTTTGGTATTAGAACAATGAACGTGCTATTAATTTCAGTAGGCATCTCATCGCCATTGAGCACCCTCAGCACCATCCTTGTTAAATCATCACCACAAATATCCCAGTTACTCTGGAAAAAGTGTGCAGGAAAACCATCTAGGCCCGACGCTTTAGTTGGGAACATTTGAAATAGAGCATTCTTTACTTCGCTTTCATCAAAGGGAGCACATAAAATTTATTCATCTCATCTGTGACCTTACGAGGAACATGGTCAAGAACCATATGCATGTTAGATGTACCCCCTGATTTAAACAAATTTTTATAGAATTCCAATGCCATTGCATGCATTTCCTCCACATCTGTGCACTCAGAACCATCAGGCCGATTAAGCCTAGCAATTCTATTCCTGGACCTTCTTCTACTCGCCCATTGATGAAAAAAATTGGTATTGCTATCTCCTTCTCGAAGCCATGTAATACGAGAACGTTGTCTCCACATTATTTCCTCTTGATAATTCAGTAAAATAATGCGTTCAACTACCTTGTTTTCCTCCTCTGAAACATTGTTTCTTGCTGGATCAGATCGTAATTGTTCTAGTTTTTTCTTTTGTTCCCGTAGTTCCTTCCTCACAGCACCAAAGGAACTTTGTCCCCAAGATCTGAGTTCTTCTCCAAGATGGCAAAGCTTGTCTTTCATATCCTTTACAGAATTACAATGTTGTCCATCTTTCCAAACTTGCTGAATTAGGGAGGATAGGCCTGCATTTGTTTCCCACATAAGCTCATATCTAAATGGTCTTCCAAGTCCACGAACAGTCTCACGTCTTTCCTCTGGCTCAAAGGTTAATAGAATAGGGCAATGATCAGATTTCACTGCCATGAGGTGATGAACCATAGCGCGCAAGAGGAAAACGAGCACACCAATTAGCTGATGCAAGCACTCTATCCAAGCGAACACGAACAAAATGTCCACCGTTCACTTTCTTTTCAAAAGTCCAGTCCAAACCTGTGTATCCTATATCACAAAGCCGGCATACATCAACAGCCTCTCGAAAGCCCTTCATAAGGTATTGTTCCCTGTTGTTAGGACCTAGCTGTTCTTCTCTTCTGAGAATTTCATTGAAATCACCTATACACACCCAAGGCAAATCGGTATCACTTCTCATCTGCTTCATAATATTCCAAGTACGATGTCTTAGTGATCTGTTTGGCTCCCCATATATAAAGGACATACGCCAAGGCTCCTTCTCGTGCTCACTTGCTATTGTATCGATGTGGTAATTTGAGTACTTTTAAACGGTTACAACCACATCATTATTCCAAAACAGTCCAAGACCTCCACTCCTCTCAGAACTTCTAACTGCAAAGCTGTTATCAAAACCCAGAGAGTAGCGCAGATTCTCGACTCGATATTTATCAATCTGTGTTTCCATGATAAATAATACCGAGGGGGCATAATCCTTTGCGAGATCGCGAAGTTCCCTAACTGTCACAGGGTTGTCAATCCCACGACAGTTCCAACTTAAGGTTTTCATTGCTCTCGGCGGTACTCCTCGAGGGAGCCCGCCGCTTCCATCACTGTGTCAGCACAATCGTCATTCCCACTTTCCTTCCTTAGCCGTTTTGGGACTTGCCCATTCAACTGTGTATTCTTCTCCAGTTAACTTTGGTGGGCTTCTGATTTTGGTAACAGATCACTATTATTACTACAAATATTCAAGATGCGTCCCATTTGTTCAGTAACTGGAACACGAGGCAATACTAAATTGTTATTATCATCAGCATCCCCAATTGAGAGGCGCTTACGAGTCCCAATTCCATCAATCTTTGTATGCTGATCGCAATCTGTTTTTAGAGGGCTTCTTGCATCATCTTTCAACTCAGCATTATCAAGGGTAAAGCCGAGTAGATTGTTGTCTCGACCTCTAGGCTCAGATCTCTTTGGGACCAAGCTCTTACCTAGCTCCTTGGAATCTGACCCCTTTGTGTCCACTGAGTTTGATGATCTACTTCCTTTTGCTCTTCCCTTCCTTTCAGGACTAGCAATCAACCAATCCCCATACTGATAGGCCACCTTGTCATGCACTCCATCACCACACTCAGAATCAACATGACCTAGTAACCCACAAACTGCACAGAATTTAGGCAATTTCTCATATTTTACACGAAAAGCTAAGCGTTCTCCTTTTTTTCCGGTTGACACATAAACAATTCTGGTCAGTGGCTTATCAACATCTAGCTTTATTCTAATGCGTAGATAATCTCGCCACCCATTCATTTCATCATCCAAATCTACCATCAAACATTTACCTATCTTATCTCTGATTTGGCGTCCAATATTCTCTGTTCTGAAACCTGTTGGTAAATCATAAACACGAGCCCAAAGGGTCAGATTCTTGAATTTCACAGAGGAAGGCTTTGTGATACCATCATAATCTTCTAATAGCACAGCGTGCCCCCTGAATAACCATGGTCCATCCTCTAACACCTTGCGCCAATCTCCCAAGCAAGAGAATTGGAACACGAACAGATTTTCATCTATGGGTTTAAAACTAACATCTTTTGCCAAACTCCAAGCATACTTCATATTAGCTAGGAATACAACATGACTGAAAGGATTTGGGGATAAAACCTGAAAGGACCTTGATGTCACCTAGAGGGGGGGTGAATAGGTGAATCTGCAATTTTACAAACTTTTTCACACAGTCAGTACTGAAACCGGTCAGACCGGTTTTCCAAACCGGTCAGACCGGTTTCTGGCAGAAACACACAACAATGCAATTGACCTCCCCTACGAGTTCTAGCACAAACCAAACTTGATATGTAGCTCCTGTAGATGATATCTATCAAGTTCACTTAGTCCCTGCACACAATTAGAGCACAACCAAGTAGATCGAAGTGGAAGTAAATGTAAATGCTAGAATTGAACTTGTGAGACAAACCAAATAAGAGACGCGATGATTTGTTTCCCGAACTTCGGATTCACCGCTGCCACCAAGGCTGCCACCAAGGCATGATGAACCATACGTCTCCGTTGAGGGCCTACGAAAGGCGGGCTTATCCACTCCAAGCCACTTTCCTTGATTCCACTAACTTGTGACCCTTTTCCATGAAGGAGGTAAGGCCGGCCTTACAAACAATCCGTGGCTCACCACAATCACGGTAGCTCACCGGCGACGCCTAGCCGGCTAGGAGGCTTCACCTCCAAGAGTAACAAATGCTTCAATGGTTGCTAGACTTCACCGAAAGTGCTCAAGCTAAGGATATGCTCTTTGCTGCTGCAATTAGCTCACTCAAGCTTTCTATAGCTCACACACAATACACAAATACAGTGCATTCGATCCCTCAACCCAAATCCAAAGATATGATCAAAATCAATCAACTCTCACAAAGAGAGGTTTGGGGAGAGCTTGCTGGTGCTTGGAAGGCTCTAGGCGTGCAAAAATGGCAGGAAAACTAGCAACCCTCAAAGGAGAGGGCCAAGGGGTATAAATACCCCACTCCTCAAAAACTAGTCGTTATGTTAGTGGCAAACTGGTCAGACCGATTAGCCAAACCAGTCAGACCGGTTTTCAAACCAAACTAGGCGTTACACCTGTCAGAGCCCCAAACCGGTCAGCCAGAGCCCCAAACCGGTCAGACCGGTTTGGGTCGAGTCAGCACACTAAGTCCTCAACGGACTTCTCTCATAAGGCTATCACACATGGGTTGATCTATGAGCACTTTTTGGTGTTGTCAAACAACTAATGTTGCATCCCTCTTGATAGTACGACATTCCTATACTCAAGACTAAACAATAAAATAAATCTTCCACTTGAGCTTCATGTCTTTGTTGATGCCATACTTGATCATTCTCATCTTTGAGGGCTCACAACATTCCTTTCTTGCTGAGCAAATCCAACTTGAGCCAATGACTTAGAATTTCCAAGTATGAACCAATTCATAAGCCATTCCAATATATGATCTATAGTGATTAGATGCTTTGCATAGCTTCACTCTATAAGGCTTGATTAGTGCATAGAGACTAAACCAAGATACTAGTCTTCACCCTAGCAAAGTTCCTCGGCTACAAGACCAACTTGCCCTTCTCTTTGCTTAGTACCTGGACCCCGTCATCTAGCTTAATCCCTTTCACCATATCTAGCCACTTTGAGTTCCACTTTGAATTGCATCACCATGAATACCACATTGAATTCCATGTCTTCAACTAACTTGAGATATGTCCAATATTATCTTCTATGTTGTCTTTGGTAAATAACTTGTCCATAGGCTTCCATGCACTTGAGACCATATACTAACCATAGAATCATGTCTCTTTTTGATTGTAACTATTGCCATGGATCAAGTCCAAAGTAATCCTAATTTCTCAATTAATTTATCCCAATACCCTTTCACAAGCTTCTTCTAGGTGAGACCAACTAATGTACATAAGCTCTTGTCTCATTTATCATTTCTATTTACTTGTCATTGCATTGCTTAGTTGCATGGGATCACAACCACTTGTTTGCTTTCATATCATTTATACCAACAATGAGCTTGTATTCTTCAACAATTGTATTTCATGAATGTCCATAAGAATAAAATCCTGCTCATATGCTTAGGCAAACAAGTTAAATTACAAATCATGTTGTCAACCAAAATCACCAAAACATATAAGTGCCTAGATGCACTTTCAAAACCTTGGCTAGAACTGTCCAACGTGCCCCAGCTTTCAGCTCCTCTAAATCTTCTTCCAACACAATACCTTCATCCTCATCCTCTCGTATCTTCAATTGTTGAAGCAGGTCATCCAAATTAGGCTCCACCTTCCTTCCAGAATGCAATCTTGGGTTGTATTCAGTCATCTCCCCACACTAGTCAGACTGCTCACAAATGCCCCCACAAACGCGACCAAGGCCGAGAAACAAACCCAATGTTTGCCCTTTAGCCAGCCCGAATCACGATTGGGATATCAGAGAGCAAAAGAAATCTGATTAGGAAGGGGAGAAAAGGAGAACTCACACTGGATTCAGTGGTAGTAGGAAGAACCCTAGGAGTCGCCCAGGGGAAGAAACCTCTCGAAAGCCTTGAGTCGCCCTAGGTGTGCTATATATGTGGACCAGGAGCTCGGTAACTCACTGCATTAAGTACTAGCCATCTGCTCATCTTCTTTTTTCCCAGCACGCCAGACATATCCATGTCTTCTCTTCTCTAAGCTCTGGACAGCTCGCTCCATCTGCTCATCTTCTCTTCTCCAAGCTCGCTCTAGAGGAGTTCGCGCTGGCCATGGAGGTGGTGCTGGAGGAGCTCGCACCGGCCATGAAGGTGGTTCCGGATGAGCTCGCGACGGACTCCCGCGTACAACAACATGCAAATTTCACGAAAACAAAAAAAACATGCTGGAAAGAGCTCGAACCAGCGACGTCAACAATTGATCCTCACCACGCTAACCAGTCTGCATGCGAAACTTTTTTGAAAGAAGCACACTAAACACCCTATTTAATAAGGGCAAAAAGGGAAAACTCTACCCTAATTAATCACTCCTCGGTATGCTAATATTGTCCTAAACGACTTTTTTTACCAGTATAGAGGGAGTAATTATTGATTTATATTTTTAATTGGAATGTATCCAATGCAAACCAACCCCTCCATGCAAACTTTGGAAACCAACATGCATAGGGGGTTGATTTTCACGTGATATGATGCCTTTTTTTAATAGCCACCTACCACGTCCATGTATGCATTGTAAAATACAGAGGAAAAGGATGATGTTGAGGACGATACTAACATGGAAGATGATGATCCGTCTACACAGGTCGTGCTGCCAGATCCTTATGAGAAGGTCTATGCCAACGTCACTTCAGAGACACAGAAGCTGCCGCCTAAGGCCGACTGCAAGCATTGTGGGGCTAAGAAATTTTTGTAAAGCGCCTCCTGGTTTCTGTTGTCATGGTGGAAAGATACATCTACCTACCCCAGGCACACCATCTGAACTTATGAAACTCTGGTCAAGTTTGAACGCTAAAGCTAGGCACTTCCGTGGTAACAAAAGGTTCTTAATGGACGTTTCTCATTCACTTTCCTATACTGCCACTTGGACCGTGTGACGACCAATATTAGGAACAGTGGTGTCTGCATGTTCCGTGTCCATGGATAGATCTACCACAACATACATGGATAAGATCATACCAGGGGTGCTACAATGCGCTCTCATCACAAGGCGTAAGCAGGGGCGGAGCTAGCGGTGGGGCGGGCGGGGCTGGAGGCCCCCTACCACCCTGGCTCCCATGGCAGCCCCCCCTAGAAATTTTGAGGAGGAAGAAGAAGGAAGAGGAAGAAAAAGAAGGAAGAAGAAGGAGGAGTGAGGAAGAAGAAGAAGGAGATCCCCCCTAACCCTCCATCCTAGATTCCCCACTGGGCGTAAGACTATCTTGCCCGTATCATAGGCAAATGTATGTGAAATAGAGATGTTAGGGGAAACTATAATATTTTGAACTTATGTATATCCTACAACTTATTGATGCTGAGCCAGATCATTATATGATACCTTGAGAAAATTCTCCCCAAAAGAATTCAATGATAAATGCTGTCTTGGCATCTTTTTCACAAGGAATAAAATGTATACCACTAAAAGGAAATGGGTTGATGTGGTTGGGAACGATATAATTAGGGTTTAGGGGTCTCCACAGTTAGGAAGGGGTCATTTGCCTAAATTCGAGTCACATATATGTTTTGTGAGCAGCTGAGCAAAGCATCTGTTAAAAAAGCGCGTGCACCATCTGGTTTAGACCAGTCTCAATGCACAGTTTGACGATGCTGCCATATCAACTTTTCAATAAAATGAAACTGTCTCTCTCAATGTACAGTTTTATTGCACAATTTCTTAGTGTATAGTTTCATTGCACAATTTCATAGATGTATTGTAACATTAAAGTTATGTATGGTGTTGTGATCAAATACGTCATGTGAACTATGTGGCCTTCATAAATTAAGAAGAATAGTAGAATTAATAGCCACACAGGGATCCAGGGATGAAATAAATTGGTCTCTCAGTGGGAGTTTCATCAAGTTTTATGGTTCTTGGTAACTGAATCTTAGAAGTGTCATGACCATTAAACTCTCTTCTCTTCCCCCATAAATACCCTGCTAAGTCAGTATCTTTGTTGATGTAACTATAAATTTGTTGTTATAAAATCTCTCACGACACTTCCACTGAGACTGACCTTAGAAAAAGAGCTGCACACTCCAGCGCGAAGTAGCCGCAAGGGGGAGGGCTTTCCTAATTAACTAGGTGATACCCCGCGCGTTGTTGCGGAAATTTCTACAAAATTTGAAGATGCAATTTGAAAAGTAGAAACACTAAAATGATTGCATCGCGCTATTTTTTGCAAACAACAATATAGAGGAAAACACATTCATTTTATTGAGAGAACTACTTAGAAATTTGTAGCATGATACTCGACTACTTGTAAAGACTAACATAATGTATAGCCGCTAATTTGTAGCATGATACTCGACTACTTGTAAAGACTAACACAATGCATAGCCGCAGAAAATCAGTAGAAGAAATAAATTCATGATTCTAGTGGATGGTGATGTGGATAGCTTGCATGTTGAGAGAAGATCTAGTAGATGATGACGTGTACATCTTGCATATTGAGAGAAGTCTAACCATGACTTGTAGTGGGTACCCTGAACGCAAAGTCTTATATATATTCATAGACATATGAATTGCTGGACACACCATAATACAAACCTTTGTGGATAGGGGATATAGTGATGATACATCTATGACTATATATGCCACTACAATGTTACACGCACATTTTGAATCATTCCAATTTTAGCGAATTATACACTATTTTGCTTTCCCTTGGACGTATATGAAATTTGGATAGCATGCATTCTGCCAGCTATTTCTTTCATGCTCATTCGTTCGCTTGGTAGTGGGTTCGTACAGGAAAGTGCTACTTGCAGCACGGATACCAAGCATTGATGAACCATATTTTCTGATGCCTTCTTCGCTTCAGAAAAGTTCTTACATTCTTCTGCCAGATGAGCATCGATGACATGAAATATTTCATTTGGAAAGTTGCTATCCACAAAGTTGACAATGCTGCATCCGTCCTTGAACATGGGATCTGTTGGTCTCCTTCCAGTCATCATTTCAAGCAGTATTATACCAAAACCATAAACATCGTCGGAAGTTGCTGCATGCCGACCACCTCCCGCGTACTCTAAGAGATAGACACATGTAGAAGAAAGTTAGTAAACATTTTAACTGTCCGGTGAGTAAAAGGAATCGGGAGAAAAAGTGGAGCCAAACACACGGTTCCTCTTATATTACCTGGAGCAATATATCCTATAGTTCCCTTGACACCGACTGATGAAGTGATAGGACCGGCTGATGTTGAATCTTGGTAGAAACTTGCAATACCAAAGTCGCCCAAAAGAGCATTCATATCAGCATCCAGAAGAATATTGCTAGGCTTCAGATCACAATGGATAGTGGGCCTTCCACAGTCATGATGTATATAGTCCAATGCGTCAGCTATGTTGACAGCTATGCTTAATCTTTGAGTTAAGCTTAGTTGTTTCTTAACGGTCCCGTCTCCTTTGTGATGTAACCATTTGTCTAGGTTCCCATTAGCCATGAACTCATAAATTAGAGCTTTAAACACACTGCCTGTATTGTCTACTGTTGAGCAAGCGGTTACGATGGGAAGAAGATTTCTGTGCTGAATGCTTCTCAGCACTTCACATTCTTTCAAGAAGCTTTTCTCTGCCCCACCCATCTCAAGGTCAAAAACCTTAACCGCCACTTCCATCTTAGATTCCTTTAACTTCCCTCTATAGACTGAACCATAGCTTCCTCTTCCAATCAAGTTAGACTCAGCGAAGTTAGATGTGGCTTGAGCCAGATCATTATATGATACCTTGAGAAAATTCTCCCCAAAAGAATTCAATGATAAATGCTGTCTTGGCATCTTTTTCACAAGGAATAAAATGTATACCACTAATATGAGGGACATGAATCCAAATATTGGTATCAGAACTCTAACCAAATAGTATCCAATTTTTGTTTTCTTAGAGGTGTCGGGGCAAGAGGGCATATGGAGATCCATCGCTCCTCCGCAGAGCCCCTGATTACCACCCTTAAGTGAAACAGCTGTAGCATTTTCAAATACTCCATTTCTGGGTACTTCTCCATCAAGATTGTTATATGAAAGGTCGAGCATTCGGAGGGATGTCAGAGCGTTTAGGGTCTGAGGGATGGTGCCTGACAAGTTGTTGTGTGAAAGATTTAGCATGCTCAGGATCGTCAAGTTGCCAAAAGTTGATGGGATACTTCCTGTCAGAAAGTTCTGGTCCATTTTCATAATCTCTAAAGCGTGACATTGACCCAAAGAATCTGGTATTTGCCCAGTAAGCTTATTCCAAGAAAGGTCTAATGTGCTGAGTTGTACAAGGTTACTGAAATTAGGGATGTCACCCTGGAGATTGTTGTGGCTAAGGTCAAACTTTATGAGTGGTTGTTGAAGGTTTGCAAAATTTGGTGGTATATACCCTTCAAGGTTATTATTGCTAAGGTTCAGCTCTTGGAGGCGTGGAAGATTTCCTAAGCTGGATGGTATAGGACCCTCAAATTCATTTTCTTGTAGCCAGAGTACGGCCAGGTGAGTAAGATTGCTGATAGAGGATGGGATTGGCCCAGTGAACTTGTTTGATCGTAAGAATAGACGTTGTATGTTACTCAAATTTTGAATCCATCCTTCAATTGTACCATTAAAATTGTTTTGACTTAGTGACAGTTTATTTAAGGAACTAAGTTTCCCTATGCTCTTTGGAACTTGCCCAGATAAGCTGTTTCCAGTCAACAAAAGATTTTGAAGAGCACTCGATAGGTTACCGATTGACTGTGGTAGAGATCCCTCTAGCTTATTGAAAGCGAGTGAAAGTGTCGTTAGATATTTACAGTTTGTTAATGCTTTCAAGAATTCCCACTCCTGGTTATTCCTTGCTACAAGCTGGTTAAAATCAAGGTTTAGGAAAGTCAATTTTGAAAGATTTCCTAAAGAGGTAGGAATTTGACCTGCAAAATTGTTATTTGATAAGTCAATCAATTGTAGTCCTAGAGCATTGCCTAGGGAAGCTGGGATGGGACCTTCAAACTCGTTGTTTTCCAAGGTAAGCTGTTTGAGGTTAGGCAGAAGTTCTCCTATGTTAGATGGCAATACCTTGCCTAGCATATTAAACTCTAGACTAATATTTTGTAGAGAAGAAAGATGAAAGATGGCATCTGGGATTTCACCTGAAAGCCTATTTTGACCTAGGAGTAAGCTTTCTAAATTCACCAATTGGCCGAGCTCACCAGGAATGTTTCCCTCGAGTTGATTTGAAACTAAACTGAGATATCTTAGATTTGATAGTAGGCCTAATTTCGGAGGAATTGAACCCACTAGCAGGTTTGAGGAAAAATCTAAGGCGGTTAAGTTGGCGCAGTTTGCAAGGTCATCAGGAATGGTTCCGGATAAATTGTTGTTGTACAGGTAAAGGTACTGCAGTTGTTGGAGGCGGCCAAGAAGAGGCAATGGACCCACAAAGTTATTCTCCGATAGATCAAGATAATAAAGGAAGGTAAGGTTGCCAAGAGAGGAGCTTATTTGGCCAGCTAAACCTGCGCCTCCTAGGAAGAGCGTCGAGACGCGCCATGGTCGCTTCGTGGTGCACGTGACACCATTCCAGTGACAGAAGTGGGAGCTCATGGTCCAATTGCTCAAGGCTCCAGATGGGTCGCTGACGCCCTTCCTGAAATCGAGCAGTGCCTGCAGATCTCTGCTGTTTTCATGGACGGTTGAGCAATTGATGTTTCCAACTCCATAGTATAGCAGCAGCAACGGCAATAGTACAAGCGCGGGCATGGAGAATTTCGCCGGCTGCTTGGAACGACACATGATGCACTTAACTGTCACCTGCAAAATATAAAGCATAAACTTGGCGGCATATTATGTGTACATGCTCAAAGCTTCAAACTAGATAAACTACGTTGTGTCCATGACCAATCCTATTGAGGTCTCCAACAATATATTCTGCTATAATTTTTGCTCCATTTATTGTAAGAACGAAAGCGATTAGACAGAAAGGATAAATCGTGATGGATGTTTTCACTTTATTGCCAGAGATAAATATTGACAAGCCAGGCAGAATTACAGGAAATGGAAGCAGGCAGGCTCAGGCAGAGAGTACCTCTCTTCTTAGCCGGAGACGGCAGCCTTTCTGATCGGCTTGGTAATTGCCTTGAAACAATGTTTGAACTGGAAGTATGAGCTGGATGCTCAGCTGGCTGAGGCCCCAGGGGTTTAAAAACAGGTTTACATGACCGTTACATTCACACATTGTGACACCCGTATCTTAGCTTGACCGCCATTTCAGCGAAGACCCAGAGTCCGTCAAACTCGCCGGTTACCGCCACTTTCCAGCTTCCATCCCGTCACGTAGCGCCGCCGTCGTTGTTCGAGTTGGACAAGATTGTTGCTGCGTGGCCAGCCTCGAATCCTAGAGTACTACTTTTCAGCAGAACCTGACAGAGATATTCCAGGCTGATGTACGACCTGTCTCGTGCGGTTTCGATGATGATAATTCAGCTCGTGGAATGGTCCAGCGGTGCTGGATTTTCGTTTCCAAATCCCGATTTGGACCTTTGTGATGACCGCGCTTCCAGAATGTATCGTGTGGCCATGATTCGTTCATAGGTTATCTTTGACAGGGCAGTGGGTCAGGTCAACTTGTATGTATCCGATCTGGACAAGAATACTCTTGTACAGTGCCGTGCTTCATAGGGTTTAAGCAGATGTATCAGTGTATAAAAAACAATCAGTCATGGTGAAAATATGTGTACTCCCTTTTTCTGAAAAAAAATTGTTCATTTTTCTAAAAGAAAAAAAGTTCATTTGAGGACGAGATAATGGTAGGATGGATATTCTGCCAAGAGTCAAATATATGATCCTCGTGTGCCTCTTTTCAAAGTTTGAAAGTTCAAGTTCAAAATCTGCTAAATCACCATCGTCAAGGTAGTTGGCGTTGCAAGTGCTTGAAAAATAGTCAGCACCTTCACCTACACATCTTTTACATCATCCATCGCCGCGTGCCTGCACCAAGTAGTCAAGCCCATCTCCGGCATCAAACCCAGTAAACCCGATCATCAGAGAACAGAGATGAATATGGCACTTGAGAGCAGTTTGTACAAAGCCAGTTCAAACAGCTTGCTCGGTTGTCCCCGTTGCCTATTCCGCCGTCCGCTAGAAATTCGCAGAAAACCACCGAAGTCACCGAACCAACTGATGTATTGCCAAATTCCAGCTGATGCATGCTCGCTGTACTTTTTTTCTCGAATACGCAGGAGAGCTGCATATCTTTGTATTAAGAGAGGAAAAAAGTCCGGTTACAACGCAACATCACCCCACTTTGGACTAGAATGGGGGATACAAGACCTGACCAATCTCACCTAAATGCTCGCTGTACTCGTACGACGCCGCCAAAGGTGTTTAGCTAATTAGCTGCTCTCGGCACGAAGCCAAACGATCCAGGCGTTTGATTTCTTCTTATGCCTGACCTAACTGTTTGGATGGTCTCAATAATGGCTGAAACAGAAACCACCAATACTTCACTGATTACGGGTAAGTGGGATCAGACAGATGTCCTTGGGCCAGCGCGTCTGCTTCCACAGCTGGGCGCGTACGCCGCCGTAGATTCTGTACAAACTCTTTTAGCTTTGAGCTGAATTTTTAGTTACATTTTTCATACTACAGATGTGAATATGTGATGAGACTAGATGCTTCATCTGGTTACCTTGACCAATGTTATTTCCATCATCGTTACATTGGGTGATATTACTTTCATTCGTCGGATATATACTAGAGGCTCTAGACGTACACTGTGCTTGTTCTACTCCGTAACTACAATAACCATCCTCAGCTAACTCATTGTAATCGATTAATTTCCACGCGTGTGATGCTAAATTGTTGTTACTAAGTCTAAACTTTTAATTTACTAGTTTTGTTTCCTGAAAATACGACATTGGCAAGGTAGATCTTTGCTATAAATATAATATTTTTATTTATAAATAGTATTGTTAAATAACTTTTCTAAAAGCTCGTGGCACAGGCAGGTGCGTCTCTGTTAATGATAAATAATAAACCACAAAGCCATATCTATTGATTCATATGCTCTCAAACCCTAGAATATTTATACATCAGTACAACTGTACAAGGGCCATGGCATTGCACCTTCGAATATAGCTAGCTTGCATCTTTTTGAAGGTTTCGGCTGGCTATTTGTGCACCACTTACAATAATGGAAAGCGGACCGTTCTCTCCCCGCCCGCGGTCGCCCACGCTCGGGCGACTCTGGCGGCACCGCCGAGCCCCGGAACCAGCCCTCCCTCTCCCCTCCACTCCCCTGCCGCTGCCGGAGAGGCCGGCCGGAAGTCCGCGCGGGCCTCCAGGACGGCGGCGGCGGGTCCACTTTCTCTGCCAGGGCGCCTTCTCCTGGGCGGCGGAGCGCGCAACATCCTGCCGGCCATGGCGACGACGGCGGCGCGGGGCTGTGGATCCGGCGTCCCCAAGGCCGGATCCGGCCATCCCCTGCCGGATCTACGACGAGCTGAAGCGCTCCGCCGGTCGTGGCAGCGGTGGAGGTGCGTGGCCGGCGAGCTGTGTGCGGCGCGGAGGAGGTGCGGGAGACGCAACGGCTGCCGCGCAGCAGGGGAAGCCGTGTACGGCGCGCGGCGGCGGCAGGCGGCACGCGGCGCCGGCAGAGGCCGGGCGAGCGGGACGGCGCCGGCAGAGGCCTGGCGAGCTGGCCAGCGAGGCGGTAGTCAAGCGAGCAGACGGCGGGCGTTGGCGCTCGGCGATGCGTGGACGAGGCGCCCGGCGGAGAGGCCGTCACGACGAGCGACGGCGGAGGCAGTGCCGCGACGCCAGCGGCCGGCGTGTGGAGGGCGAGACTGGAGCCTCCGTGGGCGGCCAGCACGCGACCTGCGGCAGCGTGCCGTGAGGGAGGCCGGCGAGGGGCGGTGCGAGCGCCGATGGCCTGGCGCGCAAGCCCGCGTGTGGGCAGCGGCGACGACATTTTTTGGGGCGGCGGCGGCGCCAAGCAATGACGCAACACTGCTTGTGGGACAACGGCGGAGGTGTCGCTCGATTGGGGCGGCCGCGGCGGCGGTGCCAATCTTGTTGCGCCGCGTACGTGCAGTAGGGTTAAACGCTCTGGGCGAAAGCCCTTGCTAGCTTTATGCTGGCGGACGGCGGCGACGTTCCCGGACGTCGCTTTCCCTCTTGGGGGCGTCATTGTGGAGCTACAACCCCGCTGCACGCTATCTCTGGGTGAAAACCCTGTCCAGCTTCTGGACGAGCGATGGTGGCGCCATTGGCGTCATTCCCTCCTTGGAGGCGTCGTCTCTAGAGATCTGCGCGGTTGGCAGCATGAGCGGACCACTGTCGATGGCGGCATCAACCGTGTTGACTATCCCATCGTGAGGCGCTCTGAAGGGTGTTGGCCTCCTCAAGCCGAGATGTTGGTGACCATGGGTCATCGCAAGACGACTCGGCCTGTAGCGGGTTGCGGCGGTTTGTTTCGGCATGGCTGAACCTATCCGGTGTGGTACAACGTCAAAAGACGGCACGAGCGACTACCTTGGTCCGCGGCTCTGTGCGCGAGGGAGCTATGTGAGGAAGTCGAATCACGGCGGCGGTTCGGTTGTTTGGGAAGGTTCTTTGGAGGAAGGGCAATCATACTCGCTATCTCGACGGCAACACAAGGAACGAGCTCGGAGCATGGAGTTGTGGCGGATGTGGCGAGGCCCCCGTGCGTTGTTTTTGCTCGGGCTCGGTGTTTTTCATCCCGTTGGATAGGTCCTGTATTGTTGCAATGCCCAACGAAGGCGTCTGCCTCCTTTGTTTCTCTAACCAGCGCCGGATCGCGTCGGAGTTTGATGGCTGCAAGGGTGCAGTATTGCAGCTGCAGTTGGTTTTTCTCCGCTGTTGTCTATGAATGTTTGATGACTACGCCGGCCGTGAAAGGTTGTGAGTGGTACCCCGCGTTGATGTCCCAATCCAACCGGGCGAGTATAGTTGTATTTTCTTCTTCCTTTTCTTTTTCCTGGCTATGGCCTTTCAGGGCTGTAGTCTTGTATTTTCTGCTATATCAATGAAACACGCACTGTCTTGTGCGGTTCGTTCAAAAAAACTTGCAATAATGGAACCACACAACATCTACTGAACAGAAGATCTATAAGACTACCCTAGCAGAGGGCAAAACTGTACAGAATCTCTATGCCAGAATTCTGGCTAGCTCGTCCCCTATGCCAGAATCTCCAACATCTGGAAAACCGTTGCGCAGACGAAACAAGCGACGCGTACCGCCGTACCGAACACTGACCCACGTACAGCCAGCGAGCGTACGCACACGTGAACGCACCCCACGACTAGTGGTCGGTGGCGGCTCGCCGGCAATGTCCTTCACGGGCATCCCGGAGGCACGGCCGGGAACGAGGTGCAGCGATCATTGCACATTTGCATGCATGAGTGAGCCTGCCGCGTCCGCTTGTGCAGTGTCGTCGTCTCGCACAGGGCGGTCGCGCGCATCGGGATTTGGCCGAGCACAGCAAAAACCTTGAACGATTCATGTGTTCTGTGTCCTTTTGTCCCCTGACCTAGCTGTTTGTAAGGGCTAAAACAATGATCAAACGGAAATCATTGTATCACCAATAATGGTTTGCATTTTGGAGCATATCGTCCAAAGGGACAGCAGGGATAGGTGCGGCTTGAAAGTGTCGTCACAACCACCCGAATCAAATTAACTGGCACTAGATCTGAGAATGTGAGTTACATCCATGCAACGTTCGTTCTGTTTGAGAATCCAAACTTCTTTCTGAAACCATTGGATCGTGCGCTCTTTCATGCCTTCAAGGAAATACAAGATCGTATTTGAATTATGCATTTCTGCAAGTCCGTCAAGCGTTGCCATCTGGATAGTGGATACATTATTTGAAGAAAGATATCAGCAAATTTAAACCATCCAATTATGTGGTCTTTTAATGTGGGCAAAAATTTCGGGACCGTACGTGTATTTTACTCTTTTTTTTAGTCGCAAAGAGGTCTCCTATCCATCTTCTACATGATGATTAAAACTAAAGGGACTCCTTATGTAACTTTCAGCACACTAAACTCATCTAATATAATCATTGTAGTCCACCGATCTGCTACCGTGAACATCGTATAGCATTTTGATACACTTGATTCAATAATCTATGAAACCTAATTCAATATTTTATAAGATGATTGGACAAGATATTTATTTGCCCCTTCCACCTTACCCAAATTGCCTCTTATCTAACAATATTTTTTTAGTATTTTTTATAATTAATTCAACCATCAATATACAATAACTCGATATTTCGGATTGCATGATTCAACATTTTACGGGATGATCTGACGAAATATTTATTTATCCCTTTCATTCACAAGTTATATGGTTGGCTTGGCTCTCTACTTTATCTTAGCCATTTATTTGCTATAACACGGATCTCATACAGTGGACAGTAAGCTAAATAATTGTAGAAGGTAAATAGAAAACCCGTTAAACTACTTTTTTTTTTTGAGAGAACCGGGTCAACTTTCATTAATATAGGAGGTTACAGTCATTGCTTACAAGAACACCCAGCAGAAAATAAAAATTACATTCAGGTCCTTGTAGCACACACCCGGTTGTCTTCACTGTTGGTCGCCGGAGCCGCCGCTCAACGGTGCTTCCCTGAAAGGGATCACCGCTGAAAATGCGCCTTGAAGCCGAGCTCCAACACAACGAAGACACTTCCGAAGAAGTCACTAAATTTTTGAAACCAACCTTGGCAACATGTTGCACACCGACAAGATCGATGCACAATATAAACGTTGAAAGCCCGAACAAGCAGTCTCTCGTCGAGAGAGAGGAGATCTGGCACCTCAAGAATTGCAGGCAACTCTGGAGCAACCAGCAGTGAAAAACTCCATGGAAGGAGTACACAAACCTCCCAGGATCCTCGCCGGAAAAAGCATCGACAGCGGTGCCGTCTCCGGAGAAGACAAAGGAGGGACAAAAGAACTCACCAGATCCGGCGAGGACGCTTATTCTCCATGGACCATCGTAAAAGGGAAGAACAACAGCTCCACCGACACAGCAGTGATGGTGGCACCACATCCATCCCTTCCAACTCCGATCCAAAGAAGCAAAAGGACCGACGGGCACGAACCCCACCAGTAAACCTAACCCTAGTATATAGGTACTATATACAGTGAAGACCATCCGCCGCCGATTCAGCCAGTCACCCTCCTCCTCCGACGCCAACGAAGACGCCGGAGGTGAGGTCAACGGCGAATCGGCGGAGGAACCTCGAAATCGCCTGGGCGTCGCCTGGTCTCTACTGTTGGGAAGAAACGAGAAGGGACACTCGCTCCCCGTTAAACTACTGATTCGTTTTGTGTCAGCGGCCTGTTGCAGTCCCCAGCCCAGCATGAAAAGCGGACCGGCCACAGTGTCGTAGCCCAAAATAAATCAACGGCCCAGCTAGCGGAGCCTCTTTAACTTTGGGCCGGGTTTCGGCTTTGCCGGCCGAACAATCGGCAAATCAGCAAAATCTCAGCAACACAGTAACACCGCGCCGTTGCGGATGAAACCGGGCCACTCGGCGCCTGTGCAGGCGTTGCGAGCGGCGGCGCGCGTCTTCTGGGGCCGGAGCGTGGCGGCGCATGGCTAATCACGCGGCCGACCAGCGGCCAGAAACGGTACGCACGGGATCTCGCCGGGCTTCAAGTTTTTAAGGGACTGTAGTTCGGGTTTTGCTTAGGAATCCCAGGCTCAGGCTACTCAGCTGATGTTAACTACTCCCTCCTTCCCAATTTATTTGCATTTGTAGGATTCAAAAATTGTCCCAAATTAAACACTATAATAGATGTCCATGGTCTGAGTGTTTCAGACTTGGCCTCTGCACTAGTACACGTGGATTTCATCGGTTAAAAGAAGCACTGTTAGTCATCCTTTGCCCTGAATTTTTTAAGTGACTGGCGCTCTAGTAGCTGCTCATTTTTCCCGGAATCTTCTAGCACCTCTCACCGAAAGACTGAAACACTCTGGTGGTCTGGCAGATATGCAGAGGGGTAGTATTGTAATTCAGGATGCAGTGGGTCGTTTTTGGTTGACCGAAACACTGACCTAGACTACCCAGCCAGCTGATAATCAGTTTTGGGTCGACCCAAATCAATTCAACTCCGGCAACCAGTTACCCATTGGGTCAGGAATGTATGTGCTGGAGTATTACACGAGCAACATGAGGAGAAGGAGCCCGACGCCCCACGGCGACCCGCCGGCGCGGTGGATGGAGTCCCGCAGGAGCCCGACGCCCCACGGAGACCCGCCGACGTGGTGGATGGAGTCCCGCTCCGGCATCGGCACCGCCAGCAGGTCGCCCACGCCCCGCGCCGCCCTCGCCGGAGACGCCCGAGAGCAGCCGCATGGCCAGCAGCAGCACGAACGGCGACGCCATGAGCAGGATCCGCGCCGGCGAAGGACTCCGCCGTCGACTCGTAGCTCGTATACCACGAGAAGCCCAGGAAGAGGAGCAGCACCGGGAGGAAGAAACACGGGTGCACTGGCACCTCCAGCGCCGCCGCCACTGTACGAGTTCCCCATTCGATCGGTTGGGTGGGCTTCAGGAATTCAGCTAGCACCTTCGTGGATGGATGGAGTGAACCTTGATGGGACAGATGCTAAGACAACGCTACAACCGTGGATGATTTGGGTTACCCAATAACCCAACGATTCACGCATCAACTGGAACTAAATTTTAATGGGCCAATTTGTTGGGTATTTACATCACCATTCACAGTTTGGGTAGTGGTCATTGGGTTGACCCACTAAAACCTGCATCCTGACCCACCAGGCAACACACGCACCCCCTCCCCACCCCAAATCCTCGGCTGCGCCGGCAGCCAGGCACCCGCGCCTCCGTACGTCTTCCGGTTCCAATCCGTTCTTCCCCCGCGATTCCGAGCGCCCGAGCCAACTCCTCCTCCCTCAAGCCACATCGGCTCCTCCACCGGATCCAGCGACGGCGATACTGACCTTCTCCATGCCGCCTCCTGCCGATGTCGCTGTGTCTGCTTTCCACCCGTGGCCCGGGCGCGTGAGGCCATCCCTGGATCCTGCAGGCGTGACTCCTACTGGGCAGTGGCGGCGCCTCGTGAGCAGCACATGGATTGGGTCTGTTGCTTTTATTTGGAGTTGAAGCTGTCTTGCATATCGATTGGTACTTTTGTGCAGATTTGTTACTGGCCCTGTTTAGTTCCCAAAAGTTCCCAAAAAGTTACACCCAAATACACTATGCAAAAACAAGATTCCCTATTACATCAAAATGTCATAACATATATAGAGTACTAAATATAGATGAAAGAAAAAACTAATTGCATAGTTTTGTTGTACTCTGCGAGACGAACATTTTGACCCTAATTAATCAATTTTTGAACAATTTTTTGCACATACAAACGAAAATGCTACAGTGACGCAATGATTACGAAGAGACATCCAACTTCCAAATTTAACCTCCTAATTCTAACATCTAAACACCACCACTGTCCTGTGCGTCGTTACTTTCTTGTACTCTTGTCCATCGATTGGACATGTGCTTTTGTTCGGATTTGTAGCAGATTCTGGTGTAGCCAGTTATAGTTTGATGGGCAGAGGTTTGGATCAGGAGAGTTTGTACAATTTCTGCGAGCTTCGTTTCAGTGAGCTTTTTATTGTTGTGTTAGTTCGGTCATTGACCGAAACCGAAGGCCTTGACGAATTGGATTGGAGCACGCTTCTTCTTCAGCTTCCGCTTTGGAGGCCTTGACGAAGGTTCGAGAAATCCCATGACGCAGCAGAACCGATCGAGAGGATAGAGAGGAACAGTGAAACGGTGCAACAAAACGACAGGAATGAACAGGGTAACAGTACCCTTCTGTCCGTACATCTACAACTTTATTTATTTATAGGATAGGATGTCTGATCTGGGAAGTTCCTCTCCACGAACACGACAATTGTGTGCTCATTTTCAAACATTGATTCGGTTGGTCTTCTCCTAACAAGCATCTCAAGAAGAACTATTCCAAAACTGTAAACATCGCCCTGGGTTGATACTTGGCCACTTTGAGCATATTCTGAAAAAGGGGAAATGAAACTCATTAATGCAACATATTCTTTAAATGATCATGTAAATACATTATGCCATCAAAGACGGACAGATGTAGCAAGTACTTGACCTGGGGGCTGGGGCGATATAACCAATAGTCCCCTTTAATCCAATTAAGTTATTTGAACTTGAATGTCCAACTGATGTGGACCTAGCAGCATTATGGACGAGGTTTGCAATGCCGAAGTCACCTAAATAAACATTCAAGTCGGCATCTAGGACTCTAGGAGGATGTTGCTGGGCTTCAAATCACAATGCACAATTGGGATTTCATTATCATTGTGCAAATAAGCCAATCCATCAGCTATGTCGACAGCTACGCTTATTCTCTGAACTAAGCCCAGCCCAAACATTTTCCTGTGTGATCTGCACATTTGTTGAAGGATCAAATCGACGAACAGAGGGGGGGGCGGGATGGGAAAATTCTCTCGAAAGAGTGAACTCGGCCTATATCCCAAAATCACTTCCGACGGCGACCAACTCACTTCCTTGCCAAATCCACGAAGTCACTGAAGTACTTCTGGACCTAGGAACAAGTCTTCAAGCAACTCAACTAGCATCGTACAGCGGAAACCAATACTCGAACCTTACACAGAAACCGGAACTTCTGAGTACAACCCAGAACTTCTGGGTTCTTGAAACCGGAACATCCGGGTTCTTGAAACTGGAACTTCCGAGTACAACTCGGAACTTCTGGGTTCTCCAGCCCGAGCAAAATCTAGAAAAATTGAAACCCAATCAAATGACCTCCAAAATTCGTGAGATTTTACCAGTAGCTTTCTGCAACCATGGTGAGTCTTTGCCCAAAAGATTTTTTTCAAAGAGATCAAGACTTCACCATGAATTTCACGAATTCGGTCAAGAACACTAGAGAAGGGAGAGATGGGAAAATCTTCGAATTCACACTCAATCCATAAGATATTTGTGGGGGAAACAAGTCAAAGATGCTCCACAAAGATCCCAGTAACATAATCCCCCAACAAATTCCACGGATTTCGCCTCGAATCGCGAAGAACGAAAATTCACCAAAAAGAGCTCCGAAAATCACGAAAAAAAGAGCACACGAGAGTTGAAGGACTTCTTCTATTGATTCATGAGGACAACATCTATACAAAGGCTAACCTCCTCCCTTCATCTAACCCACTTGAAAGTGGAGGAAAATCGAAGCGGAGAAGTCCTCTCCTCTCTTCCTCACAACATGAAGCTCATGGCTAGCCTAGGAAAACAAAGAGCAAATGAACTAGGGTTCCAAGAGGTGGCTGCCAACTCCTACAAGGTGAGTATATATGGCCACCAACTAAAGACACAAATACCCCTACAATTTAATTAAAAGATACACGCCCTCAAGGGCAAAGCTGGAAGTTGTTGATATTTTCTCCTCCGGCTGGACACGCAACCATCTGGAGTTTCTTCCCTCCGACGCAACCTACACGATCACGCCGTGTGTCCTCCGCTTCGAAGCTTCCCGACGCGCAGACTGAAACCGGTCAGACCGGTTCTGCAAACCGGTCAGACCGGCTCCGCCACGCCAGGTCTTCGGACTTAGTTTTGAGGCCCAAACAAAGAAACCCTCCTCCACTTATTTTTTGGTCAAACCAACAAACCCCGCATACTTGGTCCAGCCTCAGCGCCAAGCTTCGAGCACGCTAAGCCTTTCATCTCCGGTTCTCGGACGATCTACTCGGTCTTGCCTCGTTCCTTGACTTGGCCACGCCTAATGTACCGGCTCAGATCATCTTCTTCCACGTTTCCTTGCTTGTTCTTGCACCATGTGAACAACACTTGATCCCATCGGCCACTGGGTCCCTCGAACCAAGCCTACTTGTCTCTCTGTTAGCAAATGATGCGTAAAACAAGATCGAACACGAGACACGATTTAACGTGGAAAAACCCTTACGGAAAAAAACCACGGAAGACAATCACTATTGAGGAGAGTTTACAAGTAGGGATGACACATGGCTTATTTATCTTGCCTTGTCTTGTCTTGTCTTACCCTACCGTCTACATAGGCTTACATATATATAGGCAGATCGCGCGCCCGTACTTGGTTGCGTTACCAAGGTGGGACTAAACTGTGCACTTTCTGAGAGAAACCACATCACAATGGGCCTTCGCTTCGCTCTGGCCCAAGCCTGGCCTATATCGTGGATGTGAATTTGGAACATATCCAACAAACTCCACCTTGAGACAAATTCCATCATGTAGACGAATAATAAACCTCCATATTCAAATCTTGAATACCAATGTCCATCGAATAAATAAAATCACTTGAGTATTCTCCCAACACTTTAGCAAATAACCAATAGGTTCAAACACACACAGCTATCAACAAAGCAGACGAACAATCTGGGCCTTCAACAAATTCATAATCCCAGCAAAAGTCTGAGTCTGTGCAACTGGCCTCGGAAAAATAAATGGCAATAATGCTCAATCATTAAACGACATAAAGTCGCAATATCACCTGTGGTATTAAATAAATATCCAGTGAAGAACTCAATTACTGCTCCATTCAAACACGGTTCAGATGTAGGCATAAATGTGCAACCAACGGAGTATAAACCTCTGCAATAGACCCTGCAGTAGTGCAGTCATGAGTGGACGTCTCCACCTTGAACAATAAATGTACTGAATGCTGGCCAGTACAAAACATTGTAGTATCTATGCAACAACGAGCAAAGACAGCAATAAACGTACTGCTCCCGCAATACAAAACACTGTAGTATTTAGTCAAACAAAAAACTCCTCTATTGCACTTGAAATCCTCCACCTCGAACTCAATTCGGAGCAAAACCTTCACTTTCAATTAACCAACTCTATTGGAGTAAAAGAAAACCACTAGGCTGGCATGAACGATGTTGTCAAAACATCAAGATGAATTAACTCAAAGTGATCCGATAATAATCCCAACATCTCCTCAAAATCTCAATATATCTCAGCAGTGGAAATCACATATCATAGAAGCCATATGAAAGAAATAACCAGAAGAAAATAATCTGCAGTAATAATCTAGGTATGTTACTGTGTGAACCTAGCAATAACCTATAGCATTGTGTACAACTCTGTGTACGTTCAGCAAAGCTGAGAAAACCTTCCGGTAGCTTCTCGTAGATTGGTCTGCAGCATCTGGCAAATACGGAATCAGATTCCGTCTTAAACTCCACGTTGATGAGTCTTGCACGAGGTAGCCAATCGCAGATTGATCCGGCTGGCGGCGCGCGATAAAACAGGGACGAAACCCAAATTAATTTTTTTTTCACGTGATCTCGTACCAAGCTCTGATACCACTTGTTAGCAAATGATGCGTAAAACAAGATCGAACACGAGACACAATTTAACGTGGAAAACCCCTTGCGGAAAAAAACCACGGAAGACAATCACTATTGAGGAGAGTTTACAAGTAGGGATGATACATGGCTTATCTATCTTGCCTTGTCTTGTCTTGTCTTACCCTACCGTCTACATAGGCTTACATATATATAGGCAGATCACACGCCCGTACTTGGTTGCGTTACCAAGGTGGGACTAAACTGTGCACTTTCTGAGAGAAACCACATCACAATGGGCCTCCGCTTCGCTCTGGCCCAAGCCTGGCCTATATCGTGGATGTGAATTTGGAACATATCCAACACTCTCCACTCCTGGGAGGCCACTCCAGCGAAAACCTTTCACGCTTGTTCTTCACCTGCACCAATGCAAACCAAGCCGCATTTTACATCTGCAATTCTTGAGCCAATGCAAACGTTAGTCCACACAACGTTGTCAATCACTCATCACTAGGAAGCGACCATCCTCTCGGTCCCTCGGACACACATGGTCCTCATTTGTGATGTAGCCATGTATCTAAATTGCCATTGGGCATGAATTCATAAATTAGAGCTTTGAAAGCATTTCCTGTGTTGTCTATTGTTGAGCATGCTGTTAAGATTGGAAGTAAATTTCGATGTCGAATGCTTCTCAGAACCTCACATTCTGAAACAAAACTTTTGTCTGCACATCTCATCTCAAGGTCAAAAACCTTAATAGCTACTGCTGTCTTAGGTTGGACTAATTGACCTTTATAAACTGAGCCATAGCTTCCTCTCCCAAGTAGGTTTGATTCAGAAAAGTTCTCTGTAGCTTCCTTGTAGGAGACTTTAGGGAATTGCTTGCCGAAAGAAAGCAGCAGCAAATATCTTTTGTTTGGCATCTTTTCAAGGAGAATAAAGTGAAACAACAGTATAATTGACATGAATCCAAATATTGGGATCAACACTCTAACCATGTAGTATTTTATTTCTTTTCTCAGAAATACAGTAGGGCATGGGGGCATAGATAGATTCAATAAACCTCAGCAGAGGCCCTCATTGCCAACGAGTGAGACAGCTGCAGCATTTCGAAATATTCCATCTCTTGGTACTTCACCTTGTAGATTATTATAAGATAGATCCAGCTGAGTAAGAGAAGACAGATTACACAGTCCTATAGGGATGGAACTTGACAAATTATTATGCGAAAGATTGAGAATGCTCAAGCTCGTTAGACTACTCAGAAATGAAATGTTCCATGTGAGAAAATTATTGTCCATTTGGAGTATCTCCAACTCAAGACATTTGCCCAAAGTGGGAGGGATTTCCCCAGTAAGCTTATTCGATGAAAGATGTAGTTCGTTGAGCTGTTGAAGCATGCTAACCTCCGGAGGTATTGGACCTTCTAAACTATTATAGGATAATACACATTGGATCAACGGGGACTTAGGACTAATTTACTAAAGAGATAATTAGGAATAAAGCCTTGTAGATTGTTACCAAGGGAGGATGGAATTTGCCCACTAAAATAGTTGTCTGCAAGATTTAATTAACATTACCAAGTTTTCCAACTTTCCAACCCACGATCCAATTAGACCGGCCAGATTGTTTTGACCTAGAGACAGACTAATTAAGCCTTTAAGGTTACCTATGCTCTCTGGAACCGTCCCTGACAAGTTGTTTTTGTCTAATAGTAGGTATTGAAGACTGGGGCCGCCGCGGCAACGCGCCGTAGCGGAGGCGGCGGCGGCGGCGGCAGCTCCTTGCCGGCGGCGCGGTGGCGCCGCTCATGTCGCCTGGGAGGGGCGGGGCGCGGGGAGAGAGCGCAGGAGAGGAGGAGCGAGAGAGGGGCTAGGGTTTGACTGGTGGCGGGGGGTTTTCGAAAAATTGCCCAGGGGGGTTTTGATAAGAACTACAAATTCTCAAATTTTCCCTTCTTCGCGTGGAAATAAATTTTACACAAAGGGCCTATATGAGAAATATTAGAACGTGGTTACTGTACGGGTTTGACGATCTGGACTGCGGGTTGATTCTTATAAAGTATGAGGGTTTTTTGCAAAAATGCCGGCGCGCGCTGGTTCGACACGCGTCCCATTTCTCGCAAGAGTTGCGGGGAGGAGGGCAAAGGGCAGTAGGTTTTAATCAAGCTGATGCAGCGTTGCCGTCGCTGTTTTGAACTAAACAGGTTTGTTGCGGCATCCCAGATTTCTACCGCTTGTCCAGTTCTTTTACTTTTCCGCAGCATCGCGGGTTCCTCTGGGTGTGCAAAATTTCTCTCTCCAAACTTTACTATTCACCTATTACATCAAATCTCTCTCCTCACTAGTAGGGTGCACGTGCGGCACACACGTGTATAAAAAACCCAGTTAATACTTTTTTATGTTCATATGAAATCTAGTAAACAAAAATATCATATTTACAATAAAGATGTATGCACAACAAGTAGATTTTTTAAAAAAACTATTAGTTTATATTAAGAATAATTTAGCACCACATGAGTTAAAGTATTCAAAGGGATTTCCCCAGTAAGCTTATTCGATGAAAGATGTAGTTCGTTGAGCTGTTGAAGCATGCTAACCTCCGGAGGTATTGGACCTTCTAAACTATTATAGGATAATACACATTGGATCAACGGGGACTTAGGACTAATTTACTAAAGAGATAATTAGGAATAAAGCCTTGTAGATTGTTACCAAGGGAGGATGGAATTTGCCCACTAAAATAGTTGTCTGCAAGATTTAATTAACATTACCAAGTTTTCCAACTTTCCAACCCACGATCCAATTAGACCGGCCAGATTGTTTTGACCTAGAGACAGACTAATTAAGCCTTTAAGGTTACCTATGCTCTCTGGAACCCTCCTAATACTAACATCTAAACACCACCACTGTCCTGTGCGTCGTTACTTTCTTGTACTCTTGTCCATCGATTGGACATGTGCTTTTGTTCGGATTTGTAGCAGATTCTGGTGTAGCCAGTTATAGTTTGATGGGCAGAGGTTTGGATCAGGAGAGTTTGTACAATTTCTGCGAGCTTCGTTTCAGTGAGCTTTTTATTGTTGTGTTAGTTCGGTCATTGACCGAAACCGAAGGCCTTGACGAATTGGATTGGAGCACGCTTCTTCTTCAGCTTCCGCTTTGGAGGCCTTGACGAAGGTTCGAGAAATCCCATGACGCAGCAGAACCGATCGAGAGGATAGAGAGGAACAGTGAAACGGTGCAACAAAACGACAGGAATGAACAGGGTAACAGTACCCTTCTGTCCGTACATCTACAACTTTATTTATTTATAGGATAGGATGTCTGATCTGGGAAGTTCCTCTCCACGAACACGACAATTGTGTGCTCATTTTCAAACATTGATTCGGTTGGTCTTCTCCTAACAAGCATCTCAAGAAGAACTATTCCAAAACTGTAAACATCGCCCTGGGTTGATACTTGGCCACTTTGAGCATATTCTGAAAAAGGGGAAATGAAACTCATTAATGCAACATATTCTTTAAATGATCATGTAAATACATTATGCCATCAAAGACGGACAGATGTAGCAAGTACTTGACCTGGGGGCTGGGGCGATATAACCAATAGTCCCCTTTAATCCAATTAAGTTATTTGAACTTGAATGTCCAACTGATGTGGACCTAGCAGCATTATGGACGAGGTTTGCAATGCCGAAGTCACCTAAATAAGCATTCAAGTCGGCATCTAGGAGGATGTTGCTGGGCTTCAAATCACAATGCACAATTGGGATTTCATTATCATTGTGCAAATAAGCCAATCCATCAGCTATGTCGACAGCTACGCTTATTCTCTGAACTAAGCCCAGCCCAAACATTTTCCTGTGTGATCTGCACATTTGTTGAAGGATCAAATCGACGAACAGAGGGGGGGGCGGGATGTCACGTGATACACCACGAGATAATGCAACATATAGCTGCCCATGAGAGAATATAGGATCAGGAAGATATACCCCAACATTCGGAATGGTTTGTCCCTGGGCTTTGTTTATGGTCATTGCAAAGCTAAGCCTTATAGGGAACTGTTTACATTTGAACTTAAATGGTAGAGAAATATCTTCCGAGAGAGACAAAGGAATCCTTGGTATAAAAACCCTCTTTCCGGCATGCTGACCATTAACAATCTCCGCATCAATTGCATTGTCTTCAAATCCACGGACAACCAGCCGAGTCCCATTGCATAGACCACTGTGAGGATCAAGATTACGTAGAAGAATAACTGGACAATTCTTTTTCACCCGGAGCTCATGTGGAGGCAACCCATTAGGAGTAATTGAATTAAGGAAGTCTAGGGGGTAATTATTGTTTGAATCATCTTCGACAGAATCATGGCTGTAGTACACTTTTTCTTGACCTGGAAATAAATCAATCATCCTTGCATTAAGACCATCAACATGCTCATTCCTTGTAGAAAGAATTGCACGTTCACGCATATATAATGAATTTGAATAATTTTCTGAAAGCTGCACATAATCGTTTCCGTAGGTCTGCTCAGTACCATTGCCAATTCTAAGCAAAAACTCGGCAAACCAAACGTTAGTTTGTGCTCTCATGTTTTGTTTTAAACTTATTTTATTGATATTGTCCCATATATAACATCTTTGCAAGGTTGCATCAGTGATTTGGGCTCTCGTGCCACGTGGCACAACAGGAAGGACCTGTCTAAAGTCTCCCCCAAACACAATTACTTTACCACCAAAGGGATCAGTACAGTCCATTATATCCTGCAAGGAATGATCCAGTGCCTCAACTCCTTGTCTACGAGTCATTGCAACTTCATCCCATATTATCAAGGATGTTGTGCGAAGCAATACGGCTGTTCCACTTTGTTTTGAGAAACCACACACAGTATTTTCAGCAAGCTTGATTGGTATCTTGAACCGTGAATGTGCAGTATGACCGCCAGACATAATTGAGGCAGAAATTCCGGAGGTGGCTGTAGCTACTGCAATTAGATTCATGGATCGCACCTTAGCAAGCAAAGCCTTGTACAGGTAGGTCTATAGTCGCCAATTAAAAGTAGACATTTTTGCAATTTTTGTTATTTGTGTGCACCAAACTCTATATATCCTGACTGATAAATTGTCTCGAACAATTAAACAAAAAAGGCCAATATCTTAATTAATTACCACCACCTAGCTAGACTCTGGAGTCTGGAGAACCTCATCAACCCAAATTAAATTATCATTTAGGCATGTACATGATGATACGTCATAGGGATCATTCCGGGCTAAATCATGAATGTGCTTTATGGGTACGCAGCTTGATGGCTCATGATCAGGCAAAGGTTCAAAGCATAACCTAGCACGTCGAGAAGCTCTGGCGCTCGGACGTAGCTTCTTGTGCTGACCTGAAATCCATTTTGAGCCGCATTTGCGACGAGGTGCTAAAACCCTCAAGGATTCTAGCACTCTAGCATTTGAGAGAATGAACCTGATGAAGTTGACTTCTGGCACGTTACTCTTACCTTGTACTTCAATATTAGGCAGGCCATAATTTCTTATGTCTTTGCCCATTGCGGCGACGATATTTGCTATGTCCCTAAGCACATTTTGTGCAGCACTTGCGAAATTGACACCATTATGTATATAATCTTCTGCCATCGATTGCCAATGTTTTTCCCATAGTCCCATGATATCCGAACACTCACAGAAAACAATAATGGTTGCAAACAGTCTTCTAAGAGCATATGGCATCTTGAAAGAGGTGGCTTCAATGAGTGCATCATCAAGGCTCTTGTCTGTCTCAACAAGTCCCAGTACCTCACATGCATTTCTAAACGTAGGAAAAATAACACCCCTAACAGTACGAACGGAAACATATGATGTTGCACCTCTTACATGATTTAATAGGATCCTCAAGTAGTACCGCTCTCCTTCTGCTGGGTTGGCATAAACTACCTCCCAATCTCGATCCTATTAGGTCTAGTCCTAGGCTTCAATTTTCCTGACTTATTCCATGTATAATGCTCAGGAAACTCCCTATAAACATACTTGGGGGCATTCTCATCTTCGGCATTCATCCTAAAGAAATCTGTTAACATGGACTTCTGTGAACGTGCACGCCGCTCTACATCCTCCAGATTCTCTTTTTAATTGAATGGAACCATATGCATACCAGGAAGGTGGACCTGCATTTGCAATACAGGAGGAGACATGGAGTACATTGGAAACTGATACAATCTGTACACTGCCTCTATCGCCGTGATGCACCTTGCATTTCCTATCTCATTGACCTCATCATCATTGGTTTGACCTGACCCCACGGAAAAGGAAGCGCAGTCGTGCCCCTTGTGAATGTACTTGTAAAGGTATTTCACTGATTTTATACTGGAGCAAATCTCAACGTTAATATGGAAATTGTAACGCATGAGTAGCTTTGGATTGTACGGCACCACCCATCGGTTGTCCAACCACTTGCTGCGTATGAGCACCTTTTGTCCATCTTCACGTCTCCTATACACATGGTAAGCATCATGGCCTTGTTGTGTAGAATCATTGTATTGACGAGGATACTTAAAACGACATGTGCCATCAATCATGCATGGGCACTTTGGATTAAGAACACCACAAGGACCATGCATCATGTGTCGTACAACTAGGCTATGAAGAATAGGATATTTCTTTTCATCAGGAAGCTCAGCTGATATATGTTTATCATAATCATCCGGTCCATAAGTTTGGTGCTCTTGTCCATGATCAATAGAAAGTGTTCATGTGGCAACCCCCTCTTTTGAAACTCTGTCACATGGGCCCAAGCAGCTACATTACCAAAGTGTTTCTTCTTGATGAGAAAATCTGCCAAATCCAGGAGCTTAGCACGATACACCCTAGCAACAATATCGGGTCTATCCTGAGCTGTTTGACCCGGCAACAACTGCTCTGTTATTTCCGGCCAATAAGGGTTGCATGTCATGGTTATAAAATAATCGGGCCGTCCATAGCGTGCAACCAAAGACATCCCATCCATGAACCTTGCCTGAACATATCTGTCACAGCCCGGAAAGCTCTTATTTAGCACTATCCTTTTTCCCGCGCGCGATGCACGAGCCTCTCCAACTGCCAGTGTATCAACAATTCCCTGTTTCATATTACATATATAAACACGGTTATTATTCAGTTCGTCATAGTTTGATTAAAATAAAAATACTGACTTCGTAGCAGAATGGACTAAAATCCAAGTACCGACCATACAGCACATACAGATGTCGTCATGTATAGACCCTATTGTACGAAGAACATCGCTGAACATTCGCTTATTTATTTTATATAAAAATAACATTAGAGTAAAAGATAAAAACTGCGTACCTTCACATACGGCTGGTTGGAGAACAACTCCGGTTGCATTGTTAACAGCTTTGGGTTTACGAGCCCTGACTGTGGACGAAATTTTAGGAGCCTCGCTTCCTGCAAATTTGATTATTCATACCTTTTAATTCGAATATGATCATTAAATACGGAAAGCGAGTCCATTGAAATTTCACTATACTTACCGGTTTTTTTCTTTCTTGTGTACTTTCTCTTCTGCCTAGGGAAACGAACAATAGGAGGATCCTCGAATAAAACTTTTTTATCCTCCCACCCAGTCTCCCCACTTGGGTAAAACAAAGGGTATGCCAATGGATCGTAACATCCATTGTATGGCCGTATATAATGAGGACGTCCAGAGTTGCCATAAATTAAAATTGATCTGGTAAATCTACGAGACGCATCATTTCCATCAACCCATATGGCAGCAACCTGCTCCATTGCAGGTGCATTGTACCTCCTCTGATCGACTGAGATGCTCGTATTGAGCTCAATGGTATATTTGTCCAGATTCTCCAATTGACCCAGAGACTTGAAAGTCAACACACAGTGGCGAATCCAGCGGTGGGGCGGCCGGGGCTAGAGCCCCCCCTACCGCTGGCTGCCTCCATTGCAGCCCCACCAAGCCCCCCCCCCCCCCCCCCGGAGGAAGAAGAGAGAAG
>OAMR01000510.1:0-17213 GCA_900205405.1 Echinochloa crus-galli | reverse complement strand
CCCCCCTACCGCCGGCTGCCTCCATTGCAGCCCCACCAAGCCCCCCCTAAAAATTGGAGGGGGAAGAAGAGAGAAGGGGGGCTGGAGGAGGAAGAAGGAGTGGCAGCCCCTCCTTGCCTCAACCGCTGGATTCGCCACTGTCAACACATATGGATTATTGTTATGAGTTAGTATATCTAGTACCTGTCTTATGATAGCAGCATCAAGGCGAGGAGATCTTTTGGTCCGATGCCCCAATGTTTCATCCGTGTCGTAGAAATATAGTTGCATATGTCGAGGACCCTTAGCCCCAGGCACCAGGGCATCCAGTTTATGATAGATTTGACCATGGGACCTTGAACGTGTACACACTAGTTCCTTCAGAAAAGAAACAAACTTAATGAGACAAATATTAACACGAAGCACTACCAGACATATTAAAAAAAATACTAACCTGCTGCAGTAACTAGACGCCGATCGATACTTGCTCCAAAGCTTGTAAATGAAAAGTGAGAATTGAAATACCGAATGTTCTTTCTAAAATACAAAGCTGTTTTGTCGGTTTGGCTGGTGAACAATTCACGTAACCGTGCCGGGACTTCAGGGATGAATATATTAACCTTTCCTTTCCTACAACAAAATGCTTCACCTTCACCGGGAAACTTAACAGCACCACAGAATTCACAATTGGGAACCTTCCTCAACACATGACGAGTTGTTGGCAAGTCGTTATATACAAAATTAAAAGGATCATCCTCCTTCAGGGGTACATCGGGGTCTCGCCGTGTCTCGTAAACAACATCTACATAAACAACAATTTTATAAACACTTAAGGTTGATTATAATTTTACAGACAATGTGAATGGAAAAAACTTTACCTTTCACATTGAACACCCTTGCCTCCTCATCGTCATATATGTCATCAATACAATGATCAGGCTCATTACAGTCCAGATCCTCCTCTGTAGAAAAAAGTAAATTTTTATAAGTGAACAACTCAGTATGCATTATAATAATAATATACATATATCACTTAATACCATATGCTCCAAACTGAGGGTCATCTGGTTCCCATATCCCTGAATCAAAAGTTGGTTTAATCCCTGGTGCATTGTTTACAGCTGCTTAAAAAAATATAAAATTAAGTGAATAACGGATAAACTGGTTTAGAACATTAAAAATTCAGGTCTCCCACACGCATTGTTATTTGATGCTTCAAGTACAGCGATAAAAGTAAGTGAATAACAGGAAAAAAATGGACAGGAAAAGTGTATAGATCATTTAATATAGATTTACGGCCATACCATTAGCAACACTTCTAGTAACAGGCCTCCCTGGTGCAATGTTATTAGCTGTTCGAAATCATAGTGACATATATAGGGAAATAATATTAGCAACACGCACACATGGAATCATTAGAGTAAATAAATATTTAACCAGAAGCCATAAATCATTAGGGTTGTACCATTACCATCAATTGTAGTAGCAGGTCTTGATAAAATATCAATGATATCAGAAGCCGGTGACTCAGAACGGGGTGTAAACTGCGCCGACAAACCTAAATATACAATTATAGGATGCTATATTAGAAGTGAAATCTTAAAACGTAGGTTAATTAATTAGGGCCATACCATTAGCGGCACTTCTAGTAACAGGCCTCGTTATTGATTTGTTGTTAACAGCTTCAAGTAAAGTTATAAAAGAAGGTAAAAAACTTGCACAAATAGACTGAATTTGAAAACGATTTAGACCACTCAAAATTCAGAACCGCCATACCATTAGCAGCACTTGTAGTTACCGGCCTCCCTTGTGATGTGTTATTATCAGCTTCAAGTCGAGATACAAAAGAAAGCAAATATCATGAAAAAAATACATTGACAGACAAAGGGTTTAGATCATTCAAAATTCAGAAGGGCAATACCATTGGCGACACTTCTAGTTGGCCTCGATGGTGCATTGTTATTGGCTGTTCGAAGCAGGAAATACTATTAGCAAATAGCAACACACACACTCATTAGGTAGTAAATATTGATCAGGATCATACCATTAGCATCAATGGTAGTAAGAAGTGACTCAAACCGAGGTGTAACCTGCGCCGGCAAACCTAATTATACAATAACAGGTTGCTATGTTACAAGTGAATCTTTAAACTGCAGATGAGAGATGGGTACCCACCAACTGATGCAGTCGCATTCCGTGGCAAAGATAGGTTAGTGATCATAGATTGACCAGAAGCATAGTTACTGTGAAGTCCAAATTGTGCAGAACCATCTTCACATGTCTGATCTGCAGTTGCAGTACTCATATGTTTTCTTGTGTAACTGTCATTACGATGAAGCCAGTCATTGTCGGTATCTTCATTATCATCTGAAAAGTGCAATAAAGGTTGAAAGATATTTGTTGTGATAAGGGTATGAAGACATTAATGAACCCATACATTCAAACACACCTCGAACGTCCAGAACAATATCTCCTATTTGAGGGCTTCCCAATACGGAAAATTCAGCCTCTGCTTTCTTCCGGTGATATCGGTCTCTGCGATATTGACGTATCTTTTCCTTGGCCTCCTCACTTAGATCGGCGTATTTTGTTCTGGGCTTCTTCTGACGCATGGGTTGCTGTGTGGAAATACCTGCAATATGTATATCGGTCTGATGAATAATGAACTGTAGGAAGCAAATGATACATATCCAAAACATGAAGCTCTAACCCTGTTCTGCAGCCGATTCAGTAGCCGATCCAATGACATGCCGTTTACGCAGGTGATAATTACGACGTGAATTCGCACGTGAATTCTTTTCCTCATCTGCAGGCAAGCTCGCGTATTTTTCCCTTCGGCGATCGAGGATCCGTTCATGATAAACATCGATGTCTTCCGATTCTTGCCGTCTCCTCTTGCGAACACCACCCCGTGCACCTCCAACGACGTTTGTCACGTTGCCCAAAAGGGTCCGTGGATCCATGACTACCAACAACACAGAAAAATCAGAGAAGGCGCACGTCTGATAATCGTTTCACAAAAGAAACAGATAATATTTGCAAAAACCTTATGGATCAGGCCGTCGTTGATGATAGAGCAGCTGATCTTCTTGTACAACTCGTACAGCGCCTGATCATGACCTCGTTCACCTAGACTCCCAGCGTACATAACCAGAAAAAAAAATCTCAGGCCACATCAGTACGTAGGTGGAGTAAATATTTGCAGCCGTACACTTACAGCAGCCAGAGTCGTCGGCGAGCCTGGCTCCCCCACATCCACCACGTCCACCACGGCGAGCACGGGGAGCAGCACCTTGCACGCTAGCTCCCCCAGCGTCAGAGAGCTCCTCGACGCCTGCAAGTCAACAGCGTGGAAGAGGGTACAGATGAAAACGAATCCACCAAATCGCTGGACGAAAAAATATATATAGCAGAAGAGAGAGTTCGTAGGGCGTACCGCTACGTCCTGGACGCAGTAGTGCGGCGGCCGGCAGCCGCCTGTTCGCCTGTCCACCCGGCCGCCTAGCCGCCTGGCCGCCTGGGGCTGGCCGCCTGGGCACCTGGCCGCCTGTCCTCGCGGCCACCGCGATAGCCTAGAACCCTGGGGACGATGGTGTGGGATCCGGCCGCATATCCTCCTGGCCGCCTGTCATCGCGGCCGTCTGAACGCCTGGCCGCCGCGACGGTGTGGGATGCCTGGAGAGAGCGACCGCGGCGGAGGAGGAGAGTCGGACGAAGATGGAGGTGGAGAGGGCGGCGGCCGCGGTGTGCGACTTGTCTCGATGATTTCGATGCTGACAAAATTCAGCACGTGGAGTCGTCTACCAGCACAAGATTCTCTTTACAAATTCAGAGAATGTATTCCAATCAGTCATTAAGTTAATCGAGTACATTATTCAAGTATAGAATTTGACGATCAAGTATCTCATTGTTCAGGGAATCTTGACGATCGTGATTCCAGAGAATGTATTCCTCCAGAGAACAGTCATTAAGTTAATCGAGTACATTATTCAAGTATAGAATTTGACGATCAAGTATCTCATTGTTCAGGGAATCTTGACGATCGTGATTCCAGAGAATGTATTCCTCCAGAGAACAGTCATTAAGTTAATCGAGTACATTATTCAAGTATAGAATTTGACGATCAAGTATCTCATTGTTCAGGGAATCTTGACGATCGTGATTCCAGAGAATGTATTCCTCCAGAGAACAGTCATTAAGTTAATCGAGTACATTATTC
This sequence comes from Echinochloa crus-galli, assembly GCA_900205405.1. Classification (NCBI taxonomy): domain Eukaryota; kingdom Viridiplantae; phylum Streptophyta; class Magnoliopsida; order Poales; family Poaceae; genus Echinochloa; species Echinochloa crus-galli. The sequence continues at coordinate 13,015 of OAMR01000510.1, read as the reverse complement.
AAGTATAGAATTTGACGATCAAGTATCTCATTGTTCAGGGAATCTTGACGATCGTGATTCCAGAGAATGTATTCCTCCAGAGAACAGTCATTAAGTTAATCGAGTACATTATTCAAGTATAGAATTTGACGATCAAGTATCTCATTGTTCAGGGAATCTTGACGATCGTGATTCCAGAGAATGTATTCCTCCAGAGAACAGTCATTAAGTTAATCGAGTACATTATTCAAGTATAGAATTTGACGATCAAGTATCTCATTGTTCAGGGAATCTTGACGATCGTGATTCCAGAGAATGTATTCCTCCAGAGAACAGTCATTAAGTTAATCGAGTACATTATTCAAGTATAGAATTTGACGATCAAGTATCTCATTGTTCAGGGAATCTTGACGATCGTGATTCCAGAGAATGTATTCCTCCAGAGAACAGTCATTAAGTTAATCGAGTACATTATTCAAGTATAGAATTTGACGATCAAGTATCTCATTGTTCAGGGAATCTTGACGATCGTGATTCCAGAGAATGTATTCCTCCAGAGAACAGTCATTAAGTTAATCGAGTACATTATTCAAGTATAGAATTTGACGATCAAGTATCTCATTGTTCAGGGAATCTTGACGATCGTGATTCCAGAGAATGTATTCCTCCAGAGAACAGTCATTAAGTTAATCGAGTACATTATTCAAGTATAGAATTTGACGATCAAGTATCTCATTGTTCAGGGAATCTTGACGATCGTGATTCCAGAGAATGTATTCCTCCAGAGAACAGTCATTAAGTTAATCGAGTACATTATTCAAGTATAGAATTTGACGATCAAGTATCTCATTGTTCAGGGAATCTTGACGATCGTGATTCCAGAGAATGTATTCCTCCAGAGAACAGTCATTAAGTTAATCGAGTACATTATTCAAGTATAGAATTTGACGATCAAGTATCTCATTGTTCAGGGAATCTTGACGATCGTGATTCCAGAGAATGTATTCCTCCAGAGAACAGTCATTAAGTTAATCGAGTACATTATTCAAGTATAGAATTTGACGATCAAGTATCTCATTGTTCAGGGAATCTTGACGATCGTGATTCCAGAGAATGTATTCCTCCAGAGAACAGTCATTAAGTTAATCGAGTACATTATTCAAGTATAGAATTTGACGATCAAGTATCTCATTGTTCAGGGAATCTTGACGATCGTGATTCCAGAGAATGTATTCCTCCAGAGAACAGTCATTAAGTTAATCGAGTACATTATTCAAGTATAGAATTTGACGATCAAGTATCTCATTGTTCAGGGAATCTTGACGATCGTGATTCCAGAGAATGTATTCCTCCAGAGAACAGTCATTAAGTTAATCGAGTACATTATTCAAGTATAGAATTTGACGATCAAGTATCTCATTGTTCAGGGAATCTTGACGATCGTGATTCCAGAGAATGTATTCCTCCAGAGAACAGTCATTAAGTTAATCGAGTACATTATTCAAGTATAGAATTTGACGATCAAGTATCTCATTGTTCAGGGAATCTTGACGATCGTGATTCCAGAGAATGTATTCCTCCAGAGAACAGTCATTAAGTTAATCGAGTACATTATTCAAGTATAGAATTTGACGATCAAGTATCTCATTGTTCAGGGAATCTTGACGATCGTGATTCCAGAGAATGTATTCCTCCAGAGAACAGTCATTAAGTTAATCGAGTACATTATTCAAGTATAGAATTTGACGATCAAGTATCTCATTGTTCAGGGAATCTTGACGATCGTGATTCCAGAGAATGTATTCCTCCAGAGAACAGTCATTAAGTTAATCGAGTACATTATTCAAGTATAGAATTTGACGATCAAGTATCTCATTGTTCAGGGAATCTTGACGATCGTGATTCCAGAGAATGTATTCCTCCAGAGAACAGTCATTAAGTTAATCGAGTACATTATTCAAGTATAGAATTTGACGATCAAGTATCTCATTGTTCAGGGAATCTTGACGATCGTGATTCCAGAGAATGTATTCCTCCAGAGAACAGTCATTAAGTTAATCGAGTACATTATTCAAGTATAGAATTTGACGATCAAGTATCTCATTGTTCAGGGAATCTTGACGATCGTGATTCCAGAGAATGTATTCCTCCAGAGAACAGTCATTAAGTTAATCGAGTACATTATTCAAGTATAGAATTTGACGATCAAGTATCTCATTGTTCAGGGAATCTTGACGATCGTGATTCCAGAGAATGTATTCCTCCAGAGAACAGTCATTAAGTTAATCGAGTACATTATTCAAGTATAGAATTTGACGATCAAGTATCTCATTGTTCAGGGAATCTTGACGATCGTGATTCCAGAGAATGTATTCCTCCAGAGAACAGTCATTAAGTTAATCGAGTACATTATTCAAGTATAGAATTTGACGATCAAGTATCTCATTGTTCAGGGAATCTTGACGATCGTGATTCCAGAGAATGTATTCCTCCAGAGAACAGTCATTAAGTTAATCGAGTACATTATTCAAGTATAGAATTTGACGATCAAGTATCTCATTGTTCAGGGAATCTTGACGATCGTGATTCCAGAGAATGTATTCCTCCAGAGAACAGTCATTAAGTTAATCGAGTACATTATTCAAGTATAGAATTTGACGATCAAGTATCTCATTGTTCAGGGAATCTTGACGATCGTGATTCCAGAGAATGTATTCCTCCAGAGAACAGTCATTAAGTTAATCGAGTACATTATTCAAGTATAGAATTTGACGATCAAGTATCTCATTGTTCAGGGAATCTTGACGATCGTGATTCCAGAGAATGTATTCCTCCAGAGAACAGTCATTAAGTTAATCGAGTACATTATTCAAGTATAGAATTTGACGATCAAGTATCTCATTGTTCAGGGAATCTTGACGATCGTGATTCCAGAGAATGTATTCCTCCAGAGAACAGTCATTAAGTTAATCGAGTACATTATTCAAGTATAGAATTTGACGATCAAGTATCTCATTGTTCAGGGAATCTTGACGATCGTGATTCCAGAGAATGTATTCCTCCAGAGAACAGTCATTAAGTTAATCGAGTACATTATTCAAGTATAGAATTTGACGATCAAGTATCTCATTGTTCAGGGAATCTTGACGATCGTGATTCCAGAGAATGTATTCCTCCAGAGAACAGTCATTAAGTTAATCGAGTACATTATTCAAGTATAGAATTTGACGATCAAGTATCTCATTGTTCAGGGAATCTTGACGATCGTGATTCCAGAGAATGTATTCCTCCAGAGAACAGTCATTAAGTTAATCGAGTACATTATTCAAGTATAGAATTTGACGATCAAGTATCTCATTGTTCAGGGAATCTTGACGATCGTGATTCCAGAGAATGTATTCCTCCAGAGAACAGTCATTAAGTTAATCGAGTACATTATTCAAGTATAGAATTTGACGATCAAGTATCTCATTGTTCAGGGAATCTTGACGATCGTGATTCCAGAGAATGTATTCCTCCAGAGAACAGTCATTAAGTTAATCGAGTACATTATTCAAGTATAGAATTTGACGATCAAGTATCTCATTGTTCAGGGAATCTTGACGATCGTGATTCCAGAGAATGTATTCCTCCAGAGAACAGTCATTAAGTTAATCGAGTACATTATTCAAGTATAGAATTTGACGATCAAGTATCTCATTGTTCAGGGAATCTTGACGATCGTGATTCCAGAGAATGTATTCCTCCAGAGAACAGTCATTAAGTTAATCGAGTACATTATTCAAGTATAGAATTTGACGATCAAGTATCTCATTGTTCAGGGAATCTTGACGATCGTGATTCCAGAGAATGTATTCCTCCAGAGAACAGTCATTAAGTTAATCGAGTACATTATTCAAGTATAGAATTTGACGATCAAGTATCTCATTGTTCAGGGAATCTTGACGATCGTGATTCCAGAGAATGTATTCCTCCAGAGAACAGTCATTAAGTTAATCGAGTACATTATTCAAGTATAGAATTTGACGATCAAGTATCTCATTGTTCAGGGAATCTTGACGATCGTGATTCCAGAGAATGTATTCCTCCAGAGAACAGTCATTAAGTTAATCGAGTACATTATTCAAGTATAGAATTTGACGATCAAGTATCTCATTGTTCAGGGAATCTTGACGATCGTGATTCCAGAGAATGTATTCCTCCAGAGAACAGTCATTAAGTTAATCGAGTACATTATTCAAGTATAGAATTTGACGATCAAGTATCTCATTGTTCAGGGAATCTTGACGATCGTGATTCCAGAGAATGTATTCCTCCAGAGAACAGTCATTAAGTTAATCGAGTACATTATTCAAGTATAGAATTTGACGATCAAGTATCTCATTGTTCAGGGAATCTTGACGATCGTGATTCCAGAGAATGTATTCCTCCAGAGAACAGTCATTAAGTTAATCGAGTACATTATTCAAGTATAGAATTTGACGATCAAGTATCTCATTGTTCAGGGAATCTTGACGATCGTGATTCCAGAGAATGTATTCCTCCAGAGAACAGTCATTAAGTTAATCGAGTACATTATTCAAGTATAGAATTTGACGATCAAGTATCTCATTGTTCAGGGAATCTTGACGATCGTGATTCCAGAGAATGTATTCCTCCAGAGAACAGTCATTAAGTTAATCGAGTACATTATTCAAGTATAGAATTTGACGATCAAGTATCTCATTGTTCAGGGAATCTTGACGATCGTGATTCCAGAGAATGTATTCCTCCAGAGAACAGTCATTAAGTTAATCGAGTACATTATTCAAGTATAGAATTTGACGATCAAGTATCTCATTGTTCAGGGAATCTTGACGATCGTGATTCCAGAGAATGTATTCCTCCAGAGAACAGTCATTAAGTTAATCGAGTACATTATTCAAGTATAGAATTTGACGATCAAGTATCTCATTGTTCAGGGAATCTTGACGATCGTGATTCCAGAGAATGTATTCCTCCAGAGAACAGTCATTAAGTTAATCGAGTACATTATTCAAGTATAGAATTTGACGATCAAGTATCTCATTGTTCAGGGAATCTTGACGATCGTGATTCCAGAGAATGTATTCCTCCAGAGAACAGTCATTAAGTTAATCGAGTACATTATTCAAGTATAGAATTTGACGATCAAGTATCTCATTGTTCAGGGAATCTTGACGATCGTGATTCCAGAGAATGTATTCCTCCAGAGAACAGTCATTAAGTTAATCGAGTACATTATTCAAGTATAGAATTTGACGATCAAGTATCTCATTGTTCAGGGAATCTTGACGATCGTGATTCCAGAGAATGTATTCCTCCAGAGAACAGTCATTAAGTTAATCGAGTACATTATTCAAGTATAGAATTTGACGATCAAGTATCTCATTGTTCAGGGAATCTTGACGATCGTGATTCCAGAGAATGTATTCCTCCAGAGAACAGTCATTAAGTTAATCGAGTACATTATTCAAGTATAGAATTTGACGATCAAGTATCTCATTGTTCAGGGAATCTTGACGATCGTGATTCCAGAGAATGTATTCCTCCAGAGAACAGTCATTAAGTTAATCGAGTACATTATTCAAGTATAGAATTTGACGATCAAGTATCTCATTGTTCAGGGAATCTTGACGATCGTGATTCCAGAGAATGTATTCCTCCAGAGAACAGTCATTAAGTTAATCGAGTACATTATTCAAGTATAGAATTTGACGATCAAGTATCTCATTGTTCAGGGAATCTTGACGATCGTGATTCCAGAGAATGTATTCCTCCAGAGAACAGTCATTAAGTTAATCGAGTACATTATTCAAGTATAGAATTTGACGATCAAGTATCTCATTGTTCAGGGAATCTTGACGATCGTGATTCCAGAGAATGTATTCCTCCAGAGAACAGTCATTAAGTTAATCGAGTACATTATTCAAGTATAGAATTTGACGATCAAGTATCTCATTGTTCAGGGAATCTTGACGATCGTGATTCCAGAGAATGTATTCCTCCAGAGAACAGTCATTAAGTTAATCGAGTACATTATTCAAGTATAGAATTTGACGATCAAGTATCTCATTGTTCAGGGAATCTTGACGATCGTGATTCCAGAGAATGTATTCCTCCAGAGAACAGTCATTAAGTTAATCGAGTACATTATTCAAGTATAGAATTTGACGATCAAGTATCTCATTGTTCAGGGAATCTTGACGATCGTGATTCCAGAGAATGTATTCCTCCAGAGAACAGTCATTAAGTTAATCGAGTACATTATTCAAGTATAGAATTTGACGATCAAGTATCTCATTGTTCAGGGAATCTTGACGATCGTGATTCCAGAGAATGTATTCCTCCAGAGAACAGTCATTAAGTTAATCGAGTACATTATTCAAGTATAGAATTTGACGATCAAGTATCTCATTGTTCAGGGAATCTTGACGATCGTGATTCCAGAGAATGTATTCCTCCAGAGAACAGTCATTAAGTTAATCGAGTACATTATTCAAGTATAGAATTTGACGATCAAGTATCTCATTGTTCAGGGAATCTTGACGATCGTGATTCCAGAGAATGTATTCCTCCAGAGAACAGTCATTAAGTTAATCGAGTACATTATTCAAGTATAGAATTTGACGATCAAGTATCTCATTGTTCAGGGAATCTTGACGATCGTGATTCCAGAGAATGTATTCCTCCAGAGAACAGTCATTAAGTTAATCGAGTACATTATTCAAGTATAGAATTTGACGATCAAGTATCTCATTGTTCAGGGAATCTTGACGATCGTGATTCCAGAGAATGTATTCCTCCAGAGAACAGTCATTAAGTTAATCGAGTACATTATTCAAGTATAGAATTTGACGATCAAGTATCTCATTGTTCAGGGAATCTTGACGATCGTGATTCCAGAGAATGTATTCCTCCAGAGAACAGTCATTAAGTTAATCGAGTACATTATTCAAGTATAGAATTTGACGATCAAGTATCTCATTGTTCAGGGAATCTTGACGATCGTGATTCCAGAGAATGTATTCCTCCAGAGAACAGTCATTAAGTTAATCGAGTACATTATTCAAGTATAGAATTTGACGATCAAGTATCTCATTGTTCAGGGAATCTTGACGATCGTGATTCCAGAGAATGTATTCCTCCAGAGAACAGTCATTAAGTTAATCGAGTACATTATTCAAGTATAGAATTTGACGATCAAGTATCTCATTGTTCAGGGAATCTTGACGATCGTGATTCCAGAGAATGTATTCCTCCAGAGAACAGTCATTAAGTTAATCGAGTACATTATTCAAGTATAGAATTTGACGATCAAGTATCTCATTGTTCAGGGAATCTTGACGATCGTGATTCCAGAGAATGTATTCCTCCAGAGAACAGTCATTAAGTTAATCGAGTACATTATTCAAGTATAGAATTTGACGATCAAGTATCTCATTGTTCAGGGAATCTTGACGATCGTGATTCCAGAGAATGTATTCCTCCAGAGAACAGTCATTAAGTTAATCGAGTACATTATTCAAGTATAGAATTTGACGATCAAGTATCTCATTGTTCAGGGAATCTTGACGATCGTGATTCCAGAGAATGTATTCCTCCAGAGAACAGTCATTAAGTTAATCGAGTACATTATTCAAGTATAGAATTTGACGATCAAGTATCTCATTGTTCAGGGAATCTTGACGATCGTGATTCCAGAGAATGTATTCCTCCAGAGAACAGTCATTAAGTTAATCGAGTACATTATTCAAGTATAGAATTTGACGATCAAGTATCTCATTGTTCAGGGAATCTTGACGATCGTGATTCCAGAGAATGTATTCCTCCAGAGAACAGTCATTAAGTTAATCGAGTACATTATTCAAGTATAGAATTTGACGATCAAGTATCTCATTGTTCAGGGAATCTTGACGATCGTGATTCCAGAGAATGTATTCCTCCAGAGAACAGTCATTAAGTTAATCGAGTACATTATTCAAGTATAGAATTTGACGATCAAGTATCTCATTGTTCAGGGAATCTTGACGATCGTGATTCCAGAGAATGTATTCCTCCAGAGAACAGTCATTAAGTTAATCGAGTACATTATTCAAGTATAGAATTTGACGATCAAGTATCTCATTGTTCAGGGAATCTTGACGATCGTGATTCCAGAGAATGTATTCCTCCAGAGAACAGTCATTAAGTTAATCGAGTACATTATTCAAGTATAGAATTTGACGATCAAGTATCTCATTGTTCAGGGAATCTTGACGATCGTGATTCCAGAGAATGTATTCCTCCAGAGAACAGTCATTAAGTTAATCGAGTACATTATTCAAGTATAGAATTTGACGATCAAGTATCTCATTGTTCAGGGAATCTTGACGATCGTGATTCCAGAGAATGTATTCCTCCAGAGAACAGTCATTAAGTTAATCGAGTACATTATTCAAGTATAGAATTTGACGATCAAGTATCTCATTGTTCAGGGAATCTTGACGATCGTGATTCCAGAGAATGTATTCCTCCAGAGAACAGTCATTAAGTTAATCGAGTACATTATTCAAGTATAGAATTTGACGATCAAGTATCTCATTGTTCAGGGAATCTTGACGATCGTGATTCCAGAGAATGTATTCCTCCAGAGAACAGTCATTAAGTTAATCGAGTACATTATTCAAGTATAGAATTTGACGATCAAGTATCTCATTGTTCAGGGAATCTTGACGATCGTGATTCCAGAGAATGTATTCCTCCAGAGAACAGTCATTAAGTTAATCGAGTACATTATTCAAGTATAGAATTTGACGATCAAGTATCTCATTGTTCAGGGAATCTTGACGATCGTGATTCCAGAGAATGTATTCCTCCAGAGAACAGTCATTAAGTTAATCGAGTACATTATTCAAGTATAGAATTTGACGATCAAGTATCTCATTGTTCAGGGAATCTTGACGATCGTGATTCCAGAGAATGTATTCCTCCAGAGAACAGTCATTAAGTTAATCGAGTACATTATTCAAGTATAGAATTTGACGATCAAGTATCTCATTGTTCAGGGAATCTTGACGATCGTGATTCCAGAGAATGTATTCCTCCAGAGAACAGTCATTAAGTTAATCGAGTACATTATTCAAGTATAGAATTTGACGATCAAGTATCTCATTGTTCAGGGAATCTTGACGATCGTGATTCCAGAGAATGTATTCCTCCAGAGAACAGTCATTAAGTTAATCGAGTACATTATTCAAGTATAGAATTTGACGATCAAGTATCTCATTGTTCAGGGAATCTTGACGATCGTGATTCCAGAGAATGTATTCCTCCAGAGAACAGTCATTAAGTTAATCGAGTACATTATTCAAGTATAGAATTTGACGATCAAGTATCTCATTGTTCAGGGAATCTTGACGATCGTGATTCCAGAGAATGTATTCCTCCAGAGAACAGTCATTAAGTTAATCGAGTACATTATTCAAGTATAGAATTTGACGATCAAGTATCTCATTGTTCAGGGAATCTTGACGATCGTGATTCCAGAGAATGTATTCCTCCAGAGAACAGTCATTAAGTTAATCGAGTACATTATTCAAGTATAGAATTTGACGATCAAGTATCTCATTGTTCAGGGAATCTTGACGATCGTGATTCCAGAGAATGTATTCCTCCAGAGAACAGTCATTAAGTTAATCGAGTACATTATTCAAGTATAGAATTTGACGATCAAGTATCTCATTGTTCAGGGAATCTTGACGATCGTGATTCCAGAGAATGTATTCCTCCAGAGAACAGTCATTAAGTTAATCGAGTACATTATTCAAGTATAGAATTTGACGATCAAGTATCTCATTGTTCAGGGAATCTTGACGATCGTGATTCCAGAGAATGTATTCCTCCAGAGAACAGTCATTAAGTTAATCGAGTACATTATTCAAGTATAGAATTTGACGATCAAGTATCTCATTGTTCAGGGAATCTTGACGATCGTGATTCCAGAGAATGTATTCCTCCAGAGAACAGTCATTAAGTTATCAAATAAACTTTATATTTGGATCATTTGCAGGTCTTCTCTATGTTGCCTGGATTTAGTTCTGAACTAATGCCAAAAGGTCATGAGAAGGAAAGCCAGGCTAAGATTAAGCGGTACATGACGATGATGGATTCCATGACTGATGCAGGTAATCAGCTACGAGAAGTTCTTTTTTATAAATTACTCGTGGTAATATGCTACAATTGTAATATTCATGCCTAAATTCTCGTCTCAGAGCTTGACAGCACAAATCCAAAGCTGATGACTGAATCACGGATCATTCGGATTGCCCGAGGGTCTGGCCGGCCTGTAAGGGATGTCATGGACATGCTGGAAGAGTACAAGCGGCTCGCTAAAATCTGGGGCAAGATGAAGGGGCTCAAGATCCCGAAGAAAGGAGAGATGAGTGCACTGTCCCGCAACATGAATGTTCAGCACATGAGCAAGGTCCTTCCTCCGCAGATGCTGAAGCAGATTGGTGGCATGGGTGGTTTGCAGTCTCTAATGAAACAGATGGGATCAAAGGAGATGAGTGGAATGTTCGGAGGCATGGGTGGCGAGCGGTAATTTCAGAGAGGCAACAATCATCAGAAGTTTTAGGTGGATCATCAACGGGATTCTAAATCGAGATCTTTGAAGTTGAGCTTTAGTGCTATGATTGAGATCGCTGTCAGAGTTTCCCTTTGGATTCGCGTGCGCCATGTTGTAAAATGTTTGATTTCCACACAGGCTTACTGTAGCTCCCTCTTTACACCTACAAATTTAAAGTATGAACTGTATGCTGGCCCTTGCGGATGGAAATGGTATATTTTGACAAAAAAAAAGTGTAGTTTCAAGCTCGATGCTTTGCTCCTTTGCTTTGGCTTCTGTTTCGTGCCGCTGTGTTGGCTAAGCATGTGGATCGGGCTCGAAGTGAGTAAATTGTAGCCTGTTGGCTGGTTGTCTTGCAATTGTTTTCAAAGGGCAGACCGAACAAACGTGGAACATTGCATGTCAACGATAAAACTACAAGCAACGTGGCAAGCTTGCATTTTTTATTGCCAAATAAACACTTTTTTCCTGTAAAGAACGCCGATCATACACCGTCCCTTCGTTCGACGAAACTGCTTGCCTACCGAAGCGAGCTCGAGGCGTGCGTGAACATACACGACGTAACAAAACTACTGCGCTGTAAAGGAAACAGGCGGCGATCCATGCCCCTCCAGCCTCCACGGGCACTCGAAGAAACTGGAACGCCTAGAGCACGGCCACGGCTGGGACATCATCGTAGTCGTCGTCCGCCTCGCGCAGCGCCCGCGCGATGGCTCGTACGGTGGCCGGGCTCGTCCTGCAGCACCCTCCTATGAGAGAGGCGCCCGCCTGCCTCCACTCGCTGACGCACGACGCGAAGTCCGTGCCCGATGCGCCGGTCGTGTCCTGCGACACGTGAGCATCCGCGGTCATTGATAAGTCGAAATAAACCAAAGCAGAGTGGAACATGTAAAAATTAGCACGTGATCGACAAGGCAACAACACGCACCACCCATTCTTTCGTCTCGGCGATGTACGTCTCGCCGCTGTTCGGGCACACGATGATCGGTTTGCTCGTCACCTGAAGATTGACGAGTTCAGAATGCAGAGCGTGAACAAGTAGAAACTGGCAGCGTGAGATGAACGACCTTCTTGATCGAGAGGATGAGCCGGTGGATCAGCCTGGGAGCGGTGCAGTTCACTCCGACGGCAGCCACCTTCTCGCAGGACTCGGCCACGGCAGCGCACTCGGTGATCGGGTCTCCGCTCGCCGCGTTAACCCCGTCCTTGGAAGTGAACGAGAACCAGGCCGGGATCCATATGCCGTTCTCCTCCAGGAGCTCCGCGTAGGCCTGCAGGCTCACACCCGGGGCAGCCATCATCAGGCTCAGCACGACAACATTTGTGTGCAGAGAAATAGGAGTGCAAATCTGATCCCATTTGCCTTGTGCAGAGAAATAGGCGGAGTACAAATCAGATCCCATTTACCTGTGCTTCGAGCTTGTTTGGGATCGTCTCGAACGCGATCAGGTCGGGCCCTGCGCCCGCCAGCACCTGCAGCCGCCTCCTGTGGAAGCTCTTGAGCGCTTCCTTCGCGACCGACTTGCCGTAGTCGCCACTGCATCAACAGCAATTAGTTACCAAGCAAGTATATCGCAAAACTCAAAAGCCACAGTTTTTCAACTTCCAGTGACCAAAACAAGCGGCGTTAATCCGTGCGTGCCTGTACTCGGAGCCGTCCGCCAGGTACGCCCCGTAGCTCCCGATCGAGGCCGCCACCAGCGCTACCGGCGGCCGTGGCTGGCCATCCACGAAGACTCGGCGCGCCTCTTGCGCGACGTGCACGCTACGACGCAGCAGCGCCTCGCTCTCGTCCTGCGACAAGCCCCTCGATTGGAACCCCTGGATCGTGGCCTGCGACCACAATGACCGCTTTCCGTCGTGACAACGTGATACTACGAGCCGGGTCAAACACGAGCAAGGGTTGATAGTACGAGGATCTCGTAAGAAAGAGGATGGAGAGCTCGTGCATATATGCGCCCTGCGCGCACCTGGTAGGACGCCGAGGTTATGATGTTCGCGCTGGCTTCAAGGTAGTCCAGATGGACCTGCTCCTCACAAAAGGGAAGATTTTGGTCCGGTTAGCCCAAATCGTGCATCGTGTCGTCTCGGTTGATGCAACGAGCAAAGGAAATTATCAACCAGACGAGGCCGATGACGACATTCCGTTATTGGCTCAATACTACGGTTCCTTTGCATATGCTGGAATGGGTGATGCCGATGAGGAAGATGTTGCTCAGGAAGATGTTGCTCAGGAAAATGAACCTACTGATGGGCTCGGGCAAATGTTGCGTGATGCCGAGAAAGACTGCGGCAATGATAAGGATATAAAAAAGATACAGCGCATGTTGTCTCCAACATTTCCATTATTATTAAGTGCACAATTATTGTCTCCAACTCGGCGGATTAAATATCTTTCAATTATTTGTA
>OAMR01001339.1:35257-64084 GCA_900205405.1 Echinochloa crus-galli | reverse complement strand
ATCTGCTGAAGTTGGATGCGGCTTGGAAGCGCAAGGCAGCTGCAGCGGCGGCGCCGATGCGGACGGGTACGGCGGCGCCGATGCGGAAGGCCCAGGATGGAGCTCGGGTGCCGATTGGGTCGGAGCAGAGCAGTTCAGGCTGGGTGGCAAGTCCACCACCAAGGTCCTTCACCGACGGCAGCTGCTTCTTCAACGGGAACGGTGGCGCCTTCTTCAGCAACGCCGGACAATGGGATTATCATTCTTCAGATCCGGCCACATGGTACTCACTCTCAATTTTGCTTTACTGATGATCCAGTAGTTCGCTGTAGTGCATAAATAGAAGTATTTTGCACTTAGTATGCATAAATAGAAGTATTTTGCTGAACAAACAGATTGTGGGTTGAACTTGGCAAAATTCAGATATGTGATGTAAATTTCACAAATAACCTCTATGCTGGAGCACTTTGATTCAATTTCAGACTTCCATAAACTACAAGTATATTTGCATGCTTGAGTTATATATTTAACATGCTGGATCAATAGCCTGACTTGTCTAAACAATAGACAATGAATATTTGCACTTCCTGATTGTAGGGGAAACAATGCAACACCTCCTGGAGGCTTCACAAATTATATCCAGCCTGACTTGTCTGAACAGTTTGAAATATTTGGAGAACCTTCTCAGCCAGAAGAATTCTCGACTCCTGTTTCAGCTAGGGACAATACATTTGTTTCAGTTGACAGTGGTGATGAGGCACGTAGGACAGAGAAGCGCATCTTTTGGTCTCAAGATGAAGATGTCAGGATGGTGAGTCCCTTTCTGCATTCTTACTGGTATTTTTACTGAAATATAAAAAGTACTTGAGAAGATACAACTTGCATCTAGTTTGATATATAGGATTTTAGTTGCCCTATTACAATTGTTTTCAGTTCTTTGATTAGTTTTTGTACTTACCTTACTAGCCACAACATAATATATGCTTATTTCATTTTCAGATGAGCTCTTGGTTGCTCAATTCAACGGACTCAACCGTTGGTGCTGATAGAAAGAATGATTCATATTGGTCTGATGTTGAGGCTACTTACAATGAGACTACACCAAGTCAAAGGAGAAGAAATGCCAAGCAAATCAAGGACCGCTTTCATAAGGTAAACAAGTGGACTGACCTTTTCCATTGTGCTTGGTTGAAGGCTAGATTGATTTATACAAGTGGCTATAATGATCAAATGTGGATTGAGAAGGCCCATGTATTCTATGTAGAAGACAATCGTAAACAGAATCTAGGTCCTTTTGTGTTGTTGGAAGTATGGAACACGGTAAAAACTGAAGCAAAGTGGATCACATACAACAATGGACTTAAAGCAGCAAGAAAAAGAGCAACAACAAAAGGTTCAGGCCCAGACAAGGATGAAGAGGATAGTAGCCCTGTATATGTAGATGACCTAGATGAACAGCCAAGACCAATGGGGCAAAAAAGAGCTAAAAAGCTAAAATATGCCCAAAGTAAGGAGGTGGCCCATATTGATCTTGAGGAGCTGGACAAATTTGGCAAAATCCAAGATCAACAAAATGCAAATAGGCTGAAAGTTTTGGAAATGCAACAGAAGTTATCATCTGAGAAGATGGAACAAACAAAGCTAGCTCACCTTGCAGCCAAAGAACAGAAAGAGGCCAGAAAACTTGAATTAGAGAGTAGGATGTTTGAGACATTGAACCACCTTCTCTCCATGGATTTATCATTGCTGTCTGATGAAGAGAAGTCTGATCGTGAAATGACTATGAAGTGTTTGAAAAAGAAACTGTTTGCTGAGAAATGAGGTTAGTTACATTTTGCCCTACACTTGCTGTTGTCATATTGCAAGGTGTATGCTTTTTTGTGCTGTCAAGTGTTGTCTCACTCAACAATCTGGTGAATTCAATCTGCCATTTTTAGGTGAACTGAGTTTAGTTTTGCACTATTTTTTTCTATCCTTCTTGCTGCACATATGTTTATTCTGCCATTTTAAAACCTGAGGATTTGCTAGTGCTCTAACTGTCAATGTTGTATGCTCTTAAACTTTTGCTGCTGCTGCTGCTCTCTGTCTCTGTCCAATAGTTGCAAGGTGTAGTGGCAGCATGACTATAGTGCCAACGGTTGGTACATGTAGAGTAGTACATGGCTATAGTTGGTACCTGGCAGCATGGCTATAGTGTGTGTTCCAACATTGTGTTGTCGAAAGAGCATAGATAATCACTGTAATTCATTTTTGCAGGTGGTGTGATGACCCATGAATTTTGCTGATCAAGTGGTTGATCAAAGTGGTGAGTGCAGTTGCAGTGAAGTGGCTACACCAAGTCTCTGTTTTATTTTTTGTTTACACAAAGTAGTGGTGAAATGCCTGATTGTGAACTCGGTGGCCTGATGGGTCATGTAACTGATGTGATGTGAAATGAGGGGTCATGTATCGTGTATGCATTTCTGTGGCTTGTATGCATCATTATTCCGAGAGTGCCTCCTGGTGGCGATGGAGGGCTCTGTGCAGGCACAGACGTGGACTCTGGTGCATTGTCTCATGTATGCAACAAAAATGACTACAAAGATCAAATATGCACTAGATCATCATGATTTGTGTGTCAAAGGATGAATTAAACACCCTGTAGACAGCAAGCTGTCTATACTATTGTATAAAGCTGTCTGTTTAAGCTGTCTATTTGAGTAAAAAGACAGCAAACTGTCTACACGGTTGTACTTGCCCTCAGGTGCCGCGACAGCCTGGGGAGGATGCCCAAGGATGAGGGAACAGCGAGTACACTACGACGCCGTTAGGCTTAGATGGAGAGCCCCCTTAATTTGGAAGGGAATCAGCTGTCCAAAGGAAACAACAACCAAAAAAGAAAAAAAACAGAGAAGGTAATAATCCAACCGAAGAAGTAACAAAATCAAGCCATCGATTCGGGTGAAGTAACAAAATCAAGCCATCGATTCGGGTTAGTGTTTAGGGTTGGGGTTAGGGTTTCGGGGTTTGGGGCCGGGAGGTCATCCATGGTCGCCGGACCTAGAGGATGGACGGGGGAGGATGGAGGACCGGTGGTGGCGGCGGGCGCTAGTCGGGACGGCGAGCGGCGCGGTGGCGCCGCCCGCCGCGGGTGGTGGAGGAGGGCGGTCGGGCCAGGTTCGGGGAGGCGGGGGCGTCACAGCCGAAGCGGTTAGCGCCGGCGGTGGTCGAGTGGGCGGCGGATCCGGCGGCGGTGGCGCCGCCGGAGCCAGGAGGGGCGGCAGCGGCGGCGGGGGAGCTTGTGGATCCGAAATCGAGGGAGAGAAGGGTGAGGGAGAGGAGAGGTTAGTGTAGAAGGTGGTGGAGGGCGGCGGCAGAGGCGGCGTTGCGCCGCCGGAGCCGGCGGGGGAGATCCACCGGACTTGGAGAAGATGCTGGGAAGAAAAAATCTCGAGAAAAAGCTAACACCAGAGATATTAGTGTTGGGCGGTGGTGGAGGGCGGCGGCGACACCGCCGGAGCCGAGGCCAGCGCGGGCGGCAGGGGCGAGAACGGCGCGGCGCCAGCCCACGGTGTTCTCGCGGGCGGCGGGAGCGATGCGGTTTTCTTTTTTTTTCGGGCGGCGCGGGATAAGGACGGGGGAGGCGGGCTCTCGCGGGATGCTTATCGGGAGAGCCCTCTCCCGGTAGTTGCCTCCTTATCCATTTGCTGCTCTTCTCTCCCCGTCGAGGCCGGCAGCTTCCCATGAGCGGCGGAGCACATCGCGGCGGCACCGGCGGCGGAAGACGGCGGGGAGCACGCGGCCAACACCTCCTCCGCCGCCGGGGGCTCGTCGCCGTCACGCTCCTCGCCACCCCGGGAAACGCGACGTTCCTCCGAGCCATGCTGGCCGGTGGCGGCGCCGCGGACGCGGCCGTCGCCAAGCTCCTGTTACCGGCCGGCCGCGCGCCCGTGGGCGGGGAGGGCGTCGTTCTTCGCCGCGTCGGCACTGCGCCCGCGACCATGGGGTCGGCCGCTGGATGGGCGCTCGCCGACCGCTGGACGGGCATCGGCTGCTCCGCCGACGGCCACCGCGTCACCTCCCTCGCTACCGTCGTTGGTCCTGCGGGGCCCACTTGACCCGCTCTCCCACCTCACCGAGCTCCGCGCGCTCGACACGCTCCTCCGCGGCGTCCCCAACCCCGTGCTGCTCTACCTCTCCCACAACAACATCTCCGACGCCATCCCCAACGCCGTCGCGTGGCTCCCGCGGCTCGTCCGCGTCGACCTCGCCGACAACAGCCTGAGCGGGCCCATCCCGGCAGCGGCACTCGGCAAGGTCACCGGTCTCCTCACACTCAGGGCTACTTTGGCAGCTCACCCCGGCGGCAACTTTCCCAGGGAAAGCCGCCCGACCTGCCTTGGTCGGGCGCGCTTGCCCGGGTAGAATCACCCATCCTCGCGGGGAACTCCGGCTGCCAAAGTAGCCGTCAAGGTGTGGCGCCGCCTCCCTCTCCTCCACGTCCTCTTCCTCCTCCCGCGTCGTCCGATGCTGTCCGGCGGCCCCCGGCTCCAGCCTCGGGGCCATGGAGGTCTCCTCCTCGGCGCTGGATCCGGCAGCGGGTCGAGGCCGAGCGAGGAGGCGCGGCGCGGTCGGCGTCCTCCTTTTGGCAGTCTGAGTGCGAGGCTGGGGAAACAGATGGCGGGAGCGACGGTTTTGGCGAGAGAGGGGCGAGCGCGGCTTTGGCGTGCGGGCCTCGTCGAAGGCCTTGAGGAGCGCGGCGCGGTCGGATTGGGGCGCCGGAGCGGAGGAGGACGCCATGGCGGGAGCGAGCGACTTGTTTGGCGGGAAATCTCTCGCGCGGCGACCTAGAAGGATTTGGGGGAGAGGGCGAGCGCGGCGCGGGCACGCGGGATCCCATCACCCGTCGGCTGGGGCAGACGGCGCCTACAGGGCGTGGGCTCGCGTCGCCTCCGCCTGGGAGAACGGGACGACCCCGTCTGCTGGTCAGGCGACGGGCAGCCCGTCGGTAGGCGTCGGCGGGGTTTTTTCACAAAAAGTCCATCGTATAGACGCATGATGTAGACGGGCTGTACATGCCCTGAACACAAGAGGTTGTGTTTTTGTTTCAGAGGGTGATGGTTTGCAGGCCCAAGAAACCTACCAGAAGGAAGATACGGTAATTGATACGAACACAGCGGTCTCAAAGATCCCTTGCTGTAAGTTTGTGCCTCAGCCGTACAAAATATTCAGCGCAGGGTTCCAGCTCAATAGCCGAACCAAAAGTTGCATTACTGGTGGCGTAATGTAGTACCAAACTACGAACCAAAACAGAGTCTCGAAAGCCAAGCAGATAAATCATCACCACTTCGGCACTTCACCAGCAGCAACAGGCCGGGCTCAGACAGATCAGTAATTGCATGAGATTACTGCAGTAAAAGACATTGACAATGCTCAAATACTGCATATACGTACTTATGTTTCAAAACCATAGAGAGAATCATGATCAACAGCGCATCCAGACAGAACATAGAGAGCATCTTTAGGATGGAAAACCATAATAAACAGTCATCTTGCAGAACTTTGAGAAACCATAAGTGACAATTAATCAAAAGACTGCATGCAGGCTGATAGACTCAATCCCAGAAATGATTATCAGGATGTGTCTGGAAACTGAACCCTACATGTATAAGAAAAGGCACGGTGAGTACTTAAGAGGTCAATTCAAACAGTGTATTTAAATAACCCACTGTAGTATTTTCTACAACAGAACTGAATGAAATTCCAAGATCAGAGCTGCAGCCACCATAGCAACCATACGGGCAGAGCCACAATGTCCTCTCAGATAACCATGACAACTACCAAAATCGTTAAAAGCAATATGCACGAATAATTCTGACGATAAGTTAAAGAAGCATCTACAGAACAGTATCCAATGCTCTCTAAAAATAGCATCATCGTGTCCGAGTGAAATGTTTATATGGGGCACTGTAGCAATATGCTAAGTATGCTAGCTAAGAATACTTGTCCTTTCAGATTGTTACCCCAGTATTTTTCAAATAAGTTGAGATCAGAGCAAACATCCCACTGTTTCCCTCCTTACTTAAACATCTTGGGAACCCAATGATTAAGTATCCCTCGTACAAACAAATGTGCTCTACATACAGGGTTCCCACGGTGGTATAGACTATAGAGTATAGACAAGCTGGTTTGCTCCAGCAATAAGGACAGACAAACACAACATCAATCACCGGAACAAATTGTAGTGAGGGATGAAAACTTTATACTACATAGAATGCCTCATCAGCTAAGGACTACAAGGCAAAGCTAAAAAGACACAGTGGGATGAGAGCTCAGGCTATCTTTGTACCTCCGGTTTAACTGTGACAAAGAAAAAAAAAAGTGGTTGAGCATTGGAGTACATTTGAACAGCATTTTAACATTAATGCTACATTGGGGGATTGCTTATCTCATACACTCTGCACAAACTTAAGAAATAAAACTGCCTGTGAGCCCTGTGAGAGACATAGTTTTAAGATTTACTTATTTCTTGTTTGCCTAATGTTGTACAATTAGCACGAAAATTTACAGCTTCTGCCTTTTGCTGATAACTTTGTGCATTCCTAGAGTCTGATTTTGGTAATAAAGTAACCCAACTAAAGGGGCATACCCAGTGCTAAAAGCTCCGACATAAAGTGGAGTTTGGGGAAGGGAATTTCTAGGCAGCCTTATCCTTGCTTATTTGCAAGGAGGCTGATTTCAACCCAGGACCTCCAGGACTCCAGTGGTCCAGTGGAGAGACTAGCATCAACTAATTGCCTAGCTAGCAGTTGTGCCAGCGTCTTCTGCTTACTTTTGTTAGTTTATGAGATCATAACAAGCACGAATAGTGTCAATTTCCAACTTACATTGAGAACTTCTCACAGACAACTGGATATTAATTTGCTCGATAAATGGATTGTACAAGCTCAATATCCTTGAAACTTGGTGAACTCTCACATCGAACTCTTTGCACTTGATTTCAACTAACTTAAGTTTCCAAGATGCAAAAGGCTCTTCTGATGGAATGTAGAATCCTTTCGGTTCCACCCAATTCTCAGGTGCCTGTACCAAATGTAATTGTTACCAAAAGTCAATCATGGTGTAGCATAAATTTACTATGATTAACAGCTATGGGATTTCTATAACATATACCTGACAAAGTTGAAGAGTGAGCTTCTCTAGAACAGGTGTATGTTGGAGAAAGCATATTAACGCATCGAAATCAGTTTCCACACACCACTCATTGAGTACCAAAGTCTTCAACTTGCTAAATGTAGGGCACCACATCAATTCCCTTTTGAAAATAAACTGGGAAAGTGCAAAGGAGTTCAACAGCTCAAGGTTAGATTGTTTTTATTGAAAGCAAACTTAGTAACACACAGTAACAAAGTGGTTTGTTATCCTAATGGTATTTCACAAGTTTATCTATAGAGAGATATAATATTTTGCTCACTCAGCCCTTAATAAGTGCTTCTTTAGAATACCTGTACAAAACAACCGTTTTCCATGTTTCTTTGCAATATAGATATTTTACAACTTTGACCTTGGTGGTTTCTAATTTCCACATTTACAAAGTACTGGTACTACTCTGAGGCAGCATGCATGGATTGGTTAAATGTAATGCCTCCAATACTGCACTTATATGTATCAGATTATTTCCCATTTAAAATAAAAGGAGAAAACCTTCAGCTCCAGGAAGTAGGCACAAACATACCGATCCAGGTTCAGCCATCAGCTCCAAGCTTTCAGCCTTTGACAAACCCTTGAGAAGCAGGCAATCTCCAATTCCATCACCATTATCACCACCACAATTCTCACAGCTTTTATCAGTACAAGATCCCCCGAATAGTTCCTTACCACAACAATCATAAGATTCATGGAATCTAACAAAACCCGTTACTAATGATGGCATGGTTTCAAGCATTGGAGTCATAACATTATCAGATAGCTGAAGCCAAACAAGACTTGGAGCAGAAATCCGAGTCCGCATGATTCCTTTAAAGAAACAGTCATAGATGGTCAACTTTTGAAGGGATTGGGATGATATCTTCTCAGCACATGTTGCAGTCCCTCATCCACAGACTCTTCAGTACCAGGCAGCTCGAAAAATCGAGAAATTTGTCTTTTAACTCTACAAACCTAAGCTCTAGCGTCGCTAAGTGCTTGGAGATGAGAGGCGTGTTGTACAGTGGGAAACCTGCATACTCATAACGTAAATCCACGCTAAGGCTACGAGCTTGAGACAGCAGAGCTTGTTGGATCCATAAGCTGATATGTGGTTCAGTTGCACACACATCAAATTCACCCATCTTGATCTCAAAGAGTTCCAGTGGAGCCCCACGGTCACGGAGGAACATGAAAAAGTTAACAAATATGTTCATATTCCTGACTTCCTCTGGCGTGATTGGATCATGTTCAGAGATGATGCGCAGGACAGGCATTGACCGCCAGAGGAGGCGCCAGCGCCGGCCAAGCACGCAGGTCTGCACTGCCTCCCGCACAGGCAAGAAAGACAGCACACGTGCAAGGACCTCATCCGGGAGAGTGTCAATCCCCACCATAGGCGCCCTCCGCTTATTGCGCCGGCCGGAAACCTTCACTTGTTCCTGTGGCATTTCGCCGAACAGGCAGCGAGGGCAGGTCCTGCAAACAAGACACGGGGAAATAACGTATCCTGAGAGCTGGATTCCATGGGCTATCACCCGATGCCATCTCCAGATTCTTACAAGCTCAAATGTCGCTGTACCTTTTGACCTTGGAATAGAGGAGGGGGTGACAAGCGTCCCCCTGCCCAATTCAAGCAAGCAAGCCAATTGCGGACCGTGGCTGAGACTGCGCAGCTCCGAACTTGTCGAATCAAATGTGGCATGGATCCTGGGAAATGCCATTATTTTAGTCAGTCCGAACCAAGTGGCATTTGATTAGCAGCACAAGGGAGAATTTTTTTTGGGGGGAAATGACGTCACTAGTAGCCTGCCTGCTCATATATACTGTACCTTGCCTTCCGTACCAGAACAAGCATAGTACATTAGTGAATCAAATGGCACGCAGATGTGGGATTGAAAGAGAGAGTATAACCCCGAACTCACCATTAATCGTCGCCGACACAGATCAACACCGCCGCCTCCTTCGGTGATCCAAACCCTATGCCCAAGGACGCATGGATCGATTCCAAAGCGCACAGCCCGAGGTCCAGGGGCACTTTTGCCGCTTTGGAAGCGCGGTCAGGCAGGCATTGCAGGTGATCTCCCCAAATCGCTCGTCGGAGGCGGGAAGGCAATGGAGGAGGATTTGGGTGAAGTTTAGGGGAGAGGCTGGATGGAGACGAAGCTTTGGATGGAAGAGTGGATACCAGTGGAGTGTGGTGTGTGGCCGGATACCGGGGGATCTTTTGTGGATGGGGATGCTGTAGTAGCAGCTACCAAACTGTCTTGGGAAAATCGGATCCTTACCATGAAAAGAACAAGTCTTTGATTATTTACCGTCAAAAGATTGAAGGGTGGATATTTACCATTGAAAGATCTCCCGTTACAGCTATATACCATTCAGTTAGACTCCCGTCATTGTGCCGTCACCACCGTGCTCTTCCGCCTCGCCTGCAAGCGCTTGCTCTTTTCCTCGCGTCGCCTCCTCAAGCGCTGCATCATGAGGTCGACGAGCTCGTCGGTGAGCGTGGGCAGGGCCGCCTTGAGCTTGGGCGTCGTGTCCGGCTTGAGCTGTGCTTGGCGCCGCAGTAGCTGCGCGACATAGACGTTGGTGAGCGTCGTCTCGGCCGCGACGTCCGAGAAGCACTTCCCGAACTCCGCCTTCGCCTCCATCAGTCGCCGCACCACCGCCGCCCTAGCGCCGCTCTCCTCCATGCTCGGCCCCTGCCCTTCCGTTCCGAACCCCCTGCACTCGCTCGCCAGGACGTGGAGGAGGCGCCTCGCCGGGACAACGCCGAGCCATGTCCTCCTCGCGCCATGGCCGCGCCGCCCTGGCCTGCTGCCCGCCCCCGACGGCCTCCTGCAGCCCGCTCAATTCCCTCGGGAACCTGGATCCGCGTGGGCCGCCTGCTGCTCCGGCGGATACCCGCCTAGCCTCTGCCCGCGGCTCGGGCTCCAGCGCGAAGGGGAGGAGCGGCTGCGGCCCACGCGAATGGGAGGGGCAGCAGCGGCCAGCGCGGAAGCAGGAAGGGAGGGGCGGCAATGGCGACGGGGGCGTCCTCGGTGTGACGGCGGCGACGGCACAATGACGGGAGGCCAACTGAATGTTATATAGCTGTAACGGGAGGTCTTTCAATGGTAAATATCCACCGTTCAATCTTTTGATGGTAGTGTTGTACAGTGGGAAACCTGCATACTCATAACGTAAATCCACGCTAAGGCTACGAGCTTGAGACAGCAGAGCTTGTTGGATCCATAAGCTGATATGTGGTTCAGTTGCACACACATCAAATTCACCCATCTTGATCTCAAAGAGTTCCAGTGGAGCCCCACGGTCACGGAGGAACATGAAAAAGTTAACAAATATGTTCATATTCCTGACTTCCTCTGGCGTGATTGGATCATGTTCAGAGATGATGCGCAGGACAGGCATTGACCGCCAGAGGAGGCGCCAGCGCCGGCCAAGCACGCAGGTCTGCACTGCCTCCCGCACAGGCAAGAAAGACAGCACACGTGCAAGGACCTCATCCGGGAGAGTGTCAATCCCCACCATAGGCGCCCTCCGCTTATTGCGCCGGCCGGAAACCTTCACTTGTTCCTGTGGCATTTCGCCGAACAGGCAGCGAGGGCAGGTCCTGCAAACAAGACACGGGGAAATAACGTATCCTGAGAGCTGGATTCCATGGGCTATCACCCGATGCCATCTCCAGATTCTTACAAGCTCAAATGTCGCTGTACCTTTTGACCTTGGAATAGAGGAGGGGGTGACAAGCGTCCCCCTGCCCAATTCAAGCAAGCAAGCCAATTGCGGACCGTGGCTGAGACTGCGCAGCTCCGAACTTGTCGAATCAAATGTGGCATGGATCCTGGGAAATGCCATTATTTTAGTCAGTCCGAACCAAGTGGCATTTGATTAGCAGCACAAGGGAGAATTTTTTTTGGGGGGAAATGACGTCACTAGTAGCCTGCCTGCTCATATATACTGTACCTTGCCTTCCGTACCAGAACAAGCATAGTACATTAGTGAATCAAATGGCACGCAGATGTGGGATTGAAAGAGAGAGTATAACCCCGAACTCACCATTAATCGTCGCCGACACAGATCAACACCGCCGCCTCCTTCGGTGATCCAAACCCTATGCCCAAGGACGCATGGATCGATTCCAAAGCGCACAGCCCGAGGTCCAGGGGCACTTTTGCCGCTTTGGAAGCGCGGTCAGGCAGGCATTGCAGGTGATCTCCCCAAATCGCTCGTCGGAGGCGGGAAGGCAATGGAGGAGGATTTGGGTGAAGTTTAGGGGAGAGGCTGGATGGAGACGAAGCTTTGGATGGAAGAGTGGATACCAGTGGAGTGTGGTGTGTGGCCGGATACCGGGGGATCTTTTGTGGA
Source organism: Echinochloa crus-galli (assembly GCA_900205405.1). Lineage (NCBI taxonomy): Eukaryota > Viridiplantae > Streptophyta > Magnoliopsida > Poales > Poaceae > Echinochloa > Echinochloa crus-galli. The sequence goes on along the minus strand of OAMR01001339.1, from coordinate 52,570 downwards.
TGGGGATGCTGTAGTAGCAGCTACCAAACTGTCTTGGGAAAATCGGATCCTTACCATGAAAAGAACAAGTCTTTGATTATTTACCGTCAAAAGATTGAAGGGTGGATATTTACCATTGAAAGATCTCCCGTTACAGCTATATACCATTCAGTTAGACTCCCGTCATTGTGCCGTCACCACCGTGCTCTTCCGCCTCGCCTGCAAGCGCTTGCTCTTTTCCTCGCGTCGCCTCCTCAAGCGCTGCATCATGAGGTCGACGAGCTCGTCGGTGAGCGTGGGCAGGGCCGCCTTGAGCTTGGGCGTCGTGTCCGGCTTGAGCTGTGCTTGGCGCCGCAGTAGCTGCGCGACATAGACGTTGGTGAGCGTCGTCTCGGCCGCGACGTCCGAGAAGCACTTCCCGAACTCCGCCTTCGCCTCCATCAGTCGCCGCACCACCGCCGCCCTAGCGCCGCTCTCCTCCATGCTCGGCCCCTGCCCTTCCGTTCCGAACCCCCTGCACTCGCTCGCCAGGACGTGGAGGAGGCGCCTCGCCGGGACAACGCCGAGCCATGTCCTCCTCGCGCCATGGCCGCGCCGCCCTGGCCTGCTGCCCGCCCCCGACGGCCTCCTGCAGCCCGCTCAATTCCCTCGGGAACCTGGATCCGCGTGGGCCGCCTGCTGCTCCGGCGGATACCCGCCTAGCCTCTGCCCGCGGCTCGGGCTCCAGCGCGAAGGGGAGGAGCGGCTGCGGCCCACGCGAATGGGAGGGGCAGCAGCGGCCAGCGCGGAAGCAGGAAGGGAGGGGCGGCAATGGCGACGGGGGCGTCCTCGGTGTGACGGCGGCGACGGCACAATGACGGGAGGCCAACTGAATGTTATATAGCTGTAACGGGAGGTCTTTCAATGGTAAATATCCACCGTTCAATCTTTTGATGGTAAATATCCAAAGACTGGTTTTTTGATGGTAAGGATCCAATTTTCCCAACTGTCAAACTGCGGAGGTGGAAGAGTGATCAGCACCGCCGGATCACGTACAAAAAGAGTTGCAGCCAATGATGACGTGCATACGTACTGCCAGTATGAGTGCTGTAGGAGTATATACCCATCTCTTACAACTCTGCAGATGTTCTATTCCATCGTTTTGATTTTGGATTACGTTATGCTTGAAATTTGTAAGCTTACATGTTCATATTCGGTCAATCTAGTGCCCGAACGTCCGGCAGGAGTAACAAATCAGACGGTACTGTAGTACAGAAAAATTCCCGCCACAACATGGGTATGATGTTGCATGCAACATGTACCGTTTTTGCAACATCTAAGAATAGCGTATGCAACATCAAACAATAGTAGCGGCAACATGAATAGTCATCGTTTGCAACTCAGCCATGCATGGCTGCACTCAAAACCTCTCGATTAGAATGCAACATCCGGTTACAACACTTGCAACATACATGAGAAAACATATGCAATATCGTAACATTCAGATCTACTTTTGCAACATTTACATAAAGCAGTTGCAATATTTATCTGAAACACATGAAACATACACTTGCAACGAACAGCAAACCCTAGCAAAAAAGAAGAGAACTACACAGTTGAACGGGGAGGAACGGGAGGACGAAGAGGATGGCGAGTAGGAGGGGGGAGGCGGCGTCGGCGGCGCAGCGAGGAGTGGGAAGGCGGCATCGGTGGCGCCGACGACGTGTGGAGGAGCGACCGGGTGAGGCGGCGTTGCATGGAGCAGCAGTGCGCGGACGGCACCGACGACAACGGTAGTGCAGGGCGCGGTGGGGCGGCCGCTTGGTGACGCGCGGAGGGGCGTGGAGGCACGTGTCCCAGCGATGACGTGGAGACGATGACGGCGCGGAGGAGCGTGGGGAGACGGCGGTGCATGGAGGAGCGGGGAGGGACGCCACCGACGCGTGGAGGAGCGGGAGGGGCGGTGCCGGCAATGGCGTCGGGAACGAGGTGGAGGCGCGCGTCGGGAGCAAGGGGAGCGACAATGATGCGGGATGTGAGATTTGTTTTTTAGAAACTGACGATGCAAGCATAGAATGGGGAGGGGCGGAAGAAATAGGAAAGCTGTGGTGGGGCGTCCGATATTTTTATGGCCGTGGACGACCTTGGAGAAACATTACCGGTTCATATTCTTGACATCCTGTGAACTTGTAAAGTCGGTATCTCTATAGCAAAAGCAAATAAAACTTCCCAATAAAGAGGGTCAATGTGTCTTTTGTTCTAAAAAAAATTGGAAGCCTATATGGGAGGAGGCAAAGGGGTGAATCTGATCCAAATCTGTACAAGGATGTACTCCCTCCAAATTGATATTAGATGATGTTTTGGACAAGATGTTAGTCAAATATTGAGAATATAAATCATGAATAACTTTTAAGTCGTTGATTGTGGAAATGTGAAAACCATATGAATAGATTTGTCTTATAAATATTTTTATAAAAGTATACATATATTATTTTTAATAAATATTTTTGTAAAAATAAGAAGTTAAAGTTTATTTTCGACAAGGAAAACTTTATTAATCTTAGTCAATTACATCGATAAGATACAATTACACTGAGATCATTCCCGGTATCTGCATAGCTAAGATGCATACAGCCTGAAAGAGAGAAAAAAAGAAAATATAAAAAATTATATTAAAGCAGACTATCCATACGACTTAACCTTCAGTTTTATACACCAACAAATCAGCATATGGACTACGAGAAAGGCTCACTAAAAACAACGCCTCCAACAAAGAAACATCACGCGCACAAGCCGTCGTTGCCATGATCCAACCAGTTAAGATGAGATCATCGATTTTTACCATAGAGAGTAATCCATCAAGCTCCAAACAATGCTTCAGCAAGACCATTGTCAGGTACATCCAAACTAAGGACTGACCTGAGGATTTCTCCCTAGAGTCAAGAAATCTGAACCAAAAAAGGTATCACCAATTCGAAGAGCCCGTAATGCTACTTCCACCCTCTTACCGAGCCAATACCCCAATACTACCCAATCTTGACCAACAACGACCGGCCATTAACTCACTCTATCCCACGATGACTTTGCCACGAAGTAGCCAATAGGCACACGCAACATCCGCAAGATCTATCAATTGATGGTAAGCATCAGCGGAGTAAAAGATCCGTGAGTCAAAATCAAGATGACTAATCTCTGGGATTGTAAAGAGGATATTAGCTATGAAAGAAGATGTTGTCGTAAGATGTAGATGCACAAATACCGCCACCGAGTTGACCATCGTCGTGCCCATCAGCGACCGGAGCCGAAGAGTTGCAAACCACGCAGGTCCGTCGGTCGCCGTTGCCGCCGCTCTACGCCAGATCTCACTTTGATGGTCGCAAATATGGATAAGCCATCAGGAGAAGCCTCACCGCTGCCATCCCGGCGGCCGCACGGCCACTCCGGCGGCGACGAGGAGGAGAGAACGGGAGGGGCAAGCTGACGGAGGCTGCGGCGCCCCTTGCGTCGCGAGATCTGTTTCACGAGGGGACCATGTCATTGTTCTAAACATCATCTAATACCAATATGGAGGGAGTACAAATGTTTGATTTAGGCTGTTTGGATCCATGAGTAAATGGCAAATGGCAAAAATTTTATCATTTTTTTGCCATTTGCCTCCAAACACCCTCGCAAAAGGGCAAATCAAAAATGAGATAGAAAAAATCTTTTGGCTTAACATTGTGGTAAAATTGGGCAAACTTGCCATTTTGCCTCCAAACACCCCACGACAAAAGGAGGGAGAATAGGGTTTAAATGGGTTTTTGCCAAAAATTTTGCCATTGGATCCCAACACCCCTAATAGCAAAACTTTTGCCATCTTTTCTTAAGGATAAAAGTTTTGCTCTTTTTTGCTCTTGCCATGTGAATCCAAACAGCCCCTTAGATTGATGCGACGAATTTACCGTTCTGATTGTGTAGAAAAAGGCCGGGTTAGATTGTACAATGGATCTTCAAACTATGATTGTTAGATAGCTGTACATGAGTAGAATTAAGGAGGTTTAGTAATTAAGGAGTATTTTTTTCTGGCGTATACATCTCTATGAATCTGACCTCGATTTCGAATCCCACAAGTATCGTCTGAGCTAGGTTTCCTAATTTCGTCGGTCCATCAAAGGTCGAACATACGCAGATCCTATTTGTGTCCCTATCAACACAGAATCCTATTCAAACTTGCCTTGCTGAGAGAAATTAAACATTCGGATGAATAGAATATCAGAACGGAAAAATATACAAGTTTGCAGGTTAAGTTCACGCTTATGGTGTTCACCGATAGAAACTACACAAAGAAAGAAAGGATGTAGAAGGTGATGACATATGTTATGTGTACAGCAGAACCTGATGCATCCATGAATCTTAACTGCAATACTGCAAGACCTAAAACAACGTAACAAGAGCAAGGAGCAGAAATCAGACCATTCTGAAATGTAGACGGATCAAGTAGCGCCCCAAACAGAAGTACGAGTGAGGCAGGAGGAATAGTTAAACCACGTCCAGCTACAGTAGTTAAATTTCCTTACGCATTCTACCATCTATTCTTATATATATCCATTATTTGCACCCACATAGGTTCCATGTACACAGGAGGGGAGTAGCAATCGCATGGTTACAAATTTCAAGCTCTAATCTTTTACGGTACCAAATACCACGGGTTAAAAATGAGTAGTATATAAACTTCTGATTAGTTGAAAAAAATTATATACCATTATAACGTGGACCTGTGGTATAGATAGTATATGAGGAGTGATATAGGTAGTATAAGGGTATTATTGGAAGAAATATAAATGGCATCAATGTAATTAATGTAATTAAGTAATTTTTTCATTGGATCATTCAAATTTACCGCGACCTATCGTTTCATTTCCCTCTGTTCCTCATTTTCCCGACGTCATCTATCTCTTGTCTCTGTACGGCGACCAGCGACGGGTAGTCGTAATTACTAAATTACCCATGTCTATACCATGTACCTCCCAAGAGTGGTATTGGGTACATATGTGGATAACTAAGAGATGTCACATAGCCGAACCATCACCAACAATAACCATTTATCTGGAAGCTGTAACCTATATGACGATCAATATGGGCGACGGAGTCTACCCATAGCAGAAATTGTAATAATTGACGGTCAAATTCATTTCTAGATGAAGAGACCGGGACCTCTTTTCATTATCTTAATGAAATAAGAACTCCCTTTATCTAAAAATATGACGAACAATAAGTTAGTACAAGTTTCCATTGTGAGATATGAAAATGTTAAATTCCTATGACCACCGATATATAAGCGTCAAATCTGGACCCAAATGCAATTTTATACAATCATGGCAGAAGCTGGAGGAATGTATATTCCCTTATACATGAAAAGTTGATGGATATTATATTTATGACAAAACTAATGGCCACTAAGTTTTACTCAGTTTGCACATTAGAAAAATAATAAAACCAAGGATTCCTTCAATTTGAAATTTCCGCACTGGTCAATCTTTGATATCGAGTTATAAACATGCTGTGTCCCCGCGGTAGGGAACGTAGAGCGTAGTCGTGAGACGTCGTCGGTCGCTCAGCTGCCGGCTTTCTCCCCGTGACGAAGGGTATGAGTCGCCGGAGGCAACGCTGGTGAAGGAGATGAGAGAGTAGAGAACATGGATGAGAGATTAGATTGGTTTTCTTGCTTGCTTTATTCCATACGCCTTGGCTCATATAAATAGCCGGATGAATACAAGTGCTTGCCAAACGAAATATCCAAACTAACAATTCGAAACGTCTCCCGAATCTCTAAACTACCAAATATGAAAGACTCCTGCCAAACTAAACTAACTATCTCTATTGCGCCTCTTGTACCGGATGCCGACCATAACAAACAGCTCATTGTACCACCAAAAACAGAATATTGAAACACCACATTGTTTCAAGGTTTTTCATAACAGTGAAACCAAGTGGACAAACAAACCGAAGCCATATATCACCATGAGATGACAACAAAGTTATCTTCATAAATCAAAACTAGTATAATGATGGAACGCATGCAGACTAGCTTCACAAGCACCACCACAACAACACCTAGTGATATCATGATGAATTGCATAGCGCTGAGTAAATGGTTTAGTACAAAACTAAGCCATAACTTCCCCACTGTGGCATGTGAGACATTTCACGCAAGACTACATCCTTTTTCAGTTGCAGTATTTGTATTTACAGGATTTTCTTGAGTAACATAATTTGATCAAAAAAGGATATAATTGACTAGCGAGCAAAGTGCAAGATCACTACTACAGAAATCAACATCACAAACGGCCAACCACAAACAATTTTCAAAAACCATTTGTGATACCCGTCATCACATACGGTTTTAACAAAACCGTTTGTGATGTGGGGCATTACAACCGTTTACGATGTGGGGACATCACAAACGGTTCGTGTGATGGCATCACTTGTGATGTGGAGTATCACAAACGGTGATGGCACACCATCACAAAGGGTTTTTTCTTACCTGCAAACCGTTTGTGATGCCCACATCACAAACGGTTTGTAGCAAAAACCCTTTGTGATGATGTATATGGTACACGTTAAAACCATATTTTGAAGTAGTAAATTAATTCAAATCAAAAAGTGTTGAACTACAAAGTTGTATGCCTTATCAATATGTAGAACTTTTATTTTTGTCATTTCTTCATTCAACAAATTCATATGAATATTATTCATAAATTCCATCTCTCTCACAGAGTGTTTCCTAAAACTACAAGAGAGACCTATAAGATTTGTGAACAATGTTACACTCACTACATCGTATGGAAAAATGGTCAATATCAAAGTTGTAGATCTTCAAAAGTTATGAACCTTTGTAGTTGACAACTTTTTAATTTGAAATCATCTGGTCAACGGAAACTAAGTTTGAATGTTCTCAAATTTGAAATCCAAATTTTGTAAATGGCCTCGGATGAAAAAACGGTCAACATGAAAGTTGCTACATATTGATAAGGTATGAAACTTTGTAGTTCAACACTTTTTGATTTGAAATCATCTGGTCAACAAAAACTAAGTTTGAATGTTATCAAATTTGAAATTCAAATTTTGTAAACGGCCTCGGATGAAAAAATGGTCAACATAAAAGTTGTAGATCTTCAGAAGTAATGAAACTTTGTAATTCAACACATTTTGATTTAAAGTCGTTTAGGGCCTCAAACAAGCAATTTAAACTCGGTTTGGTAAAATATGATAGGAATCGGAACGTCATATAGTCACATGTGACAGAGTGGTGCTGTGGTAGAGGAGGCTACACGCGAGGGAGAGGTCACCGGTTCGAATCCCGCCGGCTTCGTAGCACGTGATCTGTGCGTGAAAAAATGGCGTGACTTGCAAAAAAATGGCTTGGGTGGCTGATGGCCTTCCCAAATGAAAATAAATTTCTTTCCCTATTGTTTTCCTATTTTTTAGGTTTTTTCGGACGTAGGAAATCACAAACGGTTCTGGAACCGTTTGCGATGACTCAAATGACATATCACAAACGATTCCCAAAACCGTTTGTGATGGGGGGTTTGGAACTGTCTATGATGTCGCTGGGTAGTGGATGCAATGCAACTCAACAGTACCTTTTTTCCCAATTGAAGAGAAACAGAAAGTTCTATGCTTTACTCTTCCAACTTGCATGAAAACTTGTTGTAAACTATTGCCTTCTCTAATAACTTAATAAGTATATTTCTACACTGCATATTTTTGCCCATATATAAATAATGTGAAGGTAGAATAGTGTCAAAATAGACAACTTATTACATTCTGAAAACCTTGAAGTCCGCTGGATATTGATTTGCTTAATGCAGACTCGGTGTGTGCTCAAGACGACAAAAATACTTTGAACCCTCTTATCAAAGTTGTTTACACTTAACTTCAACAACCCTAAATTTTTTAGATGCAAACCACTGCTCTGGTGGATTGTAGCTTCCTTCAATTTCCACCCAATTCTTTGGAGCCTATACTGAAACGAACCGGATTCCCAACGACGAGAATCTGACTCCCTGTACCCTTGAGATAGTCTCAGGAATAGCAGCTATCCCGTACAGAACTCATCTCAGTCGAATATCACATCCATACAACGATAAAAGATCCAATACATGACATATATAAAACATAGCGGTCTGATACAAGCCCTCTGGGCTAAATCGACAATGAGAAACAGCTACGAAGCGGTAGCTAAATCATCTGGGTCCACGCTCCACAAGCATCCTTGAGCGCAACGCGTAACCTTCAGTCGTACCACCCATCCTAGTTGAACTCGTAGCCGGGGTCCTCTCCTGTGTACCCAAAGTCTGTTCCCAAGGAAATGGGACAGGTCCACGTCACCAACCATAATATGAAGCAAGCTTTAAAGTGGCCTAACTAGTAATAAAAGTATTCAAGGTTATAAGCCGAGGTTTTCCTATGCGCACCAGCAATAACCCAAGTTCAACTCAACTCCAACACCTTTCCTCACCAGAGAGATCACACTCTCCAAAACCCACCATCAGCCTCACAACCACAACGGGCTCGTCCTGCCGCAACAGGTTACCGCAAATATCAACCACCAACACATTTCACTCACTAGTCGACTCGGTGAGCTCCCTCCCCACCTTGTCTCATCAGCATCGCTGGACCAACCTCTCATAACCCGAATCAAGGATAAGGAAAGGAAGCAGAATCCCATGCTAGTCGGAACTTATCAGAAGCGGGTCGTCCATAACCGTGGACACGACTATATGTATAGTTTACACTCTGCAGAGGTGGGACTCCTGGAATCCATCCGGGCTGCAAGGCTAGTCAGCAACCAACCTGAGACAGCCCACAGCAAAGACCCTAAACAGTAACGACGCCAATCCTGTCTCCCTAGGCTTGGGAAACATCTGATCTAACATCTGCCCCAGGGGTGTGAAACCTTCCCACCGGGGCCAGTCGGGGGCTGTGGTAAATCAGGGAGAGTACGCCGCAACGAGTCCCCCTTACACATATCAACATATCAAGCTCGAATCTCCTACAGTCTCGGCGCCGCACTCGAGTAGGCTTGCTGGAACCCTCCCCATACTGGGTAGATGGTGAGCACGGTATTCCCACGTCCAAAGGTGGAACTCGACTCGGTCCTTAATTGTTGGTAAAGCGAGTATCTGCATCATAAGCGATCCGCCGCAACGGTCCGCAATCGGCACCCATAATAGGTATAGCCGCCCAAACTCCTCAAAGTAACCAAATAACCAAGTAACCATGTACCCGCAACAGGTACTCCGTAGGGACAGCCCGAGTGCAGTCCCCAAGCACCCCGATCAAACGATCGAGTTGTTATTACTCGCTTACACCGCCTAGCTGCACTACACCTCCCATACCACCCACAACTCACGTCAAGAGGATCAAATCACAACCATCCCAACACATGCATAGCATAGCATATTCCACATAGTGAGTAGTAGGCAGCAAGGTAACAGGATAATAACAAAGGCAGTGTAGGTTTATCATGCGAGTAAAGTAAAGAGCTAGCATACTAGTTGCATGTCTAATAGGTATTTCAAAGATTGGTCGGGCGTGAACCTGGGTAGGCTTCTTCCTCCTCTTCAAAGCTGTTGTCGGTGTAGTCTGGCTCCTCCAGGTTCTCCGGAGCTCCTAGAGTCGCGGAAAGTAAAATAAGACACGACTACTAGAAAAGAAACACCAAAACAGCGAGGAAAGAAGACCCAAAGAACACCAAACTCTACACTAACGCGTAGGTCATGATTTTAGAAAAATATAGAAACTAGTTTCATATTTTTCTGAGCTACAATTGATTTATTATTAATTTTTGAAGTTTAAATCATTTTCTGAAAATAATAAATAATTTTCGAAAAAGAAAAACAACAGAAATTAGCCTGCTGACGTCAGCATAACGTCATGCTGACATCAGCAGTGGGGTCGTCATCATGGACCCGGATGACGTCAGCGTTGACTTGGTCAACGTTGACCAGTCAACGGTCAACGGGGGTCAGCGGTCAATGGGGCCCACTGGTCAGTCGCTACACAGTCAATGACAGGTGCGGCCCTCGCGTCAGCGCAGTTAAAAAGAAAAAGAAAAAGAAAAAGAGATGGCTGGGCTGGATACGGGCCGAAAGTGCTGGGCCGGCCCAACAAGGTTGAGCTGGCGGCCCACGAACGCGAGGCGGACGGCAACGGCTCTGTGGACTGAGTCCACCGTAGACCGAGAGATAGGTCCACGGTGCGCCGGGATCACGGGATCAAACTGCGGCCGAAACAGGATCTTCTGTGGCTGGCTGTGCGGCGTGATGGTGTGGTCTTCAGTGTGGCTTGGCCACGGCGCGAACGCGACACGCGCGACACGCTCCGGTGCGCGGCCGGCGACGTCAGTCTCGCGACGAACAATGAGAAAAGAGGCCGGCGAGGGTCAGGTTCGACGGCTACGGCCTCGCTAGGGTTTCGCGGACACAACCGACAAGAAGAAGTGGGAAGCTTGGCTGGGGTTTGGCTTCCCGACGCGAGCGGTGGTGGCGCGGCTGTAGCGCCATGGCGGCCGGCGACGCTCGGGTGAAAGAAGGCTCGGAAACGGCTATGCTGGGAAAAGCTCGCGCACACGCGACACCAGCGAGTGCTAGAACGCGACGTCGCGACCCTGGTTGGGTGCGCGTGCGCGGGCACACGGTTGCCCGTGGCCGCGACACGGCCTCAACGTGCGCGCGGTGGCCAGCGTTCCGGGCCGCGGCAGCCTTGGCTGCGAGGTTTGGTTGTCGGCGGTCTGCAAAGAGGTAAGTGGCGCGACGAGGTCCTGCACAAAGACGACCACAGCACGAAGGCTGGGTCCCAGAGACGGCTTGGCGACGACGAGCACAAGGGACATCGACGCTTGACCGAAACAGAGGAAGAAGAGGGGAGTCATCGTCGGCAGCTCACCCTGGGTCACGTCATGGTTCGCTGCAGCTCGGGGAAGACGTGCGGCGTCGTGGCGATGCTCGTGCTGCCTCGAACGTATCCTGCTCGGCGTTCCTCTGGCGTCCTCCGCGGCGGCAGCGCCCGCGGTCCCAGGCTTCGTCGTGGGGGAAGCAGCGCCTCTACTTCTCCCGTCCTCCTCTCCTCCTTTCCTCCAACCCCAACTCCTGCTCCCTCTCCTCACCCCTCAAAACCCTGGATCGGAAACCCCAAGGGGTGGCGGCGGCTCAAAGGGGGAAAGGCCTCCCGACGGGGGTCTTATAGGAGCTCGGCGCTAGGGTTCGCATGCACGGACGGCGAGATGGAGGGTCTAGGCTTCCGCGGACACGCGTCGTCATCGCGATGGGCCGCAAGGAGTGATGGGACCGGCTCAAGGTCACGGGCGCGGCGGCAGAGAGCAGAGTGCCGCGCTCGGAGAAGAAAGGGGGAGGAAGAGAAAGCTGACAGGCAGGGCCCGCTGGTCAGTGGAAGAAGGGGACGCGGCGGCGACGCAGTGAAAGGATGGGCCGCTGCTGGGCCGCAAGGCCGGCTGGGTTGGCTCGGGGGAAGAAGTTTGAGGAGCGAAAACAGACTTCGCGAAGAAGATTGGGCCCAGGGATGTTAGATAGGTTTTATGTTAGTTTAAGTTAGGTTTTGTTTGAATTCAAATTTACAACCAAAAATCCAATAAAACCAAAATAACTCCAAATCACTACTATTTGGTCCTTAGCACTTCAAATTATTTTTATTTAAATTTAAATTTGCATAAGAGCAAAGGGAGCAAATAGAATGCAATCTTATATGTTTGAAGCATGCACAACAATTCATGAAAAAGTTTTTGGAAATTGGCATTTTTGCACTCAACATTTTTCCTACGAATTTTTGGGTTGTCACATATACCAAACATAATTGTCATATAAAATGATTAAAATCAGTCAAGCGTGATACTAACTTCAATATGGCAATAATCAAATGTACGAAACATATACCTTAGCAAGCTGGAGAGTAAGCTTTTCTAGAATAGGTGTATGTTGGAGAAAGCATACGAGTTCATGAAAATCGACCACCACACACCACTCATTGAGTAATAAAGTCTTTAGCTTGCTAAATATAGGGCACCACATCAAGTCCTTGTTGAAAATAAACTGAGCAAAGTGCAAAGGAGTACTAAATTATGAATTGCTCAAAGAGTTTATTTTTATGTAAAATGGATCAGGAGCATGGCAATAAGTACATCTACATATACAATAAGCGTTACTAACTCATGTGCCTAAACACCAAAAAGTTGCTGTGATACACTCAAACTTTTGAACTATGAAAATGTGCATACATAAAGGTATCTTTCCCACATTCATTGTTTTAATAAACTCATCTGCATGCACCCCAAGCTGTGCACCATGCCCCAAAAAGCCCCATTGATCCCGCTGGCACACTAGGATGCCTGTGCTGGAACAAAAGAAGGAGCTAGAAAGAGAGAAAGAGAAAGAGAAAAGAAAGACATCCTAACATGAGGAGGAACCATTAGATTATGTAGCAAGCACGTCACCCAAAACCACCATAAAACCAAGTTGGACAAAATTTACACCAATTTTGGGGGATGTGAGTTGATAGATTTGTGATTTGGAGATGAGGGATGAAAATCGAACCATACCAAGATTTGGGGAATGAAAAGAACAGAGTTTTTTCTAAAGTTTTATGAGCGACCACAACCATGGAAAATAAAAGAATGCATACTTAAATAGGTTTTTTATGTGATTATATACTTGCTATGATTTCAGAAGTCAGCAATGCAACATTGTAATGTATAATTTATGAATAGTACCCGAAATAGTCAGCTAGACAGAAACAAACACATTAATTTCGTCATTGGATGATATTCAAAAGTTCCTGTTGGTGGTTAGCGCATAAACAGCATGCATACCTGCTTAGATTTCAAATGATAAATGACTGTATAGATATTGGAATGCAATGGATCACAAACAACAGTATGTGTAAAGAAGGAAGTAAGGCACAAACATACCCTCCAAGGGTCAGTATCAGCTCCAAGCTTTCAGAGTTTCAGCCTTTTACAAACCCTTGAGAATCACACAATCCACGATTGCATCACTATTATCAGCACAATTCTGACATGTATTATCAGAACAATAATCCCCAAATTCTTCTTTGCCACAATAATTGTCGTAGCCATGGACTCTGACAAATGCCTTTACTGACGGCATGCTTGGGTCCTACCATAATTGTCAGATAGTTCCAGCCAATCAACACTTGGAGCAGATATCTGAACCCTGATGTTGGACCGAAAATCACATTTAATAATGGTCGGTTGTTTTAGGGACCTGTACGAAACCTTTCCTGATAAAATATCACAATGCGTTCCTCAGGTTCTTCAATGCCAGGCAGCTCGAGAAATCGCTTGTTACCCCAGACATGCGTTGTTGTCAGGTGCTAGGAGATGAGATGCAGATTGGGCAGCATTATACAGAACCGCCAAAAATAGTATCATCGTAGCCTATCCTCAGGATCTTAGTTTTACAGTCCAGCGCTCGTTGGATCCATGAGCTCATGCGTGATGACTGTGATGTATCAAAGAACAAGCCCCACGGCCACGAATTGATAGAGAAAAAGAACTCACAGATTTCCAGTGGTGCGTCGCAGTCGCGGAGGCTGAGCAGATTATCAACGAATCCATCCAAGGGTTCTGCCTACGAAAATCTGTAGACGCGACGCGGAGGGCAGGTACGGACCTCCAGAGGTGGCGCCAGCGCCGGGCGAGCATGCACGTCCGGACGGCCTCCTGCGCCGGCAGAACCCTTGGATGGATTGTAATGGATGTTTCCCTCAACTACAAGGGAGGTATTTGTTTTCGATGAGTTTTGCCCTGTGCGCCTTCCCTATCTCAAGTCCCCTTCCATTGGGTCGTCCCTATAATTAATGGAGGGCCACAATGGAGTGGAGTGGCCTATCTACGATAGTGGTCGGTCTGGAAGTGCAATAGACAGCTGCGGTGCTAATCGATGACTGGTGGTTGTGATTCAATCGTTTCTTTGGTTGGCCTCTTATGTTGTACGCGCAATATGTCTTCTCTTGTTGTACTGTTGGGTTGTAACCTTATGGTTTGTACGTAATCTATGGTTTGCCACATTATTTAATGACAAGTTTAGGCTGCCATATCTTGCCCGCTGTAGTTCGCATCAAAAAAAGAATGACTAGTTACCCGTCGTCGACTACTTGTTTTAAACTCTAGGTAAAAGTCTAAATCTTGAGGTGGTAGTGTATGGCATTATGACAACATTCTTGAATCAGAGGCTTCGCTCAGCTGGTGAAGCAAGCAATCAAAGTTGAGGTAAATGATCTATCGTGCTGGTGGTCTCATGCGTGAATCGTGTAATTTGCTGCGCTTTGACTTCAATATTGTTTCAGTTCACTATGTTGCAAGCAATTGTAATAACTTAATAAGATAGCACATGCGCATACTGCGATTGGATGCAAGTGTCCTTGTAACGCTGAGTTACCGAGTTATGTGGCATCCGAGCTTATCCGGGAACCTTATTGGTAGCTAGCCAGTACGTGATTCCGCTGAACACATATGAGTTAATGGAATATGATTTCCAATCAAACGATAAACAAACATAATTGAATTACAAACAATTGATTCACTTCCCGCACAAGGAAGCGCACAGGCGTGCTCCCAGGAGGGCACACAACCATTATTTATTAATCACTTTTCCTTAATCAAAGGTACATACAGAAAGATTTTGCTTTGAAGAACGATTTTATTAGCAAAGCCCATGTATCTCCTTTCCAACTCCATCAGCAATGACAGCAGCATCCCTCTACACCATGACGGAGTGGCAGCCAAAACATGAGCAATGAAGATTTCTTAGCTTATCAGATCGTTCATATCATTAAATTCGGAATAGATGTATGAAATGGATAAGCGATTGATGTTTGTTACCTGGTGCTTATGAGTAGGTGGAGGATAAAGTACACAGAGGTGTTCCAGATCTCGGATCCTTTTTCCATAGTAGTGCTGGTGCTGAACTCCGAGTAGTTGAACGATGCATTCCATGTCCATATTTGGCACGTTTCTCACCTTTACGCAACAGGCTGACCTGGGCTGTGGCGCACCGCCAGGTTTTTTAGCGAAAATGTATATTCCGCAATAATTCAGGATGGCCTCCTTCTGCTCCTTGGTACAGTCACTAGCACCAGCAGATTGGTGGTGGCAAGTGATTGCAAATACTAGGACGAGGAGAAGGGCTACTTTCACAGGCACCATATTCAAGTGGTGACCTGATTGTATCTTTGGCTCCAACGTAGTGCTCCAATATATAGGAAGGAACATATATACAGTGTATGCATGGGGGCAAGATATATATGCTACCATTTATGAAGAAATCACATATACGGAATAGTTAATATAGAAGAACAACCTTTGAGATGGATAATCATATCCATCGGTCAAGATTTCATATCATTTATGTGTAGGATAATCTGCTCAATAAATTGAGGCCACCCATCTCCCTACCACCACCAATTTATCCCATAAAATCAATTAAAGAAATCGATCCATGGATTTAACAGAAGTAGGAGGGTCAGAAACAATAACAAGAGTACTGCACAAGTTTCACAAATCTACAATCCTCAATTAAGAAACGTATATACTGTGTAGGAGAGAATGAGATGGATATCCATATATGCATGGGGGAAAGATGTGCTACCATTTATGAATCACATATACAGAATAGTTAATAACATACCAACCTTTGAGATGGATACTCATATCCATCAGTCAAGATTTCTTATCATTTGGGTAGGATAATTTACTTCAATAGCACCTTTTTTTTTGTCAGTGAACTTTACGGAAAATATGATTCATAGATATTGGTTCAAACATTGAATGGCCTGCTCAATAAATTGAGGCCACCCATCTCCCTACCACCACCAATTTATCCCATAAAATCAATTAAAGAAATCGATCCATGGATTTAACAGAAGTAGGAGGGTCAGAAACAATAATAACAAGAGTGCACAAGTATCACAAATTTACAATCCTCAATTAAGTAATAAGCATGACAAGGGTCAGAAACAATAGAACTGCATGGTTTAGCTTATGTGCATCGGCCTCAACCATGCTGGCCACAAATGAGCCGGCACAGGTAACTCATCCCTGCCAGCTGTCAATAATAGCCGGCATAGGTAATGGATTATTGTTCTTGCCAACTCAAAATAGAGCCGACACCTATGTTTCTAGGATTATCCTCAGCAATAGAGATAATTTTTCTGCCTTTAATTTAAAATTTAGCTTGTTTTAAAAAAATATAACTTTTGGATACAGACGTAGATGGAATCAAACTTTGTATGAAAATTGTATGTTTGGTGAGTTCTACAACTTCGTAATTAATTTTGTTTGAAATCATTTTCAAGCTCAAATAATAGATCCAAGTTTTAGATAACAGATGTTGTTAAAAGTAATAGAACACCCTCTTGCATGAAACAATGACGGATATGCATGCATGTTCGATGGTATGGATGTATCATGTGGCCGAGAGGTTGTGATTTCGATGGCAAGTGTTTGATGATAAATTTAACGCAAAAATATTGATATATGGCAATACCAATGCCTCAAAATCATTGAAGTTTGGGCATATTATTTTGATGCGATGCATGGGTGAATATATATTTCTCTGCCTGAGACTATGAACATATGGGCCCCACTTTTCCAATGTGGATCTAAACTAAATTCTTGCATAGCTTCCGTGGGAGAAAACAAAGATTTAATTAGTTTTGATTATTGATTCAAGACGTGGCTTCGCGATAAAAATAAACAAACGGATAAAAGCTTCACGTCATTGGGCTGGGCTAGCTTTAGTCCAGAACTCGAGATTATATCTCTATCTCTACCTCTACCTAATTATAAAACAAGGATTAATTTTCCTAAAAAAACAAGGATTAATTCCGTGGTACGTCGTAATTTTACATAAACCCCCCTGATATTTTATATTTATTTTTTCGCGACCGTGCCTTGCCACGTATTTCATTAAGAAGGAAGATATTTATATTTATTAACCCATTGTTGACGCTTTTCTGGTCAACGCACACGAGCGCTAGATCGCGCAACGCAGAAAAACTTGCACTCGCCGTAGCCTCAGCCCAAACTGGTCAGACCGGTTTGAGGATCCGGTCAGACCGGATTAACTGGGGCTTCGGGAAAAACCTAAAATCACCACCTCGGGAGGGACCCCGTCGGAGATGGCGCGCCTAGGGTTGCTCTGAGATCGGTCAGGCCAATCAGAACCTCCTTGATCGCCGTCGAGACAAAACAAGGAAAGCAAAGGGATTGGAAAAGCTAGGGTTTGAAGATAAAAAGTAGAAAAATATAGTTGATCGATTGGATGATAGGTCTCAATC
>OAMR01000248.1:1743862-1754213 GCA_900205405.1 Echinochloa crus-galli | reverse complement strand
AGGAGGGTTCTGCTGTTGTTGTTGCATCAACGCTATGGTCTGGGCCATCTGCTGCGTCAGCTGGAGCTGCATCTGCATCATCTGCTCCATGGAGGGTGGCGGTGGTGGAGGCGGTGGGTTCGGGTTCGGGTTCTGACCGTTCCCACCGGCACCAGCGTTCCTCCTTGTGTTCACCATCCATCATCAGCAAATAATTCTCATCAGAACTCCATTGATCATAACCATGTGGCTTGGTGGTCTGGATAGATAAAGGGAAATAAACACCCCCCCTCTATGTAAACACTAATATCCTTAAACCTTAGTCCTATATCTAGATGAAGATAGACTCGATAGACTTGCGTCTATGACCATCACAATCATTACAAAGATCCAAATCAAGCATGAGCATAATAACAACAAAATCAAGCACCTAAAGACATCATTCACACAAGACTCGACACAGATTGACTTTTCTTTCTTTTTCTTTTTGAAAAACTACACGATCATTGAATCATGGTGGTCTCCTAAGATTTCTTTAACTGTTCTAGCTAAGCTGCGTTCCTACAATCAGTACGGCTCTGATACCAATCTGTCACACCCGGATTTACACAGAAACCCGAATGCTACTATATGTGTGCCCAGGAAGTCCATAGAACACATATAGTCAACAAATATGATAACAAAAACACAAATGCTGAAAATAAATGCTTTATTAATGAGAGAGTAAACATCAAAGTTGCTTCATAAATGAACTAACCAATACAGCGGAAGACTAATAACAACTCTCTCTAAACGAGGCCGAAATCGAGCGAGAGGTAGTCCAGGACGTTGCTTACCTTCACGCGATGCTCCGGGCGTGGTCGAAGTGAACTGGGAGTCGCTGGCGCCGGAGATCGACGTCGCGGCGGCGGAGCTCTGTGGCGGCGGCGCTGCGAAGCGGGGGAAGGAGGCGCTGCGAGCTTGGGAGGCTTGAGCGAGGGGTGGATGAGGGATTGGCGATGCGGGGCTCGGTTTATATAGCATCCAGGGGGTGCGGGACGGGCTCGGATGCCGATGCGGCACAAAACCAGGGCCATGGCTTGGCGGCGGCAGCGGGGCTTCTTTCCTTGTGGAGGCGCGGCGGTAGAATGGAAGGAGGCGGTCGCGAAAGGAAGAGAGCGGCAGCGGGGCTTCCGCGAAGCTTCTGGAGGGGCCCATGACGCGGGGGAGGCGGGCTCGGTGGGCCAGGCGCCGCCGGTGTCGAGCTTGGGTTCGAGTCCCAGCCCGGCACGAGGTAGGGGATGGGCCCGACATGTGGGTCCCGCCTGGCGGTGGCTGGGGCGTGGGACGGGCCGGTGTGGGCGCTGGGCCGGTGCGGAGCAGGGAGCGAGGCGCACTGCGGGCCGGCGCGGAGATGTGCTGGGCTGAAGTCGGCGTTGGGCTAGTGCGGGGAAGGTGAGGCGAGCTGGGCCGAGCGGGAGGGGGGGAAATGCAGCACTGGGCCGGCTGGAGCGGTGCTGGGCCGCGGCTATGCTGGGCCCCAGCGGGAAGAGAAGAGAAAGGCAACTGGGCCGGGCTGAGAGGAAAGAAAGGAAGGGGCGTAGGCGGACCAGAGGAGAAGTTCAGGGAGCAGAAGCGAACCCCAATCTAAACGACTTTTCTAGGGCTCCAAACAAAGTGATTCAAATTCGAATTTAAATTCTTGTTTGAACCACAAGCAATACAAAACTCAATGCAGCAGCATGAATGCAACAAAAATGTTTCTACACCTTATAGTTGATTTTAATTTCTGGAAATTATTTATTTAACCTATAATAATTATGGACAAGACATTAAGTAACCAATTTATTGCTAAAAATTTTAAATAGGGCTATTTTTGGGTGTTACAGGAAGGACCTGGAGCGGACCATCGCCGCCGCCGCTGACCTCCACTCCCGGCACGCGCGGGAGCTGTTCGAGGTAACTTCACGCATCTCTTCATCTTTGTTTGGTAATTCTTTGTCTTTCTCGCTCGCACCTCACCTTCGGCGGTTCCCTGTGTAGCAACTGCGGGAGGAGGCGACGGGCAAGACCGCATGCGTCACGGACCTGTACGCCGGCCTACGTCGGTATCGTCAGGCGAATCAGAGCATGAACACTAAGGTGGCCCAGCTTGGTGCGCAGGCGCGGGAGACGGAGGCGGCCAGGGCCCGCGCGGAGCGGGAGCGCGATGTCGAGAGGAAGGTGCGCGAGGAGGCAGAGGCCAGGCTGCAATTGGCTCGAGAGCAGCTCCGGCAGGAGCGCGAGGCGCTTGCGGCGGGGCGGGCGCTGCTCGAGCAGGAGTGCAAGGCGCACGAGGCCGCGCGCTCCCAGCTCGCGGACTCGACAGCCCAGGTGGAGCTGAAGACCCAGGAGGTCGAGCAGGCGGGCCGCTCGCTTCGGCAGAAGGAGGACACGCTGGTCAGCGCAGAGGGCCTGCTCCAGCAAGAGCGCGCGGCGCTCGCTGAAGCAAAAACCTTGGTGGAGGGTACGGTTCCCCGTTCTCCAGCCTCCTTTCACCGTTTTCTTTTGCCGGAGTGTGTATTGATGTGCGCGATTTTTGTTCAGGGCTGCGGAAGGCCGTGGACGAGAAGGCGGATGAGGTGGCCGCCGTTCAAGCCGCCTACTCCGGCGCTCAAGGGGAGCTCGAGGCCCTGATTGACGCCGCCGACGCCGCGTGCCGCGACATCCAGGACGTCGATGTCCCGTCGGGGTCGCAGTCGGGGTCGGCATTGTCCAGCCGCCTGAGGTCCTTGAAGGGCTGCGTGGCCGAGCGTCTCGAGAATGCCCTCCACCTCGGTTTGAAGAAGGCGCTTGGCGTGGTGTCGACGTACTACGCCATCGACCTCGCGGTGGTGGCGCGCGGCTACTTCCTCGATGAGGACCTAGACAACGAGGCCGCCCTGGCAGCCCTCGAAGAGGCCGACGACAGCGCCGAGGACGCCGCTGAAGTGCTCACGGCCAAGTTCAGGCGCCACCTCTTCCCCAACGAGGACGAGGATGACAACGCGCCTGCTGACGCTGAGCCCGAGGTTACGCCCGCCCCCGACGTCGAGGCTGACCCCGAGGCCGATGCCATGAGGTCTCTGGAGGAAGACATCGCCTCGGCGTGCCAAGGCGACGACAGCCTGGGGGCCCTTGCGTCGGTCCCGTCGACCACTTCCGCCGAGTCCGCTGCTCCAGGAGACGCCGATGTTGCCGCCCTGCCCCCGCCCGAAGGCGATGCTTGATGAGCCCGCTCAACCTGTATCCTAGTTTTTTAGGGCCCCGTTTGTATATAAGACAATTTGAATTTCGATTGTGTCCTTTGTATTTGCGATGTTGTTTTATTGCGCGTCTTTTTGGCTCAAGAGGATTTCAGCCGGGTGCTTTCGATTTTACGGATAACTTGGGCGAAGAGAGGAGAGGGAGACGCTGTATCCCTTCGAGGGCGTAGGCTGTCTCGCGACTCGTCCAATCCCGCTTTAGTTAGCCCGCGTCCGGCGCTTCTCTTCTCAAGCGCTCGAGACTTAAGCGCGATTTGCGAAAAAAGATTGGGACGATTAGGGGGTAAACCCCCTCTAGCCCCCGAGGCGGACTTGGCACTATCGAGACTGAGTCAAAAATAGGACCAAGTCTTCCTTGTTTGGTTTGCTTCCACTGGGACCCACGCGTCAGCAGCTTATCCCGTCGCCCTGTTCGGCGCGTGGATTCTCTTATTTAAGGCGACCGTGCCGCTTCGTTTGGCCTTGTCTGAGCGAGCACGCCTTTCTCGGCCACAGCGAAGCGTGCGGGCGAGAGCCGATGCGACGCGACGGCTGGGGTACCAGGCAGACTGATCGTCTGGTCACGTCCGGGCGGTCAGGCACGCCTGGCCACGCCAGAGTGGCTTTCCGCATGGCCGCGCCTGGTTGCCCGCGTCAGTTTCGCCCGTGAGCTGGGTGGAGTAATCGGGCGCGGGAATCAGGAGTCAGTTGGACCGAGTCGTGGGGAGCGATTAAGGCTGCCCGCTCGGTACGGGCAGCGATTCGCATATGCATGCGGATCCGCTCTTATCCCTTCATGGGGGTAACAGCCGCACCCCCCGGGTGCCTATAAAAACAGGCCTCCTGGTGGAGGGGATAGCCATTGCTAGGACCCTTGGTAGTTTTGCGAACATGCAGATCCACGAGCCCCGCCCTCTTGATAGGTCTGCCTGTAGAGTCGCCCAAGGCCTAGGCCTTGGCGCACACCATTGATGCTAAAGGAAAGCCGGCGAGAGGTGGAGTGCGTGCTGTGAGGATGAGCTGGGGCATCGCGCTCCTCATGGCACCAGCGGTGACCGTGCAGGTGGCAAAGGTCCTCCCTTGTTGGGATGCGATATCCCAACCGGAAGTTTGGCCTTGCCTCATCGGAGAGGCGGCAGCCGCGCCACCGGTGAGGACGTGCAAGGATGCCGCGGCGCGTGTCTCATTCGTTAGGAAGCTAGCTAATGACAAAAGCCAGCCGCTGTCCCTGCAAGGGCCCTCATCGATGGCAGGGTGTGAAACCTGGCCCTGTTTGTCCGTGAAGTGGTTCAACGTTAGCCGTCCTCAGCCGCTCGACCACCAGGCCCTTCAGCTAGCCGGATGTTAAAGGAAAACCGGCGAGAAAGCTGTGGATACTGCTTCCCATGGTAGTGTGCCGGCCGGCTGGCTGAAGTTGCCCAAGAGTCCCGTCGTGGCGGCTCATGTCTTTGTATCTCTGAACGGCCTACGGCCGAGTGTAATTTGTTTTTGTAAATCCGTCGTTCGTGGCGTGTGAGGAATAGATCTGTTCGCGTCCAATCTTTCTTGTTGGTTGGCGCGGTTTGCTTATGATACCGCATCTCTTCCCCTGATCTCAGAGCGATTTTTGCGGAGGAATTCGTTTTTACACGAGCGACCTGGGTGTCCAGGGGTGAGGGGGATTACGTGGCCCTTTCAAGGGCGTGGGTGGTCCCGCGGCCCAGCCTCCTTTCTACCGCAGCAGACCCGTGCCTCGCTTTTATCCTCTCTAGATGACAGGGGGGTCGATAGTGTGTCCTGGGCTCCGGTCGAAGGAAGCCCAGGTTCTTCGTAACTTTCGAGGCTCGCTCGGAGGGCTCGATCATTACGACTCGTACGACGTTATAGCTGTCGCAGTAGGTTCCTGCATATGTTTCAGGCGCCTCGTCCCGATTCTCTTGTAAGCAGTCGTTTGATAGATAAAGAAGTATTAACTTAGCCTAATCGAAGCATTTTAGTTTGCGGCGCGCCATACCCTTCCTTCTTGGCACCAGATCGATTTTGGCAAAGGAACACGAGCCTCTTTGGCGCCGAGTGGTGAGGGGGATGCCGTAGCCTTTAGAAGGCGTAGGCGGTCCCATGACTCAGCCGGCTCTCAGCCGCGGCAGGCCCGCGCCTTGCTTTAATCTTTCCGCGCGGTCGAAGAGGGGTATGGCGACGCATTTTTAAGAAAAAACGCATGGAAAAAGGTTGGGACCGTCGAGGGGCTAGCCCCCGAGCAGCCCCCGAGGGGACTCGACCTCATCTCGGGTTCGATTCGAGGGCAAAGGAGAGTCACTCTGTTTCTATGTTGTTCGTAACAATGTTTCCATGCAGTTGCGAATCTTTTTATTATCACCAAACAGCAAATCAAAATTGCGGGGAAATACAAAAGATTTTATGGGTAGAAGCGACGTAGCTGTTGGATGTTCCAGGCGTTGGGGAAGACCTCGCCTTTCTCGTTCGACAGCTTGTAGGTGCCTGGTTTGAGGACCTTGGCGACGATGTACGGTCCTTCCCACGGCGGCATGAGCTTGTGGCGTTCCCTGTTGTCCTGGCGCAGCCTCAACACCAGGTCTCCCTCGTGGAGGTCTCGACGCCGCACCTTCTGGGCTTGATACCGTCGAAGCGATTGCTGGTAACGCGCCGAGTGGAGCAGCGCTACGTCTCGAGCCTCATCCGCCTGGTCCAGCGAGTTTTCTTGATTTCGCTGGTTCTGCTCTTCTTGGTAGGTCGTGAGCCTCGGGGACCCGTACTCCAGGTCTGTCGGGAGGACCGCCTCATTTCTGCTTCTTCGCCTTTCCCTTGGATTTGCTGCCCTCCTCGGGCTGCTCCTCCACGCGCTTCCCCTTCGTCTTGCCGTCGAAGATCGCACCAACAGCCTCCTCGCCAGAGGCAAAGTTGGTGGCGATGTCGAACAGTGCATTGACGCTGGAGGGATGGTTTCGCCCCAGCTCGCGCACCAGCTCCCGGCAAGTGGTGCCTTCTAGGAAGGCGTGGATGATTTCGGAATCACCCACGCTCGGGAGCTCGGTGCAGCGCTTGGAGAAGCGCCGGATGAAGTCCCTCAGCAGTTCGCCGGCCGTCTGCCGGCACCCGCGCAGGTTCCAGGAATTCTCGGGGCGCACGTACGTGCCCTGGAAGTTGCCCACAAACATCCTTACCAGGTCATCCTAGTCGTGGATTTGGTTCGCGGGCAGGTGCTCGAGCCACGTCCGCACGGAATCCACGAGGTGGAGCGGAAGGTTGCGGATGATGACGGCCTCGTCCGCGGCCCCGCCCAGCTCGCAAGCCAGGTGGTAGTCGTTGAGCCACGTCTCAGGGTTCGTCTCGCCCGCATATTTGGCGATGGTGGTTGGCTACCGAAAGCGCGGCGGAATGGGCGCCGAACGAATTTTCCGGCTGAACACCGGGGTCCCAGGAGGCTCGGGCGTCGGACTTTTGTCCTCCTCGCTGTCGTAGCGACCCCCATGTCGGGGGTGCCTGGGACGAGGAGGTGCCGCGCCCTGCCTTTTCCTGTTCAGGACGTTACGCGCGTCACCGTCATCAAGGGCGCCCCGCGTGTCGACGAGTCGGTCCTTCGCGGACTTTCTCGCCTCGTGGTTGTCGACCACAAGCGCCTTTCCGTCGCTCGTTGGGCGGTGAGGAGTCCGTGCACCCCTGAGCGGGGTGTGGACAGATTGCTCCTTGTCCTGCTGGCCTCCCTCGGCCTTCGAGCTGGCCTGGTGGCGTATGCGGGACGCGGAGCTCTCTACTTGTTGTACAGCTGCCTCCTCGACGAGGGCCTGTACTTTGCGCCGCATGTCGCGCGCCTCTGGCGTTGATGGTTTGGGCATGGCCTGCATTGGCGTCACCGCGGCAACGAGCTTTTGGCTCGCTCGCGGCGGCATAGCTGGGCCGGCGTCACGGGCGTCGTTCAAGATGCGTGCCCGGGCTACGCGTCCGGTGGCCCGCGCGCGTTCGCCGCGCTCAGGCTGCCGGGCTTCCAACGTTGCACGCAGCTCTTGCACTTGCTGGCGCTCCTGCTGGAGCTTCGCCTCCAGCTCTCGCACTTGCGCAAGCTGCGCTTGCGCGAGCGCATGATCATCCCGTGGCTCGGCAGGTGCCGGCGCCTGCTCGTCGCGCGCGGCGGGTGCCGGCGGGTGCTCGTTGCACGCGGCCCCATCAAATGTCTCGTCGTCCTCATCCGCGGATTCTACCTCGCAGTTGAGGACGAAGCACTCCCGCATGGGGTCGTACTCCCCCTCGCTGGAATCATCGGAGCAGGTGAGGCAAAAGTCCGCGACGGCCTGAAAGGAAGTGAAACCTTCGCGGTCGCACAGCTCGGAGTAGTCCATGTCTGGGTGTTCCTGGCCACACACGCTTTCCTCGTCATCGGGTTCAACCGAGGGCCCGTTCGGCGAGGAGAGGTGGAGGTCACGGATCAAACCCAGCTAGTGGCTCGGTGAGTCCGCGTATGCGCTCAGGTTGGCGCTGATTGCCACAGAGTATCTCGCGGCCGTGTTGGTCAGCCCATAGGGCAGTTGCGTTGGTCTGGCTGCATCCCCCCGGCGTGCTCCCTCCGCAGGGGCTACCGGTGGGGGTGCGTCCTGCTGTGCTATGGCAGCGGGCCGGAGCAACAGGTGCGCGTCCCAATCAGGGAGTACTACGCGTGGGATGACACGTCGCTCCACGCGAACCTGGAGCTCGTGCAGTGCCCGCCTCCTCCTGATCTGGGACGGCGTAGGCGATGCCGGGGGCCCGGTTAACAGGCCGGGTGCCACGGAGGCGAGCCGCATGAGGAAACCCTCACCGGTCGCTTCGAACTCCAGGCTCCAGAACGTGATCCGGTACCCGCGCGGGAGCGGGCCGGGAAACCCCCCGGCGGATCGTGTCGGCATGGCGAAAACGCGGCCTGCCGGTGAGGAAACTGCTTGGGAAAGCGGTCGATCACAGCGCCCCCTACCTGGCGCGCCACTGTCGGTGCCGAGATTGGCCGCCCAGCCTCAGCGCCTAACAAAATGCGCTGTGTCCCGTCCCTCACCGGTTGATGCAGGAGCTAGCACAATGACACAAGGGGGTTTATCCTGGTTCCGGCCGCGAGGCCGTTCGTCCAGCAGGGTGTGCTCTTGGCACTATACTATCTTGCACCGGGGTGCTCGTAGTGGGGGGCTACAAGCTTAGCGGGAGAGGAGGAGAGGCCTCCAAGTCCCTGAACGAGTGGGTGATTGAAGCGAAGTGCCAATATCGTAGCGTGTGTGTGTTCTATCTGTGGTCGTCGTCGTGCCCTCCCCTTTGCCAGCGCTTTCTTCCCCCTTTTATAGTCTAAGGGGGAAGGATAGCGGTCCTGAGGGGGTACAAGTACAAGCACAGTACGTGCTACAGGGGGGTGTACTAGGAGAGCGTGGTGCCGGGCGTGCCATCGTCCTTGGTCCTGAACGGCGATTATGGCGAGCTCCGGCTTCTTCGGGCGTCGTGGTCGTCCTTGGTCTTGTCCTGCAGTGGCTTCGAGGGGTAGCAGGCCCTCCAGCTGGGCCCCGGTCGTCGTTCGTACGCCTGCTCGAGGGTCTCCCATGCTCGCCCAGTCAGGGGAGGACGGGAGTTGGCAGCACAGTGGCGGAATGATGGCCTCTGCTGGTCACAGTGCACGGCGTGCTCGCCCCGTCGGGGGAATGGCAGAGAGTTGGCGGATATGACCCGGCGTACGTCGTCGCAGGGTCGCGCTGGGCTGGAGTCAGCGCTCCCTTGTTGGCTCGTACTCCCGCTCGAGGGTCTCCCTTGCCCGCTCGAGGGCTGGGCCGTACGGGGGAGGACGAGAGTAGGCAGAATAGTGGCGGTGATTGACAGCCGTACATCTGCACAGGGCTCGCCACGCCTGCTCGGCGACTGGGACAGGCGGTCCTGTGGCTGGAGTCAACGGGAATGACAGGGCGTCGCGGACCTGACCGGGGTTCGCCCCTGGTCGCCGTCCGTACGCCATTTGAAGGTGCCCATCCGCCCATTCGAGGGCTTCGCAGTGGGGGAAGGACGGGAGCAGTTGGCACAGTGCGACGGACTGACCCGTGCCTGCCTACACAGTGGGGAAGCGTCAGCATAGCACGGGGGCAGGTGGTACAGCGGACCTGACCTTGTCAGCGATGTGGAGCAGGGGGGAGTCCCATCCCCATCCTTTGACTTGGGCGCTTGGTAGGTCGTGGCATTAAATGCGTTTGCCAGGCGGAGTGGTGGGGCGCTGCCACAGCGAACAGAGTGGTGACCTCGAGCGAGGCGGGCGTGGCGTTGCGACCGCTCGAGGAGGTCGAAGACCCTCGAGTGAGGCGGAGATGCGGCCGTGCCTGCCCGAGGGGGTCGAGGGCCCTCGAGCGAGGCGGTCATGGCATGCGCTCTTCGGGCCTTAAGGCGAATTAGGCCGGGATGGTCGTTTGGGCCGTGGTGAGCGGCACCGGGCCGTGATGTCCGGGCGATTTTCTGGGCCGTCGGTGATTAGATGTTTTTTTAGGGTGATTATTCCCGGTGGTTAGGGGACCCCCTTGGGATGTCCCCGACAGTTTTTGAAATTCAAATTTCAAATGAAACTTCAACTAAACTTTTTTCTCTAGTTTTAGATTTCCTAGTGATAGGGTCCTGTTTATGATCTTGATTTCTTTGTATAATTGAACACTTAAAAGAGCTTTTAATTGGTGAGAAAACGAAAATCTTTTGAAGCACAATTTGAATTTAAACTTCGATCAGGAATTCAATTTAAAATTGGTCTCTTTCTTTCTTGAATTCTTGTTTGGCTCAACTTTAAGGGCCCGTTTGTTTTCGTGGAAACAGGCCGAATTGAATCAGTTTCCAGGGTGGGCCTGTTTGGCTGCACCTCTGAATTGAAATGGACTTTCCAAGCGTTTCCAGATACAGAATGCTATACCTAGGTCCGATTCGTGGGCTAAAAATCAGAAAACGATTCCATCAGCTCCTGTCGTCTCTCTCGCGCACCCCGAGCTCCTCCCTCTTCGTCCCCTCTCATCCTCGACGCCATGGCTGCTAGGGTTCCATAGCGCCGCCCCTCGCCGCCGATCAAGACGTCGTGGACGCAGCCGTCAAGGGTCACCTCCGTTCTGCTCCATCCTTCACCTCCTGTCTCTTATACACATCTTTTTATACCAATGTAT
>OAMR01000248.1:1693368-1724650 GCA_900205405.1 Echinochloa crus-galli | reverse complement strand
ACCAAGACCAGAGCCATTATAGTTCTAGCGGTGGCTCTAAATTGCTATTATCTATGTATGACAGATGGCTATATATTCAGTTTGGAAAATTTTAGAGAGAGAAACAGAAAATTTAGAGAGAGAGAGATCAGTTCAGTGTGTTTTTTGTATCATGTTGTGTTTTTCTATGTTTTGATGTACCTTGATGTCAGTGAGAGAGGTTTAGTATCTGTCTTGTAATCAGAATAGACGAGAGAGTAGAGAGAGAGAGAGAGAGGATAGAAGAGTGTGTAGAGAGAGAGAGGGGGTGTGTGTAGAGAGAGTAGTGACAGAGGGTGTGTGTAGACTGTAGAGAGAGTAGAAGAGAGTTATTTGAAGAGAATGCATTGCTTAAAAAGATTCCATGTTTAGTTATCCAAACATGATTTGGAATTTGATTCATGAAAAATGATTCCAGAATTATCCAAACATAAAAATTGAATTGAATCAAATTCTCTGTAATCCATTTCCCATTGAATCTAATTGCTAGAATCTGATTTCTGGAATGACTTTCAATTCTAGGGATCCAAACGGGCCCTAATTGATTGTTTGATAACACCTTTGATTTGAGCATTATTTTAGGGAGAAAAAGAATATAACTCAAATTGCACTCAAATAAGTTTTGAACTTAAACTCAAATATAATTATTTCTGAATTTTGACGTCTAACTTCAAATTAGGGTTCTTATTTGGGGTCATTGCTGATGATCACAGTCACTTAGTTCAATTGATATTTAAATTGAGTTTGGTCAAAACTTGGTTTATTATTATTTTTACCTTTGGTTTGACTTTGGTCAAACTTGTATTTAAGTATAATTGTGCTTCCAATTGTTTTTAATATGAACTCTAATTGCTTGGGTTGTCACAGCCGGGTCTTCATCAAACTTGTCCGTCAAGTCGGGGAGCCCGTGTGGGCCGCCTAGGGGTCGGCCCACAAGCTTGTCAGACGTGGGCCCTGGCCGTCGTGGTCTAGCCTGACAGTGGGTCCAGGGGTACCCATATCCCACAAGCCCCCAAGCAACACGCAGGCACGTGTCGAACTGCTTGATGAAGGGACGAGGCCAATGTAGTCGGCTAAAGGTGCTTCAACATGTAGTCGGCATAAGGGTGGGCGCTGCTCAAAAAAGAGAGAACACCCAACTCGACGCCGAGTCCTTCGAGGTAGTCGATCGGTCCTCATGAGGTCCGAGTACAGGGCGACGATTAGTGTCACACCCGGGTTTACACAGAAACCCGAATGCTGCTATATGTGTGCCCAGGATGTCCACAGAACACATACAGCTAGCAAATATGATAAACAGAGTACATATGCTCGAATAAAATAATTTTAGATCAGAGTTAGCACATACACAATGGAAGTCTAATCTTCAACTCCAAGGTGAGGCCGCAGTCCACAGGGACACCGACTGGTTGACAACAGCTTAGTAGTACTCCATCTGTTACCCATCCGGGATTTTGTTGAATAAGCAAGTGTAAGTAAATGTCTTACTTAGCAAGTATAGCACGGGGTATGAAGGCTCAAAAAGGCTTGACACGGCTTAACTGCAATAGCATTTTTAGTTGGTTCGTTTTATCATTAGTGAGAGAGGCAGCGGCACTAGCAATTAAGTAGGGCGAGGACGCCAGCCTCGGCGTGCGGGCCCTGCCGCGGCGAGCCGCGCCATTACCGGCGCCGGGGAAAGGAAGGTAGGGAGGGAGACGCCGACGCGTGGGGCCGGGCTGGCGGTGGGGGAGAGAGAGGGGAGGAGAAGTGGGCCGGTGCTGGGCCGGAGGCTTTCACAAGACACCCTAACAAGACAGTAGCCGCTGGAGTACTATACGGTGGTGAAAACTTAGGCACCGAGATCGACGTACGCCCACGGAGTCACACCGTGAGGGGGTTGATGGCGTCCGGAGCGCGGGTATCGCACCCATATTGCGCAACGTGCAGAGTTCTCAATCGCTGAGACTCCTACACGGGACTGGGTCTAACGTGACCTAGCCGACGGGGCTACCGTCCTCGGTGGAATCGGGTAAACAACCCAGCACCTTGCCTCCACAACGCCGTTGGCCCCTCGGTAACCACTGTCAAGCTAGAGCCGTACAAGCTACTTGACCAAGACCAGAGCCATTATAGTTCTAGCGGTGGCGACAGGCTCCTGGGTTGCCGCTTTAAGAACCAGTCCTTAGGGAGAGACACTAGAGCAAAGCACACATCACATGCTCTAGCTCCCTGATCCATGTTACTAAAAAGCAAGTTTTAATCATCATATTGAAGTGAACCATTAAGTCAAATTTAACAATTAAATAGAGGTGACGGTAGCTGCGCATAGCAAATATTCTACCCATATGCATAAACCCAAGGTAATCAAGGACAAGATAATCAAAACTAGGAACAACCTTAAAGGTACGTCAATTTAGACACATGCATGTATGAAATAAATGATTAAAGGGTGTGTAGGTAGCAAAGATTGTCCGTGCTATAACTTGCCTCAATCCAAAGTATATTCACTGTTAGTCTTCATCTCTTGGTCTTCAACTCTTCTCCTTGAACTCTCTTGATGGCGTTCCTCTACTCGCAGCAATCAATCATCGAGCACAACATGCTAAACAAGCAAACAAACAATATATAACTAAGAACAGTACACCAATCAAAAGAAAAGCTTTAAAAGAGTGTGCTAAAGGATAGGGCTCAAAGCTACGTTCATGTGAGCGCAAGAATCGCTAAAAACGGAGCTAAACCGAGAAAGTTATGGCTTGATCAATTCTCGTCACCATCTGACACAGTCTGCTTGTTTATTTTATATCTCGAGTTCTAGACATCCGATTAACGTGATTCCAGTTGGGTTAGCTCCATAATTTGATAATCTATCTTCTGGTAAAATATCATGATTTTAGGGGCTACTGTATAGAAACGACACATGATTTAGTGCACCTTTCAGAATCTGTTTGAGGGTGAAAATCGGTGCAGGAATCTGTTTAAATGTTTTAGACTTAGTTGTAGCCATATTATGACCTGACTCCTTAAATAAAAGTTGTAGGAAATTTTCTGTAGATATCCAAAATGTATTTATTTGCTCGATTTGGTTAAGAGGATCAAAAGTTATGGTCAAAATAGTGAGCAGCTCAGGAATCTAGTCGAATTTTCAGAAAACGTTGGAAATTATGGACTAAACAAGATTTCCGGCGCTTAAAACTAACTGGGGTTTTTCTACGAAAGAGTATAGACTAAAGAATACGGTAGAAAATTACAAGATTCACTGAGGGTCTTACCGAAAATGTTGAGGCCAAAAACGACGGGAGGCTCGACGCGACGACGAGAGGAAGAATGGGCACTAGTGGAAGATATGGTGGAAGAAGACTACCTTAGGGAATCCCATTCGAGGGGCCTCCCTGTAAAGGAGTCGATGGTGTGTCTTTTCCAAAGGAGAGGTGGGTTGTATATATAGGGAGAGAACCTCTCACCTCCAGGTTCATTAGCAAGACTAACGGTGGTTTGCCCCATTCTAATGCTAATGGGCTTTGAAATTTGGCCACTAAAGTGGTGGGATTGGATTTGGCCTAAAATTTGATCAACTTTGGACCAAGGCTGGTCCACTAAGATTTAGGGTGATTTTAATTTTCGGAATAATTATTTTTCTGGTTATAAAATTAATTTCCTGGTTATATAATAATTCCAGATAAGTCTAGAATTCATATTTAAACCAGGAAAAATACTCCAAAAATTCCAAAAATCCTAGGAAAAATCCTAGAGATAGATTTGGACATGAGGAACCCAAATATATTATTTGGAGCTCACGAAAAGAATTTTAGCTTATTCTAAAAATTAGAATAAGCTCTAGGAAAATGAGATTAAATTCTAGAAAAATCTAGAAAAATTCCCATTAGGCTTTTAAACGCATTTTAGAAAATTATGCACACATAAAACCACTAAATGAAAGGCAGCATGAATGCAAGGCACTCAATGTTAAACCTATATTAATTAATTAAATTTAGAAAATTGCATTTTCCTGTACTAAATTCCATGTTAATTATATAAAGCTTGGAAAAATTTTAGAAAATCGAGAAAATTATTATATTATTATGCTATTAAATCACATCCCAAAATCTAAATATTTTGGGGTGTGACAATTAGGAGCACTGTATACAGTAGCCCCTGAGCGTTGGGTTGGTTAGTATAAGCGAGCCAAGGCTCAAAAGTAGTCGGGCAACACGTGTTGCCCGAGAGTTGGTGAAGGCTTGCTACCACCAAGGTTACAATACGAGTTGTGGGGCTTGCTCGGTCAAACATATTGGCTAAGGTGAGTGTAGGTGAAAGCATGCTGCCACCAAGGAAAGGGCCAAAGTCATCAGCACCCGTGAATGAACAGTGTGCTGATAACGATGCAGGAAAAGCGTCACTGAGCATGCTCAGTCAAAAGCAGTAAAGCCCGACAGCACGGTGACAAAGTCGATGCGCATGCGTATCCTCACCCGGCTGTCGGTCGGTCATGGGTTAACAGTACCCGACGTAGCGTTTTGGGAAGGCTAGCCAACATGTGGAGCCTGAAAATCCATCCTCCTAAGGAGTTAGGGAGTGAGAGTAGAGTAGTCCAAGGTGCATGCCTTGGTGCGTGCCATTGATGCCAGAAGAAGGCCGGCGAAGGGTGGTGCAGATGCTGCGGGAAAGGAGCTGGACATCGCGCTCCTCATCGGCGAGATGGAGATCCATCTCGCGGTGGTACCTAGCGAGGGGGTCGCGATGGGCGTCTTCTTCATCAGGAAGCTAGCGAATGACGTCGAATTGACGGCTGATTTCGCGAGGGAGCTCATCGAGGACGTTCTGCCGAGTCGAGCCTTGGTGCTATTGGTGGTGTTTAGTCCCTATCTTCTTCCAGCAATGTAGCCACGAGGTTCTTCAGTTGGTGGGATGCCACAAGAAAACCGGCGAGAGGTCTGTGGAGACTGCTCCCGGTGATTGTGTGCTAACCACCGAACTGAAGTGGTCCAAGAGCTGCCTAATGAGCGGTTCATGTCTTTGTATCTCAAAACGGCCAATAGCCGAGTGTAAGTTATCCTTGTAAATTCGCATTTCGCGAAGTACGAAATATAAACATGTTCAAGCGTTTTTGTGGTGGACGGTGTTCAACCCTTATAAAAGGTCAACATGACCTTATAGACACACCGAACCCTACCCAGCACTCAGCCCCGAGCATGCGAGGATCTTGGCCTGGCTCCCTTGGAACGCGCCGGGTCCTTTCACGGCGCCCAGCCCTCGAGCATGCGAGGGTCTTGGCCTGGTTTCCTTGGAACGCGCCGAGTCCTTTCACGGCGCCCAGCCCCCGAGCATGCGAGGGTCTTGGCCTGGTTCCTTTGGAACGCACTGAGTCTTTTCACGGCACCCAGCCCTGAGCATGAGAGGGTCTTGGCCTGGTTCCCTTGGAACGCGACGAGTCCTTTCACGGCGCCCAGCCCCCGAGCATGCGAGGGTCTTGGCCTGGTTCCCTTGGAACACGCCGAGTCTTTTCACGGCGCCGAGCCCCCGAGCATGCGAGGGTCTTGGCCTGGTTCCCTTGGAACGCGCTGAGTCTTTTCACGGCACCCAGTCCCCGAGCATGCGAGGGTCTTGGCCTGGTTCTCTTGGAACGAGCCGAGTCCTTTCACGGCGTCCAGCCCCGAGCATGCGAGGGTCTTGTCCTGGTTCCCTTGGAACGCGCCGAGTCCTTTCACAGCGCCCAGCCCCAGAGCATGCGAGGGTCTTGGCCTGGTTCCTTGGAACGCGCTGAGTCTTTTCACGGCACCCAGCCCCCGAGGATGCGAGGGTCTTGGCCTGGTTCCCTTGGAACGTGCCGAGTGTTTCTAGTGGTGCACAGTGTTTCTAGTGGTGCACATTAATGCAAATGCGCCTCCAAGGTATCTGATTGAACCAGCATGTTTTGCTGATGTACTTGAGTAAATGGTGGACTCAGTGAGTTTTTAGTAGTTCAGGTCCTGTTCATCTTATTTTGAGCAATAGACGGTAGGGGAAGCCCCTACTATGGTAGATATGTAGGGGCTGTTTGGTTAGCTGGCTATCTCCTAGCCAGGCTCCCTGGAGCCAACAAGTCCGCGTTTGGTTTCCTGTACAAGCACTTTAGCCAGGCTCCACTAATGCAAGGAGGGAGCCCTAGCCAGGCTAGCTGCGAACGCCCGGAGCGAGCGTTTCCACGGAGCCAGGCTCCCTCCATCCATCCTTCCGAGTTCACTCACCTCCCTCTCTCGGACGCAGATCCGGTGCAGTGGCTTACGTTAAGCACTGCACGGAATAGGGGCCATTCATTTTCCAGATGAACGGATGAGATCGAGTGCTACAGTCGTCCACAGTAACAAACAGTGCTGGTGTGAACAGTAATGCACAGTGCCGCTACAGTGATCAACAGTGTCCTCCCTCGCAACCGGTGACTGCCTATCTTGCAGTGCCTATAGGCACTGCACGGGAACTCGGTCCCCCTCTCTCATGCCGCGCGCTCACCTGCCTGCCACCGTCGCCATCGTCTTCTCGGCCACTGCCACCCTCATCTTCCTCTTTCACCGTCCTCCCGCTCGCGCAGAACACAAGGCTCCTCCTCGCCGTGCTTCCTCGCCTGCGCCTTGGCCTCCCGCTTCTCCGTCGTCAGCTCCGCGGTCGCAAGGTCCCGCGCATGGCCCGAGCCTCCTCGACAAGCGTCTCGACAGCGCGTTGCTGCTCCCCGGGAAGCTCAATGTCCTTGAATCCCCTCGATTCGGCCACTACACAGCTGGATTCAGGTGCAAATCTTTCCAATTAAGCTGCGCGACATTCAATTCGGCCATGAATCCATCGATGTGATGCTGCTAGAGCTCGAATCCCATCGATTCAGCCACAGCAGGCCTTGGTCAGCTGCGCCAGATCCCGAAATCCGCGCTCCCGCGCTGCAAAATCTGGGGAAGAGTCTCTTGGCCCCAGGAATCAATCCATCGAAGAGGATCTGGGGGATCCACGGGCAAGGATTGGACACAGCTTGAGTTGCGCGTGGATTAGACTTGCTTGAGTTGCGCAAGGATTGGAAGGCATCGGTGTGTTGTTGGATGACGAGTTTATTTGTTTGATGAATGATGATTTAATAATAGATAGTCCTCTCTTTTGACGATGCAGCCCTTGCGTTCTTTTTTTTTTTCATTTGCAACGGCTGAGGACCATGTTTTCTCCGTTGATGGTGAGTGAGAAGATATTTATTCCAGAAAAATGACTAGAGAAGTAGGTGATAAGAAAAAGAAACGAGGGTAACTTCACCTCTTACAAATACATGGTCATTGTATCACTTTGTGCATCTAACCAAACATGAGCTACAGCTATACAGGATAACTTAAGTCACCCAACCAAAAATGGACCAAATGCATTGCTGAAGGCAGGCTAAAGCTGGCCAGGCTTAAAATTTTAGCCAGGCTAGATCTAACCAGACCCTATATGTATCTCTCTATCTCACTTATAAAGTTATCTATATATTGTTGGAGATGCTTTGTGCTACATGAATGTAATTAGTTAGCCATGGTGCATACCGTGGACCTTCGGGTGAGAGCCTTCGACGACGACAGAGGAAATGGCTATTGCCAACATGATCATCATTAGCAGAGACGACGTTGCCGGCGGGGATGAGAGATAAGAAGAAAACTTCTTCATTGTAGGATTAAGCGTGATGCAGCTTAATACCAGGATCAAGAAGTAGCATATATGATATTAGGATGACACTTGAATGTTCGTTGGTTGTCTTCTCCGCCCTAATTGCCTTTTATATAAGGCTAGAGTCCCAGCATGCAGTTTTCTAGCAATAATTCATCTCCAACGATGGAGACAACGCATGGAGTAATGCAATGTATTTTGATCTTGATGGATTTCGCTATCGTGTATGAAGAAGGTTGCTCCGCACACACGGTAGTGCGCAGCTACTCATTCCACCAGCATTCTCGAGCATGTGCACTCCCAAGTTTACTCTTCAGTCGTTTGGCAGGTCTCCTCATTCTTTCCTCCATTCCCAAGTTGCTTAATTTGTGTTGCGAGTGTTGGGTAACGAGGGAGGGCTACGCTAGCACACACAAAACTCGTTCACTCATAAAAGGAACAGCAGCAGTTATAGATCACGGATCGTTACCACTAGACGCGCAGTTGCAGCGGAAGCCGTCTCGATGTAGACGAACGCGTCGAAGTGGCAGTGCAGTGCAGTTGCTCACGTCCGTCTGGTCCTGCACGTACGGTTCGTCCTTGTGCTCCAAGCGCAGCACCTCCGAGGTATCCACACGTACGAGGATTGAAACGTCGCGCACCGGACTGCTAGGTCCGCGAGCACGATGGGGAGAAAAGCAACTATTGCTTGGAAGTCGATGCGAGGGTCTTGGCCTGGTTCCCTTGGAACGCGCTGAGTCTTTTCACGGCACCCAGCCCCCGAGGATGCGAGGGTCTTGGCCTGGTTCCCTTGGAACGCGCTGAGTCTTTTCACGGCACCCAGCCCCCGAGGATGCGAGGGTCTTGGCCTGGTTCCCTTGGAACGCGCTGAGTCTTTTCACGGCACCCAGCCCCCGAGGATGCGAGGGTCTTGGCCTGGTTCCCTTGGAACGCGCTGAGTCTTTTCACGGCACCCAGCCCCCGAGGATGCGAGGGTCTTGGCCTGGTTCCCTTGGAACGTGCCGAGTGTTTCTAGTGGTGCACAGTGTTTCTAGTGGTGCACATTAATGCAAATGCGCCTCCAAGGTATCTGATTGAACCAGCATGTTTTGCTGATGTACTTGAGTAAATGGTGGACTCAGTGAGTTTTTAGTAGTTCAGGTCCTGTTCATCTTATTTTGAGCAATAGACGGTAGGGGAAGCCCCTACTATGGTAGATATGTAGGGGCTGTTTGGTTAGCTGGCTATCTCCTAGCCAGGCTCCCTGGAGCCAACAAGTCCGCGTTTGGTTTCCTGTACAAGCACTTTAGCCAGGCTCCACTAATGCAAGGAGGGAGCCCTAGCCAGGCTAGCTGCGAACGCCCGGAGCGAGCGTTTCCACGGAGCCAGGCTCCCTCCATCCATCCTTCCGAGTTCACTCACCTCCCTCTCTCGGACGCAGATCCGGTGCAGTGGCTTACGTTAAGCACTGCACGGAATAGGGGCCATTCATTTTCCAGATGAACGGATGAGATCGAGTGCTACAGTCGTCCACAGTAACAAACAGTGCTGGTGTGAACAGTAATGCACAGTGCCGCTACAGTGATCAACAGTGTCCTCCCTCGCAACCGGTGACTGCCTATCTTGCAGTGCCTATAGGCACTGCACGGGAACTCGGTCCCCCTCTCTCATGCCGCGCGCTCACCTGCCTGCCACCGTCGCCATCGTCTTCTCGGCCACTGCCACCCTCATCTTCCTCTTTCACCGTCCTCCCGCTCGCGCAGAACACAAGGCTCCTCCTCGCCGTGCTTCCTCGCCTGCGCCTTGGCCTCCCGCTTCTCCGTCGTCAGCTCCGCGGTCGCAAGGTCCCGCGCATGGCCCGAGCCTCCTCGACAAGCGTCTCGACAGCGCGTTGCTGCTCCCCGGGAAGCTCAATGTCCTTGAATCCCCTCGATTCGGCCACTACACAGCTGGATTCAGGTGCAAATCTTTCCAATTAAGCTATGAATCCATCGATGTGATGCTGCTAGAGCTCGAATCCCATCGATTCAGCCACAGCAGGCCTTGGTCAGCTGCGCCGGATCCTGAAATCCGCGCTCCCACGCTGCAAAATCTGGGGAAGAGTCTCTTGGCCCCAGGAATCAATCCATCGAAGAGGATCTGGGGGATCCACGGGCAAGGATTGGACATGGCTTGAGTTGCGCGTGGATCAGACCTGCTTGAGTTGCGCAAGGATTGGAAGGCATCGGTGTGTTGTTGGATGACGAGTTTATTTGTTTGATGAATGATGATTTAATAATAGATAGTCCTCTCTTTTGACGATGCAGCCCTTGCGTTCTTTTTTTTCATTTGCAACGACTGAGGACCATGTTTTCTCTGAGTGAGAAGATATTTATTCCAGAAAAATGACTAGAGAAGTAGGCGAGAAGAAAAAGAAACGATGGTAATTTCACCTCTTACGAATACATGGTCATTGTATCACCTTGTGCATCCAACCAAACATAAGCTATAGCTATACAGGCTAACTTAAGTCACCCAATCAAACATGGACCAAATGCATTGCTGGAGGCAGGCTAAAGCTGGCCAGGCTTAAAATTTTAGCCAGGCTAGATCTAACCAGGCAACCAAACAGACCCTTATTACCTCTGTTTCAAATTACTATTCGTTGTTGACTTTTTTCATGATCTTTGATCATTTGTCTTATTCAAAAATTTTGTCTAAATATACAAATAAATAAGTTATACTTGAAGCATATATGATGATAAAACAAGTCATATATAAATGATACTTGTGAAATTTTTTGAATAAGATGAATGGTCAAAGGACTGGACACTCTTTGCTGCAGCCTGCACTCGTCGTACAGACACCAACTTCATGAACGAAGAGCTTAGACCAATACCAGCTTTGGCGTCAAATGTGCTCGACCCTAGCATCCAACGGTCCGTCCACACATATGGTGGTGCGACCATCCCCTGCCCCGCTCCTTGCATTCGCTTTGAAAGTTGATCAGGCTTCCCCTCTTCTTATGGATCAGGTATTCAGCTGGTGGAAATTTTGCACATAAGGGACAAAGAGGAAAGGATTTTTTACACTTCTGTCATCTTGCCAGACTTATAGCATTTGTCCATCCAACATTCATTTATAATTCATTTTGACACCTCAAATTGACAACACTACTCCCAATCCACAACTTCAGTTACCCCACCTCAAATTGACAACATTACTCCCAATCCACAACTTCAGTTACCCCCATGATCTCAAATTGAGAGACATTCTAACACACATCAGAGAAAAGGCAGAGGAAACTATATCGATGAAGGGGAAAGCAATGACTAAGCAGTAAGCACACATCCAGCCTCACATGTATGTTTACAAGCCCATTGGACTTAGCAAAGATACAATCATATTCATCTTTAAACTGGAAGAGAAAATATTAGCAACAGAAATATCCTCAGCTCGCGAACAAGGAGCTCAATCGTTTTTTTGTCATCCACCACACATTGAGGCCCAGGAAAATATCCTGGGTACAAAAAGTGGGTCCATCTAGAAATTCATGAAGCACCAGAAACTATCTCAAGAAAATGTTGGAGTAGCAGAGCAAAACCCATCAATTCAGGCTGTCAAAGATACAACTATATTCTCATCTTCAAATTAGAAGAGAAACTACCAGCAACAGAAATATCCTCAGCTTGCGTACAAGGATCCCAATCGGATTTTTTCATCCACCACACACGTTGAGCTCAAGAAAAATATCCCAGGTACAAAAAGTGGTCCATCAAAAAATTCATGCAGCATCAACAACTATCCCAAGAAAGTTAATGTCCAAAGGGGAGGAATCCGTCACATTCAGGCACCAAAGGGGGAGCAGTGAGCAAGAGGCCAATATGACAGTCATGTCCTGATTCCTACAGATTCAAACAATTAGAAACACAGGCAGAGACCAAAATTAGTAACTTTAATAGGTGAAATAATAGATGGTATGTTGTAGTTAGCTTACCCCATTCGGTTAAAGTCTGCTCGAGGTCACCGAGTGAAATGAAGAACGACATTTTACCATTACTGGCATGCAACACTCCTGCAACTTCAGCCACACCATTAAGCAAAGGTGCGCCGGAACATCCATTCTCACACACAATATTCACCTCAGATAACATTGCAGTGTACCCAAACAGGTTATCAGTATCCAATACATTATACTGTCTTCTCTGATTTGATGTTTCCCCTGTGACTGCAGTCCGGTTCCTCCCAGTACCTGGCCAAGAGACCATGACCACCTTCTCGAGTGGTCTGGGAAACCGGGGTGCCAGAAACATAGGGGGGTGTGGCTCCGGACAGTAGTGCGTCATATGCACCCTTGTGATCTGAAGGAGGAGGAGGTCATTATGTAAGCTAACAGAGTGGACAGATGCTCTTGTATAATGCCTGTCATCATCCTCCTCAAGCCCACCTAGGTACATATGTTCTCGATGATCACAAATAATATGAGGTTCATACAGCCTTCCAATTTGAGCTGCTGTAATAGGTTTCTGAGGAGAAAACACTGGGCCTATGGCGTGGGCACATGTCAGTACAAAAACATGTAGAGGATCATAATCTTGAGGCTCTACAAAGAATGCAGTAGAATACATGTTCTTCTGGCAATCCCGCCTTCTCGAAGCATCATCCTGACCGTCGGCAAGAGGAAACACGAAAGACCACCGGTTATACACTTCATCAAGGTCTGGCCGGAACTCAACAGATACAATAGATGGGCCACATTTCCCGTACACCCATCGTTCCAGATCATTACAGAATTTATTTGGTGGATTCATCTGTCAAAATAGTACACACAGATTCAGACAAACTGAGATCAAGAACATACAAACATTTTGGCCATGTGATGATCAAAATTTACAATCACAAGTCTAACTAGGTTGAGCAATGCCAGCATAATATGTTGGAGCATATGACCCAAGAAAAAAATACAATCAGCAGTTTATCTGTCATGGATTAAGAGATGGCTACCCAATGGGAACAAAATTTATACTCATGGTAGCTGCAATGGGCACTTTTGGACAAAACAAACAGACAACCATGTAAAATAATCTTCAAAGCATTTGCTTTTCTTTGTATTGTACAGGTTCATATGGAGGACAATTTCTGAATCTCATCAATCAAACAGGGTTGGAAGTAATGCACAAACGCATAGAGTAGCAACATTACACTTCAATGACCATTAGACTAAAGAATATCTCGTTAGCTTTGTTCTCTCTCTACAACATATAATCTTCAATGACCATTAGACAATTTCTGAATATCATCTTATTTTAGGCTGGAATATCTCGTTAGCTTTGTTCTCTCTCTACAACATATAATCTTTTTTTTCTCGAACACGCAGGAGAGCTGCGTATCTATATATTAAGAAGAAAGATGGGCTAAAGCACTCCGGGACCATTACATGGATTGTTTTTACAACCCCAACTCACACACACTTCAAAAGAACTAATTACAGAAAAAACACCAGTCTACATGACCTTAAAGGACACTGTCCTGCAAGTCTATCCTGGCAAATGGGCAAGGATATGAGTCAGTCCTCTAGCCCCAGCCAGCTCCCACATATGCAATTCTTCTATAACTTCTGAAAGGAAACCATTTAGATTAGGTTGCTGACCCTCAAAGACACAACCATTTCTATGTTTCCAAATTGACCAAGCCACCAAGATAATGACAGAATTGAGTCCCTGTCTGTCTTGACCCTGAACTCTTTTGCTTGTCCTTTCTCACCAAACCTCAGAGTGATCCTCATTTTGTGGCGCTAAAGTCTGTAGGCCAAGCCTCTAAAAAATACTGAACCAGTCACAGGACAGCAATAGGTGGTTTATCGGCATTTTTCAGGGTGAGTCAGTTCTCTCCTGGCCAATCTATCAGCCGTCCAACATCTGTCATGAGCCACCAGCCACATGAAAAATTTACACCTACCCGGAGCCCAAGTTTTCCATATCCTTTTCCCAAGGTTGGAATTGGACGGCTCCAATAAACATGGCCTCGTATGCTGACTTCGCTGAGTATTTTCCTGAGGCTGAATAATGCCATATGTGGGTGTCCTCTACCTCAGGTTGAAGCACCATCCCGGAAGTTAGATCCCAAACACTCAGATATTCAACCAAGACTTCCGCAGTCACGGCACCCCTTATGTCTCTACAACATATAATCTCTCTCTAAAATATATATATACATATATTCTGTCTGTACAACGGATGGCTCTCTCTCCATATTATTCAGTTTAATGTGGAAGTAAAATATTTTATGGAGAATAGACATCAACATGGGGGATTCAACCATTTATCAAGAGGCAACTACTCAAGGTATGCCACAGTAAAAAATAACAAAGCTACGGGTATAGTAATCACACCACATTACCGTGATCTAGGCCGAGGTGCAGATGCGGCAAGCCACAAGTCTTGGCAGCAGTCAGAGTGGGAGCAGTTGCTGACAGCAGCAACAGGTGGAGATCAGTCCAAGGGCCTCGAGCTGAAAAAAAATAATAAACTAACTGAGAAAAGAGATATACAGCAAACATATATTGTACCTAGCCTCGAGAAAGAAGCCAATATGCTTGATGCCCTTATTATAACCGGTTCAAATATTGGCCATAGTATAAATTTAAGTATTTAACTACAAGAAGATCTAAATGGCCATTTATTCTAGACGCCAATTTCCTATTACAGTATGTTACGCAATGACTATCAATAAAAGTCAAGATCAAACATTATCCAATGTTGGTATATATCTTAAAAAGCCGGTTTTTATGACACGTGGACAGTTATATGTTGCTGCCTCACGAGTTACGTCTAAGAATGGCCTAAAAATTCTAATAGAAACATAAGATGGTGCATGTACTAATGAAACAAAAAATATAGTATACCATGAAGTATTCACATATATATATAACAAAACTTCTTCCAGTTCCCTCTAGATGGCTACTGATTTACTGTCAGATATACTACCTGGACACTATCACTGGACTATATGTGTGAGCATATCTAAGGATATGGGAATTCCGCGAAAGATCAGATGATGGAAAGATCAAGCATCAAGATCTGGTTATACTTGACAAAAAGGTAATATCTTCATTACTTAATTAATAAGCATGCCTCTCATCATTCACCTCTGACTATTGATTTTTTTCATTGCCTGTTTATACAGAGCACTTCTATGCATGTGGAGACACCACCAGACTCGATCCCTTTTTTTAAGACCTCAGCTACAAGAAGGAAAAGTTGTAACAATGAA
This sequence comes from Echinochloa crus-galli, assembly GCA_900205405.1. Classification (NCBI taxonomy): domain Eukaryota; kingdom Viridiplantae; phylum Streptophyta; class Magnoliopsida; order Poales; family Poaceae; genus Echinochloa; species Echinochloa crus-galli. Next base: position 1,709,767 of record OAMR01000248.1, on the reverse strand, counting down.
GAATTTTATAGTGCAACAAGCAAAGCATGGATATAGAGTGGTCCAAAATCCTTATATGATAAGGCTCAACAAGAGAACAGTAATTACTCCAGTAGAACCAGAACCAGCTATGTTTCCCAAGATCACATTTATGTTAACTCCATTCTAAATATGAGAGACCAATTTCTAGGTACATAAACACATTCTATAAATTCTCTAAATTAAAACCTATTATTTTACACATTGTATAACATATAAAAATATCCTCTAAATTTCTTTCAATGTACATACACAGATGTCATTGGACAGATAGTAGCAGTATCAATTGTTGCAAATTTTCACACAACAGCTGGAACAACGCAAATGCGAAGGACAATTACTCTTAGAGATATCAGGTAAATGTAACAATCTAGCTGCAAATGCCACTGTTTAAGTCAATATTTCACTTTAATAAATATCCTTCACACAATCTGTTTCACAATTATTACTTGAGAGGAAGCTTATGTAAACAAATAATTCTCCAAATTGTTTAAAATATTTCTATCGATGATAGATAGAGCATGTTCTTTATATATATACTTTATCATTTATACAAACTTTGTAGCCTTTCTTTCTGAATATTTGTCTAATTTCAGTTTAGTGACCTAAAAAAAGTTCACTAACACAACATAGCCAACAAGTCTACTTAGTTGCCCAAATAATTTCAGCTTCAGTATATAGTTCTCTTTTGCATATACATAGTAATATGGTCCTTTCATTATCCCTTGCCATCTTTTTCCCATAATTTAAAATGCAGGTACAAACTATCCTTCATGGCAGCTGATGAAACATATCAAATTTGATTGGTCAGAGGTACACCTTCATCGTAAAGATATCAACTAAATGAAGTATGAACAGTGATGAGCCATCTTATGATGTTATGTACATTAAAGAGCAATTTGGGAAGCAAGCAAATATACCAATATATCGAAAGACCAATCTTCTTTCTGCAACCAGTACTTCTCAAGCTATAGTTAACCTACCCCATCAATCAATAATATAAAATTCAGAACCTATTGTTAACGAATCATCAGAGAAGTATAAAAAAACAAGTGTCCGTTATGGATTTTAATTTTTAACGCAAACATCAAGCAGTGCATCACGGTAGAAACAGTAGGCCACATATCGTCGAACACAGGCAGTGCATCAAGGGAAGTCAGGATTGGCAATTAATTCCTGGTAACAAAATCTGCCCTACCGCAGTGATTCGCAATCACGGGGACAGCGCGACCGGAGCTCCCAAAGGCAGTTCCCATTAATCACAACAACAACGCAGCCGAGGTCTAAAGACCAAACCCGAATTAACGCACGCTAGCAAAGTACGATGCAGGGGGGGAGGAGGGATGCAGGCTCACGTGTAAGAAGTCGAGGTGGTCGTCGAGCCCGGAGTGGATGGCGTGCAGACTCCTGGCCTCGGCCACGGCCTCCGCGGCGGCCGCCAGCTCCTGTCCCCCGCCGGCGCCCTTGACGAAGACGCACCCGTTCCTGCCGCCGCGGCCGCCGCGGTGGGCCCCTTTGGCGGACGGCGCGGGCGGGGGAAGAGGTGGAGGGGTGAGGAGCAGGTGGGCGCGGGAGGACGCGAGGATTGCGTCGCTGAGGCGATCGTGAAGGTCCCAGATCCTCCTCCCGGCGGCGCGAGGAGGCGGTGGCGCGAGGAGGGCACGACGGGGAGGCGAGTCGAGTCGGGACGGCGGAGACGCGGAGAGGAGGCGGCAGCGAGGAGGCGGCGCACGAGGGACGGGGCGGTGGCGTGGAGGGGGCGCGCGGCTGCGAGGGCGGGGGACACAGCTCGGGTGTGGATTTTTCTCGCCAAATGCAGGTTTGGGCTGAGCGGGGAGCTCCCCCACGGGGTGACGAGGTTTGTGGCCCAATCCACCCCAACCCACTCCCAAATGAGGCCTGACTTCGTGCTTCGTGAGCAGTATCTTACCAGATCTGCGTGGAGGGGGAGCGGCGGCCGCAAAACCTTACATAGCTTCCGGCTTTCGGTGCTCGAATTAATGCGGCCCTTGTTGGCCACACAATCTCCTTCGTCTTCCCACGGGTGGCGGGGTGAGAGGTGGGTGGCGCCGCTCGACGGTGAGGTCGCTGGCGGCCACAGACGGTGGCCGAGGCTAGCAACGACGGCGGTTAGGGTTTGTCGGGGTTGTCGGGCTCCAATGGCCGTCGGTCATAGAGAAGAAGATGGCGGGGTCGGAGGGAAGGTTCAGCCGGTGGTGGCGGTGCAGCCGGCGGTGAAGGCGAGGCGGCGCTCCGGTGGACGGTGGGCGGCGGTGGGGGTGAGAAGACCCATCGGGTTCGAAAGAGCGGGGCGGATGGTGGAGGGGCAGCATGCAAGCCACATGCCGGAGCAGCAAGGACGGTGGCAGTGGTGGAGGGGGCACGAGAAGGAAGACCATGAGATGGGTCTAATGGGTCGGAAGCCAATTACGGCTTCTGGGAGCCTTGAGTCCAAGCATAGGTTGCCTCGATACCAAGAATTCTGGACTGCAGCATCTAGTTGAAGTCTGAACTAGATAATAGAGACAAGTTAGATGCCATATTTTTGCATCACGAAATGTAGCTGCGCGAGTTGGGGGACGCTCGCGCCTCCCAGGTGACGGGCGGAACCCTAGATCCCGCCACGCCGCCTCCCGTCCCCCAGCCCTCCGGTCCCCTCCACCCCGCCGCTGCATGAGCGGAGCGCCAGCGACGCCTCGCGGACGCAAGGACGGCGGCGGCGGGGCCTCCCTCTTCTTCTCCTCCTCTAACATGGCTGCCGGCGCTCGTTGCGGGATGGGCGTGGTCGCCGTGCGGTGGCGCCCTCCTGTGGTGGCTCGCCAGCTTGCGTGGCGCCCGACTGCTCGCACCAGGAACGGCACCGCGGCGCGGTGCGACGAAGGCGAGGAACTGCGCTGGCCGCTGGCACATCAAGACAGGCGACAGGCAACAGGAGCCACAAGATCTACCCTTCCACTGCCGGCTTCCTCATCCTACACCTCTTCCAATCGGCGCTGTTGTCGGTGTCGAAGATTTATCTCGACTGCCTCCATCTAGGGTATCGCAGGAGGAAGATCTGTGGAGATCGTCGGACCTGGAACTTGATGGTTAACACGAAGGCACAACGACACAAGGATTTAGACAGGTTCGAGCCGCCAGAGTAGCTTAATACCCTATGTCCTGTATGATGCTTTTGTATATTGCGTCTTCTAAACGTTGGGTGGTTATAGTTATGCCTTTTAGGCTTTTGTCCTGTTCTCTCGAGCTAAGGACCCCGCCCTCCTTTATATATCCCAGAGAGTAAGGTTACATGGTAAGCATTCTGTGGATGCAGACTCTATCCTATGAGCACATCAAAGAGTTAGGTTGAGGAGGTGTCAAGATTTCATTATAGATGGCTCGTTGTCGATGAACATATCGTCTACCACTGAAAAAATTATGTTATTTAATTTAAAATAAATCTAAAAAAATGTGACACCATACTTAAGTTAATATGCTTTCCAATATAAATTTAAGTTACACTAGTCCGGAATATCCTACCAAGAATTGGATTGTCTTTGTAGTCTCATGGAAATTCATACGAGATCCAAAGCTTTGCGTTGCAGGCTGAATCTGACATACTGAATATTTGTGCAATATTCTGCAGTCTGATCCCTGAAGCATCAACAACTATACAACTCACTCTTATTTTTATAACAAACAGAACAACAACAAGGGGTGTGTTTAGTTCCGAAAAGAGGAAGAGAAAGTTTGATAAAAATGTCACATCCGACACTGCAGCGCATCTGTAGCACTTTTCGTTTGTTTGTGGTAAACATTGTCCTACCATGACCTAACTAGGCTCAAAAGATTCGTCTCGTCGTGTACATCAAAACCATCTAATTAGTTTTTTTATTTACCCACGTTTAGTGTTCCATGCACAATGAGAGAGATTTGATGTGATAGGTAAATAGTGAAGTTTGGAGAGAGAATTTTAGGAAGTTTGGTGATTTAATGTGGAACTAAACACACCCAAGATGAGGATCATCTATTCGTTTTTTTCCTTATTTCAGCACTTGCAATTTAGGATAATCATTTATCACTTTGTCTATTTTCAGCCCGTAACCCCAGTTGTGGACAGTCAAGTCCCCACCAGAAGCAGAGGCAAAAGTCACAAATCGAAAACTGAGCCTTTTCACGTCGTTTCATATTATGGCAAACAGTTCCATAAAATTTCTAAAATTCTCTTTTCAAACTTCACTATTCACCATCAAATCATATCAAATCTCTCTTCTCATATATGGAGCATTAAATGTAGGTAAATAAAAAAAATTAAGTACATGGTTTTGATGTACACAACGAGACGAATCTTTTGAGCCTAATTAGGTTATGATAAGACCACGATTATCACAAACAAATGAAAAGTGCTACATTATGCTACATCGTCTGATGTGACTTTTTGACCAAATTTTACCCACCATTTGTACAACTAAACACACCCATGTGCGCACCATACCAGGGGGTGTGTAGTTCCCGAAAAGGGAAAGTTGGTGAAAATATCGCATCGAACACTGTAGCATACTGTAGCACTTTTTGTTTGTTTGTGGTAATCGTTGTCCTACCATGATCTAACTAGGCTCAAAAGATTCGTCTGTCGTGTACATCAAAACCATGTACTTAGTTTTTTTATTTACTCATGTTTAGTGTTCCATACATGAAGAGAGAGATTTGATGTGATAGGTGAATAGTGAAGTTTGGAGAGAGAATTTTTGGCTTTTCATTGGAAGACCCATGTTTGCTTGCAGTTGCAAACTCGAAACTTTCCGCGGACACACGTAGGCCCTGTTTAGTTCCCAAAAGTTTCCAAAAAGTTACTCCCAAATACACTATGCAAAAAAAAGATTCTCCATCACATCAAAATGTCATAACATGCATGGAGTACTAAATGTAGATGAACTGAAAAACTAATTGCACAGTTTTATTGTAGTCCGCAAGACGAATATTTTGAGCCTAATTAATTAATTTTTGGACAATTTTTTACACATACAAACGAAATGCTACAGTAGCGCAATGATTACGAAGAGAATGCTTCGTAATCATTGCGCTACTGTAGCATTTCGTTGTGAACAATTATTCAAAAATTGATTAATTAGACTTAAAATGTTCGTCTCGCGGAATACAACAAAACTGTGCAATTAGTTTTTGGTTTTATCTACATTTAATACTTCGTGCATGTTATGACATTTTGATGTGATGAGAAATCTTCTTTTTTTATATTTGTGAGTTGCTTTTTTAAACTAAACAGGCCCCTAAACACCACCGTATTCATCGCAACTGGTTCTAGGAAAAGGCCAATCAGCAAGTACGCTACTACAGTTGCTGATAGTACGCAAAAACACGTTCTTGTCATCAATCGATACTGACGTGGCACCGGTGCTCCTATAAAATTGATCGTCGGAAGGTGATGGCACGGAACCAAAAATCGCCGCTCGGCATCGGCGCGGGCACACACACGAGTGCTCTGCAGCGCGACACCTCGCGCGAGGTGCGCATTTGCTGCCGCCCGCGGCGGGAACGTGCCGTGACGACCCGACCGTGTCGGGTTCCACTGCGGCAGATGGCATTCGGTTTTAACCGACAGTTCGGTTCGGTTGTTCGGTGTTAAAAAATTTCAGTTTTACAGGATCCAATAACCGATCGGTTTCTCGTGAAATCAGAAACCGACAATTTCGGTGTCGGTGTTTTCAGTTCGGTTTCGGTTTTTACCGAAGTTCATGCTTCTCTTCTCCCAAATCCTTCTTCACCAGATAGCTATCAAGGTCCAATCGCCCCAGCCAAAGAAGCAATGAAAACTTACTCGTACGAGTGGGTGCCAGCGCGTCGCCCTCGCCTGAGTCCGCTGAGGCTCGCCGAGCGCCGCCACTCCGTTCGGCTCCTTCTCGTCGAGCGTCGCACGGTCACAGTTCCCTCGAGGCCTCCACTTGCCGAGCACCGTCCGTGGCCTTCGATTCGTCGAATCCTGAAGCTGGGAGTTGCGAGGTCGACCTCGCGGCGTTCCTTGTGGAAGCACCGAGGAGCATCGGCATGCATCCGTCGCCGCCGTTGCCGAGCCCCTCAAGGGATAAGGCTACGTGAGAGACAGATAGAATAGGGATACGACCGGTCTGTGGGCTGCCTGCTCGTTTTGTGGGCTGTGGCCTTTGGGTCAAGGAGTTTTAAGTAGGCTGAAGTGAGAATGACATGCCATCGGAGAAAAGAAAAAAAAGGCATGTTCGGTTTTACGGTGATTCGGTTCTGTAGGAGTTAAAAACCGAAACCGACACCGATGACCGATATTTCTAAAACACAAAACCGAAATCGAACCGAAAAACCGAAAAACCGACAATTCGGTTCGGTTTCGGTTCGGTTAGCGGTTTTCGGTTAAAATGTGCCCACCCTGAGCGGCAGAGCTGAGCAGGAGGGGAGGGAGGGAGCCAAGATACCGTTGACGCCGGCCGGCCACGGCGCGGATCGGAGCAGCCGAAGCGCCCGATGGACCAATCGAATCCCATTCAACAAATTGTAGCAGGCGAAGCACGGGGCACGAGTAAACCAGGCGATGCGGACACGAAACTGCCTCAGATGTAAACGCCGCAACCCCCCGCTGACCCCTCCTCCTCCTCCGGCTCTCCTCAGAAAAACGGGAAGCTGGAGAAAAACGGGAGGGGGAAGCTGGCCTGGGGGAGTGGGAGAAAGCGACCGACGCGCAGCCCGCCAGCCTCTCACGCCCGTGTGGCCGTGACGCCGTGTGGACGTGTATGTTCACACGCGAATATTCTGCGTGGCCACGTCGCGGGCGCCTGGCCCCGTAAGCCGGCCGTAGCGCGCGGCAGCAGGCAGGCAGGAGAGGGCAGGAACAGGCACGCAGGCAGGCGTCGCGTTCTTCTCGCCCCTTCCAAAATCAGAATTTTCCCCGACTCCCCCCGAGTTCCCCGTTTCTCCTCCGCTTCCTCCTCTGCTCCAGGAATAGGAATATAGATAGCCGGAGGAGGAGGGGGAGGAGGAGGGGGGAGGGGAGAGGTGTGAGGCATCGAGAGCCCGGATTTCAATCCCCCGCCTCGCCGCTCCCACCGGCGCGGACCGCGTCCCGTTCGACTGCCCAGCCCAGGAGGCCAGCAGGACCAGGAGTGCCCCCGTCCGTCCGTCCAGGATGAGCGCCGAGGCCGGGGAACTGCTTGGGATCGACCCCGTCGAGCTCCGCTTCGCATGTACGCCTCCTGTCGTCTCGTTTGTTTCTTCTTCCCTTCCTCGCGGCGCGGGTTCTATTGGAATCCCTGTCGTTAATCGCGGTGGCTTCGATGGGACCCCGGGGAAATTCCGTCGCGCCGTGTACGGAATCCCGGGAAATTTCGACGCGATGCTTCGAACTTCCGTTCGATAATTTTCAAGACATGTTACTCGTGTTGCTCAATTTTTTCTCTCTCATTTCTGGTCGATCTCGATGTTTTCTATTCATTCTGGGTTGAATCCACGATCATCCTGTACCGTTCCTTCGTTTCCTAATGCCCCTATATTTTTTTGTCTCCCAACCATGCAGTCGAATTAAATAAACAGATCTCGTGCACGCTGCAGCTGACGAACAAGACAGACAAGCAGGTCGCGTTCAAGGTAAAACGAATCCTTACCCGTGGGTTTTTCCAACAGAAGCTACTCAAACGCTGTAATCACGGGGAAATGGTACCGTAGGGACTGACGTTTTGCAACATTGCTGACTGTAGGTCAAGACAACGAGCCCGAAAAAGTACTGCGTCCGGCCAAACAATGGCATTGTGGCGCCCCGGTCCAAAGCTGATGTTGTTGGTAATTTGGTGAATCGCTAAATTATCATGGCACAACTGGTTATGCGTTGACATCTTATACGCACCCTGAACTATTATTGGATTCAGTTACAATGCAAGCGCAGCGGGAGGCGCCACCGGACATGCAATGCAAGGACAAATTCCTTGTGCAGAGCGCCATTGTGGCCAAGGAGATCATGCCAAAGGAAGTCACCGGAGACATGGTAACTCAAATTCTAGTGTGTCTTGTGGTTCAGTATTTATATTGGTAGTTCTCTCTCTCATTCTTATGATTTAGCAGCAGTTTTCTTTTTTATATATTATAATCAGTACAGAAGGATACCCCTCCTCTTCACTAAAAAGAAAATCTTATGTGGGATTTTTGTAGTTTACCAAAGAATCAGGCAATGTTGTTGACGAAGTGAAATTGAAGGTTGTTTATTTCACGCCATCCACCCAGAGCGAGGGATTCGAGGATGGTTCTCCAGGCAGTTTGAATTATCAAGAGGTATGGCTACGGCCTTGGAGCAATTGTTCTTAGTTAACAGTCATGCTTTTTAGCGATCTGTGCCAACTGTTAACTGTCTGATAAGAGTAGTTGCAAAACTACTTGAGCTCATTCCCGTATTGGTCAGCCACTGGTGGAAACTAGAGAAGATTCATAAATTAGAGATGTCATCTAAGTTCATCTAAGAGCATCCTTCTTAGGTGTTTTCATGGAACATTTCTTCATGTTTACTTGTTTCCAAATGATATATACTATGACTGACATCTCTAACAGCATTCAGCTAAAGCCTATAACATTGCTTACTTCTTGGACAATTATAACCGACATCAGACTTATTCGATTAATGTTCTAACAGTCTAGATGTGCAGTCTTCTAATTATATCAATGTGCTTTACTGCATAATCTTTCGTTCATTAATTATTGGGCCTTTGTCTGTATAGGGGATTTAGATGTAAACAGACCTTAATTGGTTGTGTAATGCTATAGTATTAGCTAACCATTTCATGAAGCTTGCATGCATTGGCGTTGTACCTATATTTATTTCTTCAGCATTTCAGCAAAGTTTTATTAACAGAGTAATCAAGGCCTCAGTAGGTGTCCTAGATGTCAGTGATATATTGAGCCTTGACAAGGTTTGTTGATGTCTTTGTAGCCATTTGCTTTGATTTCGAAACTGATGGAGGAGAAGAATTCTGCTGTTGAACTGAACAACAAACTTCGACAAGAATTGGTCAGTGTGGTTTTTCCTTATTATGCAAATGTTTTATAGACTTAGAGTGCATCTTTTTTTTTTACCTTTGACTGTAGGCACTATATTCAAATTTTTAGTTATATATTTTCTAGGTTAGACAAAGTAGGTCTGTTGTGCATTGTTCCTTTTCGGTGCATATGTTTTACATGGGCTACATATAGCTTTGTCTTTTTTTTTTCTTCCCTCTGTTCCTCATTCTCTTTGTATTTCCTTATGCCTTTCATGATTTCAACAAGTGCAGCTTTATATATCTATCTACTAATCTGTGCATATTCATATGCTCCCTCCCTCTACTTTTACAAAGTGTATTTTGATTTGAAGCCAACTTCGTAAGTTTTGGCCAATAGACAAGTCAAATTATATGTTTAACTAGTGCACTAAAGTTGTATCAATATATTAATATTTCGAAGAGCTCTTGATAAGGTGTTGTTTCAATATCAATTGACGAAATCTAATGCAAGAGAAATTAAAGGTTAGACTCTGCTTTTAAAACCCTTTTCATACCAAAATATGCCCACAATAATAGACAGAGGGACTACTGATGTATTGCTTTCTGCAACAATAAGATCTGAATACTTGGATCAATTTCAATGGCAGTTTAGACCTAGTCTAATAATAATTTTGTTGAAATTTTAACAGGATCTTCTGAGGCGAGACATCAGCAGGCAACACGGTGGTTTCTCATTAGTTTTAGTACTGGTGGTTGCTATTATGGGAATACTACTAGGCTTCCTCATGAAGAGATGAGTGTGTAATGATTTATCTTGTCTGGCTTTTCTTCCAAGGACAAAACAGAAGTGTACGTGTTCTCTGTGTGCTTGCTTGTACAACTCCTGGTCTGTTTATCACAGCGTCTGATGCCTATTGTGATTTCCTGATTCATATTATAAACTTTAGCCAGTCAATAAGTCTTAGTTCCCCTAAACATCAGCTGTTATCAGCTTGCCATCGACTTGAGGTTTAGCCTCTTGGACTTTGGATTTTGAAAGATTTTGACTAATTGTTGGCATCCTTTTGCACATATAAACAGAATTGTTTCTTAACTGTGGCTTGTGAAGTAGTGATATATAATGTTGGATGCTTTGGGAATTGCGTACAGCAGTGTTTTATTGGTTGTCATTCTAATATCATGAATTCATGATAGTGTTAAAGCACTGCTCCTCATTATTCCTTGTGCTCCCACAATTTTCTTGGTACCATTTCCTTGCACTCTTCCATGTCAAGTTGGTAAAGCACGAAGGACGAGAGAACCGACCGAGCGGTTTAAGGCCAGTCTCAGTGGGGTTTCATGGGAGTTTCATGACATTAAATGTGCTGATGTGGCAGGGGAGAGAGAGTGAAGAGTTTCATGGGATGTGAGAGGAGTTTCATCACCATGAAATTCATCTGGCACGGTTTCATAGATTCTGGTTTTGGTAACCGTGTGATGAAATCTTGCACTGAGACTGGCCTAAGGGATAATACAACTGAAACAAACCTCTAGATCTTGTTCCTGTATGCGTGACAGCGTGAGGTCGCAAATACGAAAAAGAAAGTACACAATGTCAAGCGATGGGAATGCGTCAGTCAGAATTCTGAAAGAAACTGTAGAGATCAAAGAATTAGTTTTGAGAATTCTTTTAGATTGCATTCTGACAAGATTCTAAGGTATTCGAAAGGCTAGTACTCTACTAAGTAATATTGCTACATCGTAATGTAAAATCCAACAGAATAAAAGTACAATGGGGAGAACTAAAACCATATGTGACTCCTCTAGATGTAACACGTTTTATTCAATCTTCGCATCCGAAATGCCTGTGATTAACTGATTATTACCCCTACAAAGATTGGGCATGCACCATGCATTTTATATGAATTTCTGTGAGAGGGAAATGCACGAAGCTTTCAGGGCTTGCTATCCACGGGCTTGGAAGCTTTCTGCTCCCATGTTTCGATCTGCTTCATTGTCTTCTCTCTCCTATGCTGTAGCGCTTTGAATTCCTCAGGGCTGAAAGGAGGTGGCAGGTCGCACGGGCCAGCATCGCTGGCGGATCTCACCATGGACTCCTCCATGAACTTCTTCTCACGGCCTATAGCTTGGCAAGCCAAAGACTCGGAACAGACCTCAACAGCTTCAGGTGGTTTGGTTGGCTTGAACCTTAGGAGCTTGGCGTACTCAGTTAAGAGGTGAAACATGTAGTCGTATACATAGTCCATACTGAGCTCTTTTTGAATGAAGTTGCTTGCTTGCTTTCCTATGCTCTGTGCCTATATTTGAAGTGGAGATACATAGACATGGTTATTATCAAAATGCGCAAAACCTTTACAAAAGTTACATAATAATATAATCTCTATAGCGTAAAAGGGATGTTCTTTACTCCAATATTATCATTACTTGTGAAAATCAAGTACAGTCGGGCAAGATAACTAGGCTAGTATTCCCCATAGGAAGCTTTTGCCAGCAATTTTTGAGCTAGTAATATTTTTATTAGAAACAAATTGAGCATTATATAAGACGGGCATTTATCATTTTTGTTAATATGTTATAGCCAGGAGTTCTATGCTTTTAACCAAAGCATTTGTCAAAGCAAGCACAGCAAAAAAAAAGGTTGAAATCGATAGCAGTAAAGATATCTCCAGTTCAGGCGACACAATGCATCTTACAAGCAATGTGCTTCAATTCATACAGATAAGCTAGAGTAAGTTATGGTATAGCGTATCAAAACCTCATTACTTGATATGTAAAAGGAATATAAAAGAAAATACCTTCTTTTTGTGAGAATTGCCCCAGTCAACAGCATACTTGATTGAACTGCACTTATTATCATCCTGAACTGGCCAATAATGTTGCACGGGCATCAGCGCCCTTGAATAGAAATCGTAGTATTTTGGTGTAACCACTAGTGTCATTGAGTCGCAAGCTAGAATATACTTCTCACTGACTGACCATGCTGATCCTTCAATATAAATCTTGTACCTGTCACCCAAAGAAAGAAGGTCAGCATTACGGATAGAACAACATAAATTTTCACTTGTCTTCAAGGGGAAAAACAAACAAACCTATGGGTACATTGACTAGCCAAATCTGATTGTTTGTATCCCGCCTTGATCTCTTTGAGCCAATCCTAAATGAGAACAAAATGAATTAGTTAATGGTGAATCACCATTATTACCAGAACTGTTCATTGAAAAAGTAATTAACCACTAATTATGAAGGTTTGAAAATTTTATGGGATGGAATTGAACAATTCAATGGAAGAGAGAAGAGAATGTAGCATTATAATTTCTCCAAGTATAAGAAACTTCAGTGTAACATAAAGAGAAGCAAAGTACTTGTTTGTAAATCCGTGCGTTCCATTCATGCTCACTGGAGACATTACACTTAACGAGATCCTGCCTTATGGCAGCAACATCTGGATTCCCTTTCCAGTAAGCATAAGGTTCTCTATCCATCCATTTCACCCTCTTGTTGCCACTGCCCAATTCCTTCTGCAGAGCATCCCATGGCTTTATGTTGATCTCAGGCCTGTCATCAGTCATCACAGACAGTTTATTAAGTGGCTGTGCCTTTGTCTGAACATCATCAAACCACACACACACACACACATACAACAATTTCACATCCCTAGCCCCTAAAAACACAAACATCAGAAATGTGACTGATCTTTTGAAATTAGTTCCTGTTGAATTGACAATTATCACCAAGGAATGCAGTGATTTCTGGTGGCGGTGGCGGGGAGCGGCGGCGGGTCGGGGATGGCGGCGCAGGTGGAGGAGGAGGAGGCGTTGGGGGAGAGCGCGAGGCCGAGTGTCTGGGAGATGTTGCTGGCTATGTCAGGGTCGCGGGGAAGCGGCGGCGCCGAGCAGGAGAGGGAGTAGGTCGGCCGCGGCGGCGGCGGCGCGGCGGGGATGGCCGGGATGGCGGTGGTCTGCGTCGCGGTCAGAATTGCCTGCAGACAGAGCAAGTGCGGAAGACAGTGATGAACTGTTGAGCGAGTGTTCTGCGGGTATGGTTTCTTCAGAAATTTTAATCAGGTCAGATTAAAAAAGAAATTTTCGGTTTCTTTGGGTTCTGTTGTCCTCTACCAACTTCTTTGTGTTAACGAGTAGTAGGAAGGTGAATCTTCTACTTCTATATCGAAAAAGTTGCACAATAATGATGAGTAAATCAGTGGCACATCTATTAACCCCATATGCTTATGTGTTGACTGAAATTATGCAATTTCTTTGGTGCTAGCAAAAACGTACTCCACCATATGATTATGTGTTGATTAAGTGCCTATACGTGCAAATTAACATCCAATAGCCCGTATGGGTATGCGTTGATTAACATATCTGGCTGAGTGTAATTTTTTGTTGCCAAAAGAAAAATGAACGGAGCTTACCTACCGGCTTTGAGCTCAACTGGTCCAGATTGGTGATTGTCAGATGAGTCTGCACATAGGTTAAATTAATTATTAAGTTGTGCCTAGGAAGGATGGCCATGACTACTGGCCCATACCTTAGGAACACTAAAACTAATCTTTGCATTAAAACTCCTCAAATGGATACATGAATGCATTGACAAACAGATTCTTTCAGGAAATTAAAATCTATGCAAAACAATGAACATATCTCCATACCGAACACTTAAAATTGCAAACGGAGTTCAGATTGCGACGGGGGAGAGGTGGGAGATATAAACTCTGCACTCACTGTGGTGGTGATCCAGCGGGCGGACACGAGGACGCCGACCACCACGACGAAGAAGAAGAGGAAGATGGCCGTCGTCACCGGCGACGACGGCGAGCCCGGGCCCTTGCTCCAGCGCCGCCCGTCCGGGATCACCGCTGCGGCCGCCGAAGCCATCGCCGAGCGGTTACCCCCTCCCTTCCCTTGTCCACGGCTTCGTTTCCGGCGATCAGGGCCGGGAATTCTCGCTGTTTTCCTCCCGGCGCGCGTCAGACTCCGGTCACGGGTTCGCTTCCTGGAACTGGAATTGAAGAGAAGAACGGGGTGAGCACTGACATCGCTGGCATTGGATCGAGGATGGGGTCTCGTGCCGTCATGCATGCAGGCGCCGAGTTCCTAGGAGAAGGATGCGGTCAGACTGAATGATACTGGCCACTATCTTCTGATCTACGAAAGCACGGCCTGAAGAATGTGGTCAGATGACAGATCACGACATGTAATACCTGAATTGAAGAACTAATCCTGATAATAGCCACTATCATCCAATAGATAGATGCTCCGCATATATTTTCGTCTCGAGGAGGAAACATATTCAGCCACAGAGGTGAACGAACTGGAAGTTAAGGCCGAACCTTTTGGGCTTCCAACTTCAGTTGGCGGAACAGGCATCGCCGCAGTTGATCACCATCTCCAAGGGACCGAGCGACCGGCACGGCGGCACCCCCAAGCGATCGCCCCGAAGGCTTGAACAGTTTTCGGGGGAGACGGGAGTCAGGACCGGGGAGTGAGCAGCAGGGTACCAGGTCCCTCGATTTAAAGGCCCGGACGCGCGGAATCTGATCACACGCCAAAACACATGCGTCAGCCATTAAGGCCGAGAGAAACGTTTATCAGATAAACCATACAAATATGAAATTAGCATTGATTTGAGAAGCGAGTCCGAATCATTTTCAGCATTTTAGTATAAATTGAGGCGGTGAGAAAAGTGTGACAAAAAAAAACTAAAAAAACATGTCATTTGACTTCTAGTTTCAGCTTATTTTAGCCATAAGTTGAAGTTACTTAACATCCCGCCTCTCCGAGGCCGGGCCCGCCTACACCTGACAGCTCTCTAGGACCTCAAAACTATCCTCACAGACCAGCATAAGTCTTTTCTGCATACTTTATCCCCACTTATGCACATCCGGGAGGAACTTCTCAGTCGGTCATTGTCGACGAATTATGTCGAGCACGTCTGCCTGGGGTACCTCAGAGATGCCTGGGGTACCCCAGAGAGTAGATTTGTGGGGATCGCCGGACCTGGAACTTGATGGTTAACGCGAAGACACAACACACAAGGATTTAGACAGGTTCAGGGCGCCAGTGTAGCGTAATACCATACGTCCTGTATGGTGGTTATGTATATTGCGTCTTCTAGACGTTGGGTGGTTCTGTTGAACTCTACCGAACTAGGGACCCCTGCCCTCCTTTATATATCCTGGGGGGCAGGGTTACATGACAAGTATCCTAGTCAGTTACAATATAGGAGTCCTAGTTAGATTACACGAGTAGTTCTACTTGGAGTAGGAGTCTTCCGAGTAGTCCTACTAGGACTTGATCTTGTATCTTGATGGTATCCGAGAATGCATATCCCACAAGCCCCCGAGCATCTTGCACCTTCGCTTCAAGTCTTGAATTTGTCTTAACATCTTCGAGTACTTGGAGCTAAGTCCAAGACGCTCTGATCTTCTCTGACGAGTAGTTTTATTGGTGTGCATCTGATGATGCACCCAATGAGTGTAGCCTCCGAGCCTCCGAGTACTTTGAAGTAGTCGGAGGTTCAAAAGCAGTCTTCTGTCTTCATCTTGAGTAGTTCAATGGTGTGCACCGAGTAGGTGCACCCTTTGGGTGTAGCCCCCGAGCTTCGAGTAGTTTCATGAAAACTAGTCGAAGGTCTTGAATTGATCAACAATAGGCACAAAAAATGCTCCGGACCAAGCACGCTTAACCTCATAATTTTAATTTTATTTGTTCTATTTTCTCTGTTGTAGTTGTTTAATGAGATAGAAGCCATGGTACTTAACTTTGTGTAGGAGTGGAGCTAAGCACGTTTTTGGGGGTCAGCTGACCTAGCGATTTTTTGTAACTTAGTAAGAAATTATTGTCTTGCATCATTCATCAACAGTGACAACCCCATCCTCTTATTGTTTTAAACCTGATGCCGTTCTGGGTTGGCTTTGCCCCTACCTTTGTGTGTTCCACCACTTCCATATTTCAGAGATAGATAGTACTTTGCAATCTACACTTATGCATAGGTTGTTATGCTTGAGCCATTTTATTGATCGAAAATGCTACTACTCGCGCGTCCGATGCCAGGTTAAAATATCGGACGCCTCGCGGGATAACACCGCACGGCACGGTTATTCCAAAAAAAAAATCGCGCGGCTTCTCGTTTCTTCCGCCGCCGCGGCTTCCTCCTCGATCTGCCCGCGCCTCCTCGACGCACGCCGCCGCTGCCGCCGCTGCCCCGCGTGCAGCTCCTCCTCCTGCTCCCATGCGTCGCCGCCGACTGCGCCACCCGACGCACCTCCGGCGCCCGCTCCTCGACGCCGAAGCCGTGCTCCGCCGCGGCCGCTCCCGTGGGCGATGCTCCTCCGCGGCCACCGCCACGCTCTTTCGCGGGCGCGGCCCCACCGCCGCAGCCCATGGCCTGTCTCT
>OAMR01000248.1:1667237-1692290 GCA_900205405.1 Echinochloa crus-galli | reverse complement strand
GACAAATTTATTCATATAGTTTTCACATTTGTAAAGGTTGTTATATGACAATTGACAAGTACTCCGTATAATACGGACTGTAGAAAGTCAACGGCTGGATCGACGTGCTCAGGGTATTTCTGCACCGCATGTATGCAGCGGCGCTTGCTGTTCAATTCAACGCCCGGCCACCTCTCTAATCTGCCTACCAAACTAGATGATGAAGCTCCACCGCGTCTTCTCGGTTCTCTTGCTGATCACGTCCATGGTGGTGGCCGAGCTGGCCTCCGCCGTTCCGATGACCCGGCGCTACGACTCCACCTTCAGCTTCGGCGACTCCTTCTCCGACACCGGCAACGACATCGCCGTCTTCGCCGCGCACTCGCTCGACAACCCAACGGCTCGGCTTCCCTACGGCATGACGTTCTTCGGCCACCCCACGGGCCGCAACTCCAACGGCCGCCTCGTCATCGACTTCATCGGTAATTAATTAGCAAGCACACGCTGACTATATATCTCGCTCGATCGCCTCATATCTGGTGATTTATGTGACGTGGACGTGCTCTCGCTCGGCTTGTGCATGCGCAGCGGAGAAGCTGGGGCTCCCGCTCCTGCCGCCGTACCTGACGCACGACGGCAGCTTCCGGCAAGGCGCCAACTTCGCCGTGGCGGGCGCCTTCGCTCGCGACGCCAGTTTCTACAGAGATATCCCCATCGTCGGTCCGTTCGCTCTCAACACCAGCTCCGGCGTGCAGCTGCAGTGGTTCGAATCACTCAAGCCGTCGCTGTGCCAACCTGAATCTGATCACCAAGGTAATCGATCACTACGTTGTACGTTGATTGATCTTCTTGAGTTACAAATCCAAGTGCTCCTTGACCTTCAGCAATTAACGGAATAGTGGAACTTGGTGAGCTGATTTCACGACGGTGATCAAGCAGGGGGCGAAGACGGTGGTCGTCCCCGGGATCCCGCCGCTGGGGCTGGGGTGCTCGCCGCCGAACCTGGCCTTCTTTCCAAGCGCCGACCCTGCAGGCTACGAGTCTACGACTCACGGACCGGCTGCCTGAAACAGTTCAACGGCCTCGCCATGTACCACAACTCGCTGCTGCAGGAGGAGCTCAAGAATGTCCGAACAGCGCACCCAAATGCCAGAGTCATCTACGCCGATTTCTTCACCCCATCATTGTCGACGAATTATGTCGAGCACGTCTAACTGGGGATATCCCAGGGAGTAGATTTGTGTGGGTCTCGCCGAGTTCTAGGAACGATGGTGCACGAACAACACAATTTAGACAGGTTCGGGCCGCGAATAGCGTAATACCCTACGTCCTGTGTGCTTGAATGTATTGCACGTGTGGTTGTCTGATGTCGTATGAGTTGTGTCCTCATCTGATCTACCGAACTAGGACCCCTGCTCTCCTTTATATATCCAGGGGGCAAGGTTACATGGCAAGTGTCCTAGTCGGTTTACAATTGGGAGTCCTAGTCCTAGTAGGAGTACACGAGTAGTTGTCCGAGTAGTTCTACTGGGACTCGGTCTTCTATCTTGAGTAGTTTAATTCCTTGGATAAGTGGCCCTAAGGATCCTAGTCCCACAGGACGCCTGGTCACACGATCAGTAACAGAGACAGGAGCGACGAGGAGGAGAACCGGAGGGGAAAGTCACCATGGTGTATGAGTAGAGGCATCCAGGTTGCAAAGCGGTGTGAGAATTGGCCACAAGCCCTCAAACCCACAATACTTTTCTTTAGGAGACAGTATTTACAGATATTCGCACACATGGACCATGAACATTCACCTAAACGCACATATGCAGTATAATTGTAGGAGACTGAATTGGTAATTATTGAGATTATAAAGTCATAAAATCTTGCTTTTGATGACCACTGTCACATATCACCGAAAGAAATACCCCGTAGTTGTATCAATAAGACACATACGGGCGATTAAACATTCAAGCTATTGGTTGATTTTCAAGTCCAAAATGCTTATCTGATCACGATTCTATGGTCCACAAGTTTTAAGATTTGTGAGTTTTTTATTTAGCGCTTCCCTAACTCCAAAATACAAGCTGTCATAGACTTATCCACCATTTGCAGAACATAATACTTAATGGGTGTAGCCCCCGAGCCTCCGAGTACTTTTGAAGTAGTTGGAGGTTCAAAAGCAGTCTTCTGTCTTCATCTTGAGTAGTTCAATGGCGTGCACCTAGTAGGTGCACCCATTGGGTGTAGCCCCCGAGCTTCGAGTAGTTTCATGAAAACTAGTCGAAGGTCTTGAATTGATCAACAATAGGCACAAAAAATGCTCCGGACCAAGCACGCTTAACCTCATAATTTTAATTTTATTTGTTCTATTTTCTCTGTTGTAGTTGTTTAATGAGATAGAAGCCATGGTACTTAACTTTGTGTAGGAGTGGAGCTAAGCACGTTTTTGGGGGTCAGCTGACCTAGCGATTTTTTGTAACTTAGTAAGAAATTATTGTCTTGCATCATTCATCAACAGTGACAACCCCATCCTCTTATTGTTTTAAACCTGATGCCGTTCTGGGTTGGCTTTGCCCCTACCTTTGTGTGTTCCACCACTTCCATATTTCAGAGATAGATAGTACTTTGCAATCTACACTTATGCATAGGTTGTTATGCTTGAGCCATTTTATTGATCGAAAATGCTACTACTCGCGCGTCCGATGCCAGGTTAAAATATCGGACGCCTCGCGGGATAACACCGCACGGCACGGTTATTCCAAAAAAAAAATCGCGCGGCTTCTCGTTTCTTCCGCCGCCGCGGCTTCCTCCTCGATCTGCCCGCGCCTCCTCGACGCACGCCGCCGCTGCCGCCGCTGCCCCGCGTGCAGCTCCTCCTCCTGCTCCCATGCGTCGACGTCGGCCGCCGCCCGTGAGCCGATGCGGCCGCCCCGCGCGGCGCCGCCCTACGAGCCGCCGCCGACGTCGATGCGTGCTGCCCCGGCCTGCTCCTCCACGCCGCTGCCCCGGCCTACTCCTCCGTGCGCATCGGCTCCGAGTGCCTCGTCGACGAGGCCACGGGCTCCGCCTCCGCCTCCGCCGGATCCGGACATGCGCCGATGGCCGCCGGCCTAGGCTTCAAGTCCATCACCGTCGTCCCGCCTCGAGCAGATGAGTAAGCCATTCGGTGGCTCGTCCTGGAGCTCCTGCGGCCGTGCTGCAACCCGATGACGGAGGACCTCGTGGCGCACGAGGCCAGCAGCGAGCTCCATGGTGTTGTTGCGTTAAGCACCCCACGGTGTTGCAACAGATTTTATTTCATGTTGCATAAATCTTTGCATGCTGCAACAATTACTTTTGGATGCTTCATCTGTTGATTTTTTATGTTGCAACTTCCGCGTTCCAATGTTTTACCATGCTATAGATGTTGCATTGGTTGCAATGATTTTTTCAATATTGCAGTTGCATAATTTTGATGTTGCAATAGCCTTTGTCTTGATGTTCCATGAAGTTTGATTGGATGTTTCATATGAAATCCGATTGGATGTTTCATCTGAATTGGATGTTTCATAAAACATGCTTTGATGTTGCGGCGGAATTTTTTACTCAACCCCCGTAGCAACCTGATGATGCCTGATGGTGTGAGTTATATACGTGTCCCCGATGTTGCAACCGATGACTTTTAATGTTGCAGATATTATTCTATGGTGTTGCATACGCTATTTTTGTATGTTACAAAAATTTTACATGTTGCATGCAACATCGCATCCATGTTGCGGTGGGAGTTTTAACTGCTACAGTACCGTCGTTGGAGGAACACTTGGTTCAGAATGCGCCACGTCACCGTCTGATTTTTGTTTCCCGTCCGGACGTCCGGGCGCTAGTACGTCCGTTTATTGATATGTGCATAAATCAAAATTGATTTTTCTATTGATTGAAATATGTACCTAAGTACATGTTATGATGTGTGCATATCTTCATATAGATCTTCAATTATTATACTTTTCCTCCTTGTTAATATGATATAGTTTCCTTGCTTGAAAATAGAAGCTCTGTGCTTTTGGATTGCAATTATTTATTTCAGCAAAGATTAAATAGGAAAGTTATTATGTTTTCTTGCATTTTATTTCACAAATGTAGTCAGTTTTCTTCCAATTTAGTCTTCGAGTCAGGGAGACATGGGGAGACTGCCTTGAATGCAGGCAATGGACTGCTCATTTTCCTCATACTGATGGTAATTGTTGGCCACTCTAGGTTTGGTGATCAGCTAGTAGCACTTTCAAGCATCTACAAAGATTATTTCTTTATACTGAAAGGCATAGTAATTGGACCATTCAGTATACTTCTATTGTTCTTCTAACTTATCATCTATAGTTGATCTTATTGAAATGTCTGTAAAATGAAATCTTCTAATGCATTGAGGCTAGAGATCAAAACGAGAACAAGAGAAGAAACAAAGAATAGTCTTTTCATCAAAAATTTGAGAAGATGAATGTGTTCTTTATTTACTTTATTGTTCTTTATGAATGGATCAGATCGGTTTTGGGTGGACCTGTTATCTAATTACATATTTTCTATGTAGAGTAAAATACACCACAGGTCCCTAAACTTGTCCCACCGTATCAACCAGGTCCCCAAACTTTCAAAACGTACGTTTAGGTCCCTAAACTATGTAAAGGGGTTCACTGGAGGTCCCAAACGCCCACCAGCGTTGACCGGCCGTGGTCATCTTGCAAAAAGACACCCCTCCTTTTATTAAATCTCCGTCGTCAAGCCGACGGACACCTCCAGGACCTTGTCCCCGTCCGCCATGGTGGCCCTCACCGCCGCCGGTAATGCTGTCGCTGTTGCTGTAGAGCGGCGGCAGGGCCGGGTCGCTCTTCGCCGGCGGGGGAGGCGGCGGCGGCGGCTCCGGCTGCTGCGGGGCGGGGTCGTCCAGCTCCTTGCCGACCTGGACGCCGGTGAGGATGAAGCGGCGGTGCGCCGAGACGAAAGCATTGGCGGCGGCGACGGCCTCGGCGGCGGCGTCCCTCCCGCTCCCGTTCAGGCCCTGTTGTTGTCCTCCCGCGCCTACACGACCATCCCGCTCGACCGCACCTCCCACTCGGCCCGCTCCTCCTCCTCCGTCGCCGCCAACGCCGCCACCGCCGCGTCCGACCACCCGCTGCTCGACCCGCCGTCTGAGCTGGACCGGTGCTTCACCGACGCCATGGGATGGACGAGACCTGCTAACTGCTCCTTCCGACGACTGCCGCTCCAGGGAATTGAAGAAGAGGCTTCCGGAGGGGCAATTGATGCGGGGGGCGCGCGGTTGGTGCAGTGCCGTGGAGTGTGGGGGGTGTGGCGGCGTGGGGGAGAAGGAGGGGGAGACCAGTAGATGGTGCGTGTGGCGGTGGGGCCGGTGCGGTGAGGGAAGCAGATGGACTGGATGGTGATGAAAAGAATGAGCGAGGGGGGTTTATGAAAAATCGGCGCTGACGTGGCTGCCTTTTGGACCGGTGGTCAAGCCACGTGGACGTTTGGGACCCTGAGTGAACCACTTTACATAGTTCCGGGACCTGAACGGTCGTTTTTAAAGTTTGGGGACCTGGTTGACACGGCGGGACAAGTTTAAGGACCTGTAGTGTATTTTACTCTTCTATGTAAATCTAACTATAGATTGAACATATCAAAAATTTATCTAGCGGTATGTATTATTTAGGGGGTGTTCACTTCCTGAAAAGAGGGGGTGAAAGTTTGACGAAAATGTCGTATCGAACACTGTAGCATTTTTCGTTTGTTTGTGGTAAACATTATCCTACCATAACCTAACTAGACTCAAAAGATTTGTCTCGTCGTGTACATCAAAACTATGTAATTAGTCTTTTTTATTTATCTACATTTCATGCTCCATGTATGAGGTGTGAGATTTGATTAGCACGAGTATTTTATACTAGTTTTACTAAAATGTCACGGTACCATTAGCACGAGTATTTTTTATACTAGTTTTACTAGTCGCCTTCTTGTTTCATGCTACTGGGCTAACGGGCTTCGCGTTGGGCTTCACGCAACTACCGGGATTTAGGGGGTAGACGTTGGGTCCATCAAACAACACCACAGCAGTTCGGCCCATCACACGAGTTTCTCAACCTTCCTTCGTGTTTGAATTCGAATTTTAAATCTTCGAATTCACCGTCTCTACTACTCCGTACTACTCTGAAGTCTGAACACCTTGCTTTGCTTCTGCTCCAAACCCCTCAACGGCAAAACCACCACTCCCATTCCCACCACTCCCTTCGCCGGCGGCACCTCACCTCACCAGTCACCATGCGGACCCGCTTCCTCGCCACCGACTACTTCGCGCCGTCGCCGTCGGCGGCCGCCTCCTCCGACCGATCCCTAGCCCTAGCGTCCTTACCCTTCCTTTCCCTCCCCGTCCCGACGCTTCCTCCCGATCTCCACCTCCCCATTCCGTCCCCCTTCCCCGCCGATTTCCTCCCCGTCCCGAGCGTCGCCGGGGATGATCTCGACTCGCTCCCCATCGCCTCCGCGCTCACCGAGCTCCTCGCCGCCGTCATCCCGCGGCCCCTGCCTGTGCCGGATGTCCCCGCCGCGGACGAGGTGAGCCCGCCGCGCATTTGGGGTTTTCATTCCTCTGGTCGTGTGGGTTTAGTGAGGGCAGCTTGGATTGGTGATGAATCGGTGATATGTGTGGTTTCGGTCAATTCCGTGCTTCCATGTGTGGAATTTTGTGAGAATTGTGAATCTAACACTTGGTTATTTTTTTCCCGCAGGTCTTGGATGATTATCTCTACGATAGGGGTATCTACGGCAAGGGTTTTAGCTCCACGGATCCTGTTGATTTCAAAATTCCCAAGGCAAATGAGGTTTTATGTTTGGATTCTATAAACTTTTCGGCTTGTTGTTTCCCCCGTGAAGCATTTCTGAAAGTTGTGCGTGTTTATTCAAGGGATTGGACGAGCTGAGCCGCGAGAAGGGCGTGAAGGAAGAGGGATCCAGTTTGGGCCCCCCTGCAATTAAGAAGGTGATCGAAGTTTCTGTTTGTTTTCTTATGCTGTGATTGTTCCATAGGAGATGTATTTTTGATTTAATTTCTGCATAATATTGTGTTAGCGATGGGAGCTGTTGAAGGAGCTCAGATTTGAGGTTGTAGAGGTCGATCTCCTGCCGGTAAGATGTATTTCTGTGGTATTGCCTATGCTGTGAAGTCAGTTTCCTGCTCTGGCTCAAACTCTGTTGTTTCGTGGTATCAAAGGCATTGGAGAGAAAACTTGCATCACTCGATGAGGAAGAGCCGGATGGTGGTGTTACCTTTTCGTTTGGTGTCCCAGACGTGAAAATCCATCTGGTACTGTACATTATCCAATCTAAATTTTAAGCTATTTACTCTGTATTCCACATTTGTGTCTGGAGCTGCAATTTAGTTGTGAAAAATGGATGAAAATATGATGATTAGATCCACAATATCTTGGCATGCCACATCTTAATTAGGACCACTAAATACATTTATGTTTCGGGCTGCAGTTTGGTTCTGATAGTTGGATGAAAATATTGTGCTAGATCCACAAGTTATTGGCACACACATGTTAACTTGGATCATTTTGGTTCTGATAGTTGGATGAAAATATTGTGCTAGATCCGCAAGTTATTGACACACACATGTTAACTTGGTTCTTTAAGATCTACTGTTTTCAAATAAAAGTTTATGGTTGCCTTTTTTTATGCTATGTGCTGTTACACCACATTATTAACATGCACATACATCATCCATGATTATGTATGCATGATAACATAACACAGGGTTTCCTCAGTTTTGTTTCTGTAACACCCTAAAATTCCATCACAAATAAATTATAGCAACATGGTTATATTTAATTTTTCTAAGGACATAATTTAAATTTTCGAATTAATTTGAGCCAATAAATATTTAAACATCAATTAAATAATTTTTGGAGCAATAAGTGTATGTGCATCATATTTAAACTGCATGTCTTTTGCTTGATTTGTGTGTGATTTTGAAAATCATGAAAAAGTCCAGAAACCACCCTTGATCTTTCTCTCTATCTCTCTGTTTCCCTCGGCCCGGCCCATCTCTTTCTCTCTCTCTTTTCTCCCTTAACCGCCAGCCCATTCCCACTCCCAGCCCGGCAAGCCTGCTCGCCCTCACCTCTCTCTTTTTCTCTCCACTCCCCGGCCCGTTCGCCGTTTCGGCCCAGCAGCGGCCCAAGCTTGAGCCCCCTCTCCCTCGCGTCGCTGACCGACGGGCCCCACTCGTCAGCCCCTCCTTCTTCTACCTCCCGACGTTCTCCTCTGCTCGCCGAAGCGCCGCGCCGCTCCCGCTCCCGAGCCGCTCGCTCTCCCCTCGCCCTTCCCTCCTGTCTCTTATACACATCTTCGTATATAGCTGATTATCACTATGATGATCTTCTATTCTTCACATATGACATATCAATATATCATAAATCATAATTGTCTTTTGGCCTTTTAAGGAATTAACGAGCAGATTTGGGCTGGGCCATCATTTTTTAAGAAATTAATGGGCTGCACTGGTTTGTTCAAACCAGTGCAGCCCATTAATTTCTTAAAAAAATGATGGCCCAGCCCAAATCTGCTCGTTAATTCCTGAAAAGGCCAAAAGGCAATTATGATTTATGATATATTGATATGTCATATGTGAAGAATAGAAGATCATCATAGTGATTGAGGAAGTAAAGACAAACTTATTTTTATATTTTCTGGTTCCAAATAAATAGCGCGCTATAGCGGCGCTATAGCGGTGCTATAGCGTGAGGAGCCAACTGCCGCTATAGCGCGAAGCTGCCGTTATAGCGGCCGCTATAGCGGCAAAAGCGTCCAGAAAAGAAAAACGCTGTTTTTCATAGCGCCGCTATCTTTTTCATTGGGCAAAGTTGAGGAACTAAACAACGCCTAGCTAGTCGCCTGCATGATGGACGGGGAAAAAGTAGGAGTCTCATGCTACTGGGCTAACGGGCCTCGCATTGGACTTCACGCTGCTACCTGGATTAGGCGTTGGTCGTTGGGTCCATCAAACAACACCGCAGCAGTTCGGCCCATCAAACAACACCACAGCAGTTCGGCCCATCACACGAGTTTCTCAACCTTCCTTCGCGTTTGAATTCGAATTTTAAATCTTCGAATTCACCGTCTCTACTACTACTCTGAACACCTTGCTTTTGCTTCTGCTCCAAACCCCTCTCAACGGCAAAACCACTCCCATTCCCACCACTCCATTCACCGGCGGCACCTCACCACACCAGTCACCATGCGGACCCGCTTCCTCGCCACCGACTACTTCGCGCCGTCGCCGTCGGCGGCCGCCTCCTCCGACCGATCCCTAGCCCTAGCGTCCTTACCCTTCCTTTCCCTCCCCGTCCCGACGCTTCCTCCCGATCTCCACCTCCCCAATCCGTCCCCCTTCCCCGCCGATTTCCTCCCCGTCCCGAGCGTTGCCGGGGATGATCTCGACTCGCTCCCCGTCGCCTGCGCGCTCACCGAGCTCCTCGCCGCCGTCATCCCGCGGCCCCTGCCTGTGCCGGATGTCCCCGCCGCGGACGAGGTGAGCCCGCCGCGCATTTGGGGTTTTCATTCCTCTGGTCGTGTGGGTTTAGTGAGGGCAGCTTGGATTGGTGATGAATCGGTGATATGTGTGGTTTCGGTCAATTCCGTGCTTCCATGTGTGGAATTTTGTGAGAATTGTGAATCTAACACTTGGTTATTTTTTTCCGGCAGGTCTTGGATGATTATCTCTACGATAGGGGTGTCTACGGCAAGGGTTTTAGCTCCACGGATCCTGTTGATTTCAAAATTCCCAAGGCAAATGAGGTTTTATGTTTGGATTCTATAAACTTTTCGGCTTGTTGTTTCCCCCGTGAAGCATTTCTGAAAGTTGTGCGTGTTTATTCAAGGGATTGGACGAGCTGAGCCGCGAGAAGGGCGTGAAGGAAGAGGGATCCAGTTTGGGGCCTTCCGCAATTAAGAAGGTGATCGAAGTTTCTGCTTGTTTTCTTATGCTGTGATTGTTTTATAGGAGATGTATCTGTGATTTAATTTCTGCATAATATTGTGTTAGCGATGGGAGCTGTTGAAGGAGCTCAGATTTGAGGTTGTAGAGGTCGATCTCCTGCCGGTAAGATGTATTTCTGTGGTATTGCCTATGCTGTGAAGTCAGTTTCCTGCTCTGGCTCAAACTCTGTTGTTTCGTGGTATCAAAGGTATTGGAGAGAAAACTTGGATCGCTCGATGAGGAAGAGCCGGGTAGTGGTGTTACCTTTTCGTTTGGTGTCCCAGACGTGAAAATCCATCTGGTACTGTACATTATCCAATCTAAATTTTAAGCTATTTACTCTGTATTCCACATTTGTGTCTGGAGCTGCAATTTAGTTGTGAAAAATGGATGAAAATATGATGATTAGATCCACAAGATCTTGGCATGTCACATCTTAATTAGGACCACTAATATACATTTATGTTTCGAGCTGCAGTTTGGTTCTGATAGTTGGATGAAAATATTGTGCTAGATCCGCAAGTTATTGGCAGACACATGTTAACTTGGATCATTTTGGTTCTGATAGTTGGATGAAAATATTGTGCTAGATCCGCAAGTTATTGGCAGACACATGTTAACTTGGATCATTTTGGTTCTGATAGTTGGATGAAAATATTGTGCTAGATCCGCAAGTTATTGGCAGACACATGTTAACTTGGATCATTTTGGTTCTGATAGTTGGATGAAAATATTGTGCTAGATCCGCAAGTTATTGGCAGACACATGTTAACTTGGATCATTTTGGTTCTGATAGTTGGATGAAAATATTGTGCTAGACCCGCAAGTTATTGGCACACACATGTTAACTTGGATCATTAAGATCTACTGTTTTCAAATAAAAGTTTATGGTTGCCTTTTTTTATGCTATGTGCTGTTACACCACATTATTAACATGCACATACATCATCCATGATTATGTATGCATGATAACATAACACAGGGTTTCCTCAGTTTTGTTTCTGTGATTTCTAAACACCTGATGATTAGGATGTCCATTTGCTTATTTGATTCCCTTATGATTCTGAACTTAAAGTATCACATCTTACTATATTATTTTTCAGTTTCTCATAGACTTCTAACGTCATTCTGATTTCTAACAGGATTTCATTGACATTGACACTGAGACAACAATAACATATCCAGCTGAAGTTGCAGAGTCAATTTATCAAGTACAAGAAGTCCCTGTAAAACATGATGATGATGAGGACTGCCCTTATGCAAGAGATGGATACTTCTTGGAAATTGCGGGGCTAGAGCATGGTCTAGTAATACCTCAATTGGAGGTTAGTAGGAATTCTTGGGAGCTTGATGAGTGCCCAGCAAAGACAGCGGTATCCAATATTTTTCTTAATACTGCTGAACACTTAAATGATGGAGCACAAATTTGTCTTCCATCATTTGACTCAACTGAGTTCTTGAGATCAAGTGATACGGACATGTTGGACCTTGTTTGCAAAGACGCCCCACGTTTGGAGTATCAAGTGGATAAACCCATCACAGCAAAGGATTTAGCAGAAATGGATCTTGTCAGGATCAATGGTAATATTTTACTCGAGAAAAAGTCAGCATTATACCCTCTCAAACCTGATGGTACCTGTTCAGACTTGCCTTGCTCTATTCTCTTGGAGGAAATAGAGATAATTAACTTTCCTTCCAATGATGCCTTCAAGATGATTGTTCAGTCAGAGATGACTGAGATGAATACATGTGATGAAATATTCAAAGATGACTTTGATCAAGCAAAGCGTTTCTATGAATCGGTGGTTAGCTCTGAGTTGGCTCTAGCTGATGGATTTTACATGTTGGATAATGAAGTGGTAATGCATTGCATTTTGAAATGTTCAAAAGTATTTTTGAGGGTCCACACTCCACAGTGGAGGCCTCGAATGACCACTGGGGCAGCAAATGTTTCTGTTAACACAAAGAGGCTAAGTTTTCCTTTTCTGATTCACAGGATGCTGTTTTGCATACACTTCAGAAAGACTTGCAGGAGAAGATGAACAAAATGCGTATTGTTGATACACTAAACTTTATGCTTTCTGGTTGCCATTGAGCCAAAAGCTAACTGCCATGAAGATGACATCTGTTGAGGTTGGAACATACCCTTTTGCAACTTATTCAGATCCAGTGATGAAGACAAACTCCAAAACTAGGATGCTTGAAGAATTATGGAAGAAGCTTCAACAAGAGGACAAGCAGAATGAAATTTATGTTACTGAGCCTATATCTCATGATCCATCAGCTAAGTTGGCAACAGCCCAGAAGCACAGCAAAGAAAGTGATGTTACAGGTCATTGTCACATGGAGAAATCTTCAGAAAAGGCGTCGCCCTTGCTTGAGTCAATGCCACATTCCAATGAGCTAAACTTCTACTTGAATGCCAGGAATGGAACTAGTGAAGTAAGAAACAATGAGAATATTTTTACTTCAGACACTTGCGTTTGCTTAAGCATGGTATGCCACAGTCTCAAAAAAAAAATGGTATGCCACTATTCAGATAATGACAGTTGTATAAAATATGCTTTGGATTGAAAGATCCAAAAGTCCTAGTTTTGGTAGGATCATAAATGTGATTTGATAACTGGTGAAGTTATTTCTCAAGCTGTTGTATAAACTAGAGATTGATCCAAACAGTATGTAATTTCTGGAAGTATTCAAACAGCTCCCATTGCAGCATTACAGTACACATGTCCAGCTCCTAGTCTTTTTAAAAAAATTCTAAAATAATTCATACATTAAGAATCTACTACTAGTGGTTATAATTTGAAACTAGGTGAAATGTTTCGCATCTTTTTTAACTGTATGGAAATTTCAAGGTTGATGAGTGGAAGTCTATGAATTTTATCAACTTTTTATGCTTGTTTGTCAGTCTACTTTCATCTATTACCACTGGTACGTAATACAAGCCTAGAAGCTTATTTTTTGTAAGTAATCTGACTGCTTACTTATTGGATCTTTTTGCAACCTTTTGTACTTTCTGATATAACTGAAATCAGAAATAAAACACTTCAGTACTTAGAAAAAATTGATGTACGTGCAGATAATACATGGTGTAAATTCTTAGAAATCACATATATGCCATGTCACATGATACAGAAAACATAACATACAAAAAGTATAAGTTTGTCCAAAAAGTTTCTTACCATTTTCTGTAGACAATGTTTTTTGTGTGCTTTATGATTCTAGCTTGTCTGTTCTCAGATATCATATCACCCGTTTCTTTTTTCCATCCTGAAGGAACATTCCAGCTTCATTCCCTTTGTGTGAGTTTTGCATGATACTGGAATATGGAGGTCCAAATAAATCATCTACCTTGTTATCCCTGGCTCCCAAGTTAGATGGTTTGCCACCGTTGCATTTCCTGTATGTCACAATTGATGGTGAAGACTTTCCAGTTGCTCTTGTCGAGGACAATCACACAGACAAGGATTTGAAATCCACATTGGTGATTATCAATCAGTCTTTTGCACTTACACTAATTGAATCGTTATATCTATTTTGGTCCTGCCGTTCATAACTTATAGCTGTTTGCTGTATAAGTGCACATGCATTTTAGTATGAAATGTGGGTCTGGTTTTATTAGTTGTTAGCTAAGTATCTCTATTATCCATTAAAGGTATTTTTTTAATAAAACTTATTGAAGATGGAGGTGAAATACAGCCTTTTATTTCCTTTTGTCGTTTTACCAAACTTTGTTCAAATGTGTAACAGAGAATATGGAGGTAACTGTATTATCATCTTACACATAAAATTTTGTATCCATGAATCTTAGTTTTGAGTAACATAGATTTTACATGTTGGATAATGAAGTGGTAATGCATTGCATTTTGAAATGTTCAAAAGTATTTTTGAGGGTCCACACTCCACAGTGGAGGCCTCGAATGACCACTGGGCAGCAAATGTTTCTGTTAACACAAGGGGCTAAGTTTTCCTTTCCTGATTCGAAGGAAAATTTAGAGATCCAATGTCGCATTATGCAAAAATTTATGAATGTACATACCACATCTTTTTTTCTGTATGCCAGTGTTTAGGATGGAACTAAGTTATCTTTTGCAGAAACTTTCATTTGCAACATATGGGAAGGAAAAACAAAGCAAGCTGGTCTGGAGACATCAAAGCAGCCCTGGTGTTGGATGTGGCTTCCGCAAGAGATACCAGGAAGAAGGCACCTAGGTTATCGAGTCTGGTAACGTTCTGGGCACCCATGCATGTTATTTGAGAGAAAAAAATGCCCTGTTCTCTCGAAGATCATCTTATCAGCAGATACTAGCTTTGGAGAAAGGTGGAATGCAGGTTGTAGAACGAGATGTTGATCTGCCTGTGGACCTAATACTTAGCGCTGCAGTTTGTTTACTATGGTATGACACCAGAACCATTTGGTCCAGTGAATCAACGATATCAACTGACACATCCAGTAGAACAAATTTTATACAAGATATTGCTACCAACATTCTGATGTCACTTAGCTTCTCTTTCAGTGGCTGCATAATGGTAATTGGTTCTGTTCCTGTTGAAGTACTTAATTTTCCCTAATAGAGTGGCCATGCCATTCCATGTCATTCACAGCTAATAAATGCATATATGTTTCTTTGCGAGTAATAAATGCATATTGTTACACTTGTTTGTCTTATTTATTTGTGCTATCGTTGGTATACTGTAATAGAAAAGTTTGTCTATTCCACTATTGCAGGTCTTTGAGGTTGAAAACCACTTCCTTTCTGCTGTAATGGAGGCTTCTGATTCTCTATATGCCTCAGCTGCTAGCCTGGACATGAACTTGCAGCTATTCTTCTCACAGACGCCCAAATCAACAGATCAAATCATTATCAATTGCATCAGGAATACAGTTAGGATAAATCAAGCTCCTTCTCCAGATATACCTGAATCAGAAAGTCTGGCCGAATCATTTCTCACAGCATTCCCTTCGATTATTCCTATGTCTGCACATATGATACTTTCTTCCAGCAGTCTTGCAGATTTCATCACATGGTCACATGAGAAACGTACTCAGGCTGTTGAAAAGTATTGCTTGCCACCACAGAGCATTTCTCTCTTCAGTGCTTTGTGCAAATTTGGTGAGCTAGGTGAATCAAGGTCCGTAATGACTGAATGCTCTTCTGTAGATTCAGATATTAGTAGTGCATTGCTGCAGTCCCCAAGGAAAAAGAAAAGGCGTGCTCTGCAAGACTTTTCAGTAACAATTAATGATCCTGCCTGCCCTAATCCTCGTGATCAATTGCGTGGTAATTATGTAGAACATGACAAGATGGTCTCACCGTCTAAGTTAAGGAAATTCTCTCACATTGAGGATACAGTGCCCGAGCTCCCAGAAATCTTTCTTGTTGATCAAAGTTTGAATATGGGGAGGGAAGGTGTCCCTTATCAGCCAAGAAAGCATGATTTGGATGCAGACGCTAGGAATCAGATGATAGATGATGACTTCATCCATGAGTTGCCTCCAAATTTCAGAGCGTACAATGAAAGGAATAGCAGTATGGAGGACGCATGCAATTTCTCTTGGCAACCCGAATTGGGAGCTAAACAGACAACCAGAAGCAACATTCCCACCAGCAGACCATCATTCAGCAGAACTTCCAGTCATCCAACATTTCCATCTGCACTGGAGATCAATAGTGGCCCTGGTGACTGGGATTTTCCGTGCGGTATTAATCAAACATGGACAGGTCATTTGCATGGGGATTTCACCACAAGCTCTCATAGAAACGATCTGGGCAGCAGGTACCATGAATCAAGACAGGAAATAATGCAGAGTCCAGCAAGTTCTCTTTCTTTTCTGAAACAGGATTTTGGCTATCATGGAGCGTCACAAGGCTCAGGCTGGGAAATGGATTATCTAAGGCAAATGAATGAAAATAGAATAGCACGCCAAGAGCGATCTAGATGCAATGCTTCAGCAACGATGACAAATTCAACAATGAGGGATAGCTCGTCTAGAATTCTGAGTGCTCCTCCTATTGAATCTTTCAGTTATCAAAGAAACACAGGCACTCCATTGAGAGACCAGAACCCTTCAAATATTGAATCTTTCAGAAATAGAAGGAATATAAACACTCCTTTGAGGGATCAGGGCCCTTCAAATGTGGCTCACAGGCATGGGAAAGGCAGAGGAGGAACCAAAGCACAGAGCTATAGCACAAGAAAGGATTTGAAGGCACAGCCAAGTATAAATCATGAAAAGAGCATAGTGCCGTCCATCGAGCCAACATGGACTCCTCTTGACAAGAGGGCGAGACAGGTACTTTTGGATCAATCATTGCTTTGTCTGGTTTCTCTACTTCATATAGTACTAATTTCACTTTTCCCAATTGAAAAATTTTATGTTGAAAAGGAAAATTTAGAGATCCAATGTCGCATTATGCAAAAATTTATGAATGTACATACCACATCTTTTTTTCTGTATGCCAGTGTTTAGGATGGAACTAAGTTATCTTTTGCAGAAACTTTCATTTGCAACATATGGGAAGGAAAAACAAAGCAAGCTGGTGTGGAGACATCAAAGCAGCCCTGGTGTTGGATGTGGCTTCCGCAAGAGATACCAGGAAGAAGGCACCTAGGTTATCGAGTCTGGTAACGTTCTGGGCACCCATGCATGTTATTTGAGAGAAAAAAATGCCCACATGCATTTTTTTTATGTTTTAATTGGTAAGGTATTCCATGAATTATGTCTCAGCGAGAACTTAAACCATCATGAACCTTGTGGGAGATGGAATGAATACATTGGTCACTCTGTTACCCGTCCATCTATGATCTATAGTAGTATTATCTTTAGCACACCTGGTAGTGATTGAATGTTTGCATCCTTGTTCCAAGGCTCCTGTCCGTTTCAACCTATGAAATTGTTCTGCCACAGTCATCCCATAGGTTTCGGACATTGGTACGACTACGAGTTTTCACTTCAGCAACCTCGTTGAAACATTTTTGCATTTATGATGCTTTGCATTGATTAGCAACTTCTTTTCCGAAATTGTGGGAACTGGGGGATATAGCATATCCCCTATGGTTTGTATCCTCAAATCAGCCACTGTTTTAACTGCATGCCATTACATAATCACATCCGAGACTGAAAGTTCTCAGGCTCAGAGAGCAGGGGTTCTGCTGCAGTGCTACCTGATTCGATATATACTTTGGTATATGTCAAAATGTCAGCCGATGGACCTTTGGGCTATTTTCTGGACAGCACAAACACCCCTACGCGGCAGGTTCGATTTTCTTTCTGCCTTCATTTTTTTTTCGCCAACTATAAATACTCCAAAACTGACAGATACTAGGCCACATTGCCTACAGAGAGAAACCCACATCCTGTGTGGCTGAGTCCGTGTCGATGACGATTTGGCTTACGATGCATCAGCTCGTAATCGGACTTCTCCGTCCGCGCGCGCTGCCCTCGACACGGTAGGAGTGGTCGATTGGCACCAGGCCCACATCAGCCAATGCAGCCCAGGGGCCAAACCGCACCTCAACCTTTGGCGGTTGCTGCGAACCGCCCCCAGGAATGTAATTTCTTTCTTTTTTTTAGTATAAACTTTGTATTCCACCTCATAGCCTATAGAGAGAAAGACATGGGAACTGTGTGGGGGTATTTGGGTTGATTTGTTTATATAAAGGTAAAGGATAATGTAGAGGTATTAGTGTACTACAATTAATTAATTTTTATAATGGCAAATGTGTGAGTGATGTACAAACAATTAAATCCACTGACCATTTTGTTTACGATTGAGGCAATGAGATTTTTATTGAGAATTTTGATATTTACATTTTTTTCCAAGAGTCTCAAGTGAGAATTAATATGGAGGCTTACATGGAGTCACCAATTAGTAGTAGGAAGATACTGTCGATGAAATTTCTTGATCTAAGAGAAATGTGAGACACGTAAACCATCATAGTCTGTTTAGTTTGTTATTCTCTAAACCAATTTAGCCGGTTTCACCAAATCATTCCCTTTCATCACCGAGGCGTCGTCATTGCGCTGAGTTTAGTTCTCTTGGTATGATATTCTTCACTTGGATACCCTCCAACCTCGTTTGGCGTGGAGTGAAGTCGTCGGTTTGGCCGATTTGTTTATGGAGACACTGAACTTGTTCTCCTTTTTGTTATCTGGTGTTTTGAATTAACCGTCTGCATCAACATGCTATCGAGAGGCCAATTTTTGCTATCGAGACATATATACTAGTGCTTACTGTTTCAAACAGAACAAAGTATTATTACTTTCACGGAATTATATATATGTTGCCATCTAATATTTATTGAGGGATAGGGAAAAAACACAGGTAGACCTAAAAGCGAGAGAGATGTTAATTTAGCAAGCACAGAAGCCCTGACCAAACAACTTACTATTTGTCTCCGTTGACCATGCATTCCTCTGTCGGAGGCTCTTTACAGCCACATGTTAATCATCACATACGTGGTTCAATTAAACACATGTCAGATATATATGGAGATATGAAATATGTGCAAAAGAATTGCAATGCAAATGAAAAATTGTATAGAATAATTGTTAACTAATAAGTCTATCACAGCCGCGCAAAGATATATCTGGAACTATATCATATTTTGTTAGAATATTTACAGATGAGATATATACCCTCGTGGCCTCAACAACATATTATTTTTTCCTTTGGGCCTGCCGGCTCCTGGCCCAACTAGACAGCGTACACACATGCAAGTTTGTTAAGCTACGGATTACCAAGTCTATTACGTACAGGATACATACATCGTGTATATAGTATATATTGAAGAGGGCCCTTCCGTTGGGGGGCCCGGGGCGGCCGCACAGCTCGACCCCCCTCAGGGCCGGGCCTGGCGCCAACGACACTAGCCAGTCAAGCTAGAGGTGTTCTGACGATGGGAAGTCAAGCTCCGTAGGGTAGCACAGCAGCACTAGGTATAGGAATTTATTGTGCGGTATGCACGGCCACTCGGACCTGCATCGCATCGGTTTAGTGATTCTTTGTGAAACTAGGAGATTTAGTGTTCTTTTTGACGTGTGGATCACCTTGAATTCCACGGTGTAACTAGCAAATAGAAGTTCTTATAAAGAAGATTGATACTTTTCATGTCAATTTATGAGTCTCTCACTTCCCAGTAAAAAAAGAGGCAGATCCGCTAGTAACTAGTTGCAACGTAATTTTTTTCTTACATAAAGAAAACGCAGGTGTATTACTCTTCATCATGTCTATTTTGACACGTGTATTACTCTTAATTGCACGTTCTAGTAGCTAGTTGCAACGTAATGTTTCTTATATATAAAGAAAAAGCAGGTGTCATTTTTGTATGTAATTTATGGAAATGAAGAAAAGATCGAAAAAAAGAAGCAGGATACGAGTGTTTTTTGCATGCCAATTTATGAAGCAGTAAGAAAAAGGCAGATCCGCAACTTGAACATAAAGACATTTATGGATAACAAATGAAAAAACATTAAAAAAAGAGGGGCATTCCGAGAATCGAACTCGGGACCTCTCGCACCCAAAGCGAGAATCATACCACTAGACCAAATGCCCTGTGTTGAAATTGAGTATTAATGAGTTCTTTCTAAATTATATTGAGTGGTTAGCACATACGCGCCCGTGTCTCCCGGTCCCGGCCTCTACGACTAAACCAGACGAATGAGAAACGGGCGACGTAAAATAGAACCACGAACTTGGATGCCCCGCAAACGAGTTAAATCGGAGCAAAAAAATTTTAACGAAAAGAAAATTGGAGCAAACAATGGCACGCCGGTAATGGCATTGCAGGAGCACCGTCAGCCGGCAAATCTCACACAGTTCCAAGTAGGTGGCAGTGCAGAACACTCGAGCCCGGGCGGGCGATTATTCCAACTTACCGCGCCAATCGCCATCAATTTAGGTACGTACAACGGGGTCGCGACCACTAACCGAAGGGCACACATCGCGAATAGCCTACTGCTACGCAGATAAGCACGACGGTATCCTCTGGTCTCAGCTGCAAGGACAGAGAGAGCGGCTGCCTGTTCACAAATTTCAACAACCTTCCGGTCGCCGTCTGCTCGGCGTAGGATGCTCCACGCCCCCGATTTGCCGTCGCTTTCTCGTGCCGGGCCCCGCGGACATCGCCCTATACCGGGCCACGAGCGCTACGGATTAGCCTGGAAGTGACTAGTAGTCGTGTAGCTTAGCATGCTAAGATGCCACTCTAGTAGGTCGCTGAAACCTGACCATGTGTGATCAATGGGCGTGCGATTCTACAAATTTTAAGGTTAACAAGAAACGCGTTACATCAAATCAAAACTGGAAAGGCATGTAATTTTTTTGTCTCGCTTGTTTGCATCGAGTCATCGACCCAGTGCAAACAAAACCAGACGCCAAACCGAGTTGAAAAAAATCCTCTAAAAAAGAAAAAAAAAATCCACAGAGTATCTACCATTAATAGACAACAACGGAGCGGGGACACCACGCTCCCGCATTCATTCTCTCCTCCTCCTCCACTGATTGCGTCGCCGTTGGCCCGTTGCCGTTGGCAAGCAGCAGCGCAGGGAACAAGAAGAGAAGAGGGGGCGAGGCCGCGAGGAAGAGGGCAAAGGAAGAGAAAGGTCGGAGGACATGGCGATGGCGCTGGGCGTGCGGGCGGCGCCCTTCACGTACGTGGCGCACGTGCTGGCCGTCGCGGCGGCGGCCATGGTGCTGGTCTGGGCCATCCACTTCCGCGGCGGGCTCGCCATCGAGGCCACCAACAAGAACCTCATCTTCAACGTGAGTGCTGCCTCTCCCCCTACTGTTCTCCTGGATGTTTTTTTTTTGCTTCTTTCGAAAGGATTGTTTCTCTTTTTTTTAAAAAAAAAGTAAGGATTGTTGCTCTTGGATTGGATAAGGCGCTGTTAGTTTTTTTGTCCTGGAATGGGAAGATTTGATGTCGCGTCGAGTGAGTCTAGGCAGCTTCATCACTAGCTAAAAAGTGCAGAAATTTGAACCTAGAGTATTTTTTTAGGAAAAGGAATAGTATATTACTGACGATATGTTTAGCCCACTTGCTGTAAAATTACTTTGGTTATTTCGAGAACTGTTTTGAGGAAATTTAACTGATTCTTAGTCGTTCCTCATTTAACTCTGTTCGGTGGTATCTAGTGATGAAAAACAGTCTGTGCTTGAGTCGTAACTGTTCGGGCTGGGGATATGATGTGATTAATCAGGGTGAGTTTATTTGACCAAAGCATCGCAACCATTAATCTCTGACTGATGGACGAGGGTCGCTTAATAGGTACAGTATTTAGGATCCTTAATGTTTCAGGCTTCGAGCTGAGCATCAGAACTTCCAAGGAAGTTGCTTAGCAAGTTAGTGTGTTCTGAAGGGTTTGGTGACCACAAGCGTCGAGGTATACAATAGCCAATACAAGCAAGGTCCTTGTTTACTCGAGGGCACTAGCATTGTTCACATGATTTGGTTTTGGTTGGGAATTAGGTGATGGATGATCATTTGCCTTTGTTGGCTATCTGATGGGAAAAGAGAGATAACTCTGAAATGATGATTTGATGCTGACCATATGTAAACAGAGAGCATGATTAGAAGCACTAGTATTTTAATTGTCAACTTGCCACATGCTTCTGTTGGTAGTCATCAGTCATCGCCTATTACTTGCTAATGCATATTAATATTGACTAACTTTACATTAGCAGTTGAAAAAAACATCACATGTTGAATATTTCTGATGTAGAGATATTGCAGGTTCACCCTGTTCTTATGCTGATTGGATATATTATTATGGGCGGCGAAGGTAATGATAAGAATGTCTTCCTGTCTCTGCCACATGAGCAAAATCCAGTTTAGTAATATCATTTATTTTGGCAGCTATAATGGTATACAGGGTGCTTCCAACGTTGAACCATGACACAACTAAGCTGATCCATCTAATTCTCCATGGCATTGCGCTTGTCCTTGGTGCGGTTGGTATATACTTTGCCTTCAAAAATCACAATGAAAGTGGGATTGCCAATCTTTACAGTCTGCATTCTTGGATTGGGATCGGAACAATAACATTATATGGTATTCAGGTATACTTTACACATGCTTGCAAACTTGGATTCCTTCTATGACTATGAATTGACACACTGTTTCTCTTTCAATGAAATGATATTTCTTAGGGAACCGATATCAACCCTGGATATGCTGTTGTTACTAATAGAAAACTTGCCATGTGTTATAAGTAGCTGGTGAACGTCATAATTGTTCTTTTTTAGTTAGGTTAACAACCAACCATCATGAGGTGCTGAGTTGGTTTTCAGAGCTAAAAGATAGAATAACACAATTACTGAACTAGTTAAATTGTAGTTTTAGGTCACCAAGGATAGACACTATATGTTTATATGTTTGAATGCCCTTATGTTGTCCTTATCTATCACAGTGGATATTTGGATTGGTTGCGTTCTTCTTCCCTGGTGCTGCACCAAACACGAGGAAGAGCCTCCTTCCCTGGCACATATTATTTGGGCTCTTCGTCTACATCTTAGCGCTGGCTAATGCCGAACTCGGCTTTCTGGAGAAACTCACTTTCCTTGAGAGCTCAGGCCTCGACAAGTATGGCACAGAAGCATTCTTGGTGAACTTCACAGCATTGGTTGTCGTTCTTTTTGGTGCTTCAGTCGTGGTCGCTGCTATAGCTCCGGTTCGCCTGGAAGAACCACAGGGTTATGCTCCAATCCCAGAAAACTAGCACGAATGAGGTGTACAGCACACACAGTTGACAGGATTGGCCGTTACCATAGGGAGAAAGATATTCATATCTGTTTATAAAAAGTAAAGAAAGTACTGGAATTGTCACAATAAGAAAATAGTGCATCTTCGTTGTGTGTGTATATACATTCTGTGATACTTAAATTTCAGTATATTAATATATGCAAGACTGAATATCCTGCTTGATAAATGTTTTGTTCTATTGTTTTTCTGATTTTTCTTTTATTGCAAATTAAGCTGCTTTTGGATTGTCCTAGTTCAGAACTCAGAAGCAGCCACTGAAACTGCCTAACAGGAAGTGAGAAATGTTATATGTTGGGGGTGTTTACTTCCCTCAAAAGAGGTAAAAAGTGGGGTGAAAAAATCGCATCGAACACTGTAGCACTTTTCGTTTGTTTGTGGTAAATATTGTCCTACCATGACCTAACTAGGCTCAAAAAATTCGTCTCGTCGTGTACATCAAAACCATGCAACTAGTTTTTTTATTTACCCACGTTTAATGCTTCATGCATAAAGAGAGAGATTTGATATGATAGGTGAATGTAAATTTTGGAGAGAGAATTTTCCCCCTTTTCAAGGGAACTAAACACCGTCATGTTTCAGTTTCCATCTAGTTGCAATGATTTTCGTAATCTATGCTTTATGAAATCAGTTAAGTGGCGGGGGTGTAGTTGAGAATTAGAAGGCCTAGATAGTGGTGTGATTTTATCAAAAGAGAGAGAGAGTGTGGCGTGATTACGAATTGGGGATTCACAATAAAGGCACGTCGATTTGCCTACAGAAAATCGATACCGTCCTGGTCGGCTCTTTATTATAAAAGCAGCTGCACCAGATAGCGACGTGGCGTGCAATATACTCCAAAAACCTGATGCGAAATTCTCAAATTCACTTACTGGCCGGAAGAAAGTCTGAAGTTAGTTTTTCTTTAGAAAGTCTGAACTTACCGTGAAGACAACTTATTATGGACTGTACTTATGGGCTTATATTGGCCCAGGGACACTCGTGGGCTTGGACTGGTCCAATAAGTAGGCCATTTGGACCCAGTTGATGTAACGTGAAAGCGAATTTGGTACTCTCCGATGTGTATGCCTTTTCCCTGACCAATCAACCTTACAGAATCACATCGAGCGATCAGAGGATGTACTCCTTTGGTATTCCTACTACACATTCA
This sequence comes from Echinochloa crus-galli, assembly GCA_900205405.1. Taxonomy (NCBI): domain Eukaryota; kingdom Viridiplantae; phylum Streptophyta; class Magnoliopsida; order Poales; family Poaceae; genus Echinochloa; species Echinochloa crus-galli. Next base: position 1,668,405 of record OAMR01000248.1, on the reverse strand, counting down.
TACTCCTCTGATAATGTAGAACTGCAAATATCTTTATGTGACCGCCCAGAAAAAGGGCTAGTCGATCTCGTGAGTAAAAGGAAGCTGAACACGTGTAAAAACACAAGAAGTTGAACACAAAAGAACCATGCCCCACAGTGAAGTGATGACTGACCCCAATTCGTGCATTGGTTCGAAAACAGTCGTGGTGTACTAGATTTGTATTTCAACCACAAAAGTACGAGATGCTCACGCTGGGAACGTGACATGACGACTGCCTATCCAAAAGGGAATAGATTCTTCGAAAACTGTCATACCTTGGTGATAAAGGTGCGAAATACCGTGCCCAACAAAGGACGTTTGTGCTGAAGTTTGTGCGGTTACTACTTGACAAACTCGTAAGTCCATGTTCATACACTGCTTATTGACAGAGCAAGCAAAGATTATACAAGCTGGAGTGCGTTCACGTAGCCTGAATCTCCGATCCTACCTGTTCATGCGGCCAGTGAGGCAGTGACGGTCCAACGGACAGGGGCGGAGCCAGGATTTGAGCATAGGGGGGCCGAGAATAAAGGGCGACATGAAGGATCCAAAGAGAGCTGAAGCAAGAACTTGCATAATGGTTATCATTTATTGTAGATAATCGTTCGGATATATAGTACTATTTAGACCCATTGACTATAACGACATTTTTTAAAAAAATTAGCAATGTTTGTATATCAATTTTCTCCAAACTACCATAGACCGGGAAAAAAAACAAATGTATTAGATGGTATATTTTTAATTAATGATCTCTTTCTCAAAAGTAAATGAAAGGAGAAATTAGTTTTTAAAAACTGTACTGTACATATACACAAATAATATCTAATTATCTTAGTATAAACATCTAAAGCTAAGTGAAATTGGAGAAATATTGGGATCGATCTTGGCATCGTTATCACAACTAAAGCTATGTATTTAATTAAACTAACCTTTTCTACCTTGAACTAGTAGCAACAAGTCAGTGGAGTGGTGGGTCAAAAACAGACTATTGCTATTAATGAGGGCTTCAAGTTAAACAAATAAAATAAATAATAATATGTAGTGAAAACTGAAAACTCAATAGCAGCTAAGGAACGCTAAAATCCACTCGAGGCTAGACTGCTGGAGAAATTTCTACAGGACCAGGGTAAATCGGAAGGAGAACAAC